>CM017911.1:14693525-15293525 GCA_008369825.1 Triplophysa tibetana | reverse complement strand
AAGCCGATTCTGTTACATAACATATAGAAATGAATCGCAAACATGGATACAGATCATAACATTAACACTGTGATTACTCACCTATCCACACAATTTATCTTTTCGGTTTATCAGATGCAGAGTAAACAACAATCATAAAGTTATAATGGTGGCAGCAGTAAACTTTCATTTTTTACCACCGAGGACCGAAGCAATTGTGATAAAGTTATTCAATTGTATAGCGCATTATCATAGATAACACACACATTACACAAAACACATTATAACAGCATGAATGCATGTTTACACACTACATATTACTTCCACATTTTATTTAATCGGTAAGAGGCCCAAGCCAAAATAGTCCCAGAATTCTTAGCTATGACCCTTTAGGTATAAAAGACTAAGATAGACATTGCGCTGCATGCTTTAGTGTGTTCGATGGCAGATTTTTCACATGTATGTAAAATTAAAAATAACATTACACGCGCACACACAGATGATTGCTTGTGATCTGATGACCTGGAGACGGAGAGTTGTTCATGCATCTGATAGACAAATCGTACACAAAGCTATCTCACGGAAACATACACAGATACACACAAGACATAGATTCAGAGTCTCCATTTTCTTTACCACGCTCTGACCTATTAACCCAGTGCTAACTTACATACACACTGGAACACAGATTTGTTCACACACAATTACAGCCTCTAAACCCTAAAATCCCGGCTTACACACACACACAGTGAGTGTCGGACAGACAGACTGCCTGGCTCTGAGGTTAATTGAGTTGGGTGTGTGGCCCCGTGTGGCCGCAGTGTGACCCCGTTTTAGCCAAGAACGCCACAGAGCTCTGGCTTTGATACATTTGATATGGTTTAAGTGTGGAATGAAGACATAAGCCTGTTTACATTTGAACTGGATTAACGTGGGGGTGACAGTGGCTTCACGAGACACAGAAAGAGAGAGAGAGTTGTGTTTGTATGTATCTTGACATGTGTAATTGAAATGGCTTATATTCATCGCATATGTGAGCTGGTGTGGAGCTCGTGTGGGCTGGCTTGTGTGTTTTTTAATTAGTGGAGTTTAATTAAATATGTGAAGATCACATCTCACATTGTAGAGAACTGTGCAGATATTCAACACCGCCCAGAAGAAAAAAATTATTGTTTAGCTCAGGAGACTGTGAGTTCTTACTTATCTTTGTCTCAGATTTTGTTTTGTTTTATTGTTTTATTGTTTTATTGTTTTATTGTTTTATTGTTTTATTGTATTTATTTATTTATTTTATTTTATGTTATTTTTTATATATGTATATATATATATATATATTTACTTTACTTTACTTTGTTTTATTTTATTTTGTTTTACTTTACTTTATATATTTTGTTTTGTTTTGTTTTGTTTTGTTTTATTGTATTTTATTTTAGTTTAGTTTAGTTTATTTGTTTGTTTATTTGCTTATTTATTATTTTATTTTATACATTTATTATTTCATACTTGACAGTAACTTTGCAAACATTCCCCCCTAACTAAGAAAAATATGTCTTATTAAAAATGAAATGTCAAAAGAAAATAATAAGACTTTGACATCTTAACATATCATTTCTTGGCAAATCTGAGTAGAGTTTGTCGAAATCTCCTCTGAAACTCTAGAAGAGATGCATGTGAGATTACTGGGGTCTTTATCACAGATCTTCATTTGCTCTTCCTTTAATCTCATTGCTGTCTAGGACCAAACAATTGAGTTAATAAACAGATCCCATAAGTGATGTTCAAAGTTTCCAGGCTTGTTAATTAATTTTCCTTTGGAGAACCTGCGTATAGATGTTCAAAAACATTGGCAGCATTTTAAGAACAGTTGTAAAGTTTGTGTTTGTATGCGTGTGTATATGAATGTGTTTGATCTAACATCAGAAGCCTTTTGGAAGAAAACGTTATTTTTTTGACGTTCAAGTCGGCGAGATGTCTTTCTGAGGTCTAGATCGCTTATGTGAAATAAGTGATTAGATTACGGCTTGATTGCTTTGCCAATAAGAAGAGCAAAAGCATCTTTCAAAATATAATTTCATATAAACCATGATTAGAAGAAACCTTTTCCACTGGAGCTGAAGCTACGAGCTTGTTTTCTCTATTGTAAACACGCCATCTATACATGAACTCAGTAAGGGCACCGTTTTGCTCTTATGTTAGGACATTGAGCAAAGTCAAACGGAGAACATAAAATCTGCGAATGCGTGTGTTTTGGGACATGGTGCTTGTTTCTGTTTGTGCGTCCGAGGCTCTAATTCACTGTGTAATACTGTTTATTATGGGTATCAGTGTGTCTTTCTACATTAGTTAAATGGGCCCCAGCACATTACTGTAATGGAGTGGCCACATGAAAACACAAGGAAATCTGATCTTCTCCTCCTCTCTCAATCCTCCTGTCCTTCTCTCTCTCTCTCTTTCTCTCTCTGCCTCCCTCGCTCCCTCTCTCTCTTAGAGTAATGATTTGATGTTGCTAATGGCTTCCTAAATTCTCTAGGAAGGGCAAAACCGATGTCGTCTTGGGTTACATTGGCTGGCCGGCTTCCAGAGTGGGAGAGACAGAAAGAGAGAGAGACACAGACATTGAGTCTTTCCACCTTTTCTTCCTTGTTTTCCATTAAACACAATAATCTCTCTGTTTACTGTAGGAAAATAACACTTATTTAGGGCAAAAATAGCATCTGTTGAAATTTCATAACGTCCATGTTCTGTCTGTGAGACTTTTTAAATCTTAAAAGAGATAAAGTGACATTAAATCACGTATGTTTGGGGACCCACGGAGCCGAGATATAAAACAATATTTTTTTAAATATTTTCTGATGTTGTATTCTTATCATTTTCTTATATAAATACATGTATATATATTTTTATATATTTTTTTATTTTAGGTGTTGGAGTCTCTTAGTATTCAAACATAAAGCATTTGAAGTCCATCTCAACAGGTTCACAGGACCGTTTACCCAAAAATTATTCAATCATTTACACACATTCATGTTGTTCTATGCCAGATGGAATATCTGTCTCCCCTCAAACTCAAAATGTTGCCTATCAAAATTACTAAGCTGCTTTTTTCAATGCAAAAATGTCCAAAAAGTCAACGGTGGCCCTCATCCACTTTACTGTGTTGAAAATAACAGCGTTGACATTTTGTTCCTTCCGTGTGTTTTTTTGAGGGACACAAGGGTGAGTAAACAAAGCGAGAATTACAATTTTTGCTTTGATCGATGACGTCGACTGCAAACATCAGAAAACTTCAACAAACAGTCCGTGTTCAATCTGCAACAAACACAAACGAAGCGTGGAAAGCCGAAACAGAGGTGACTTGTCATCTGAGAGAGTTGAGAAAGTGCATTGAGCTCGCTTGCCTTGAGGTGCGACTGCTTTGCCTTGTGTCTGAGGGAGAGAGAGGGGTCTCTGATGTGTGCAGCATAATGCCGTTTATTGTGATTGGTATTAGCTCTCTGATTCAACTCTGATGAAAGCAGCGGGCGAATCGCCAGAGAATATGTACTCCAAATGAATAGGAGAGACTGATGAGCGCGTGTAGCTATGCGTGTTTTGTACCCTGATTTGTAAGCGCGTAAGTGTATGTGTTTGGCAAATGGCAGTCTGATCACATGGCCCATGGCAGCCCCTAACAAACCGTGTAGGCGCCAGCAGGAGGGAGGGGGGGGCGCTCGAGGACGGGGGGGGTTGTTGCTGACTGGGGTCACATGACAAATAAAGTTTGCAGCCAAACTCCTTCACTTCAAACAATAGAGTATTAATGTTGATGACACATGATCCGAGCAGAGGCAGTGGACGCGCGTGCGTAAGCCAGCGTTCTTGTGTGTGAGCGTGTTTGTGAGTGTTTGTGCGTCGATAGGCACAGGCCCCGGGGAGACGGAAGAGTCTGGGGTCCGTGTGAACGGAGGGCTAGCATACCTTGCATGCGAACGGAAATGCTCAGTGTTCCTCAATTGGGACTCGATCCCCAGAGAACAAACATACAAACGGATAAAATGTTTTCAACATACTGCAGGTCGCTTTGGGTCAATGCATCTATGTGTAAGAATACACATCAAAATGAGGCTTTTGGATTGCCCTTATCACGCTTTAACTGCACTTAGTCTAAAGTGCAAAGATAGGTTTAAGGTTTAAGGTTTACAGGTTTTCACAGTTCCGTCAAAATTATTTCCCAATTGCATCTCAGCATGACACAGATAGTTAAAGCACCAACATCCGTAATTACACACAACAATCCAGAGAAAAAAGAACCAAATGTAACACAAAAATACAGAGAAAACAAAAACCCCCATGCATGCTGTCGATCGTCATATCAAGCGATCATAACAAACCAAAGTATATGGGATTAGACTGAAAAATATAATGCAATAAAGTTGTTTTTGTTCAATATATGAAAAGTGGCAATTCCTTGTACAATGATTTGTAATGCATTATCAATGTATTATTGAAAACTTTAATATAATAAATAATGTATTATATTAACAGTCAAATTGAAGAGTTCCTCTAAACTTTCTGTTTAACTAGGCCATTTTTCATCAGGCTCCTACATTTACTTTCAGCAATGCCATATTATAGACTGGACAGAGTGTAATATTTAGTTGGTTTTGTTGCAAAATCTTTTGAGTAAATAAATAAATAATAAATAGCCCTGACATTTCTTTAAATGTGTTGTCGCCATTGTCTTGTCTCTTGTATTTTTATCCAAGGCATTTTAATAAAAGTCACTTAAATTTACTAACTTAACTAAGGCATAGTCCTGGCTTAAGCTAAGCCTTGTCTGTGAAACCGAGCCTATGTGTATTCTTAGCATGTTATCTGGCAAACTGGCAGGATTGTTTTGACGTTTACTATTTCCCTGTTGCAAAAACCAGCATATGATGGGTTAGGTATGTTTTGATGCTGGTTTGACCCGTTTAAACCAGCTATGGACCAGCACATGACCATTTTAAACCAGCACATGACCAGTTTAAACCAGCACCAACCAGCAATCCAGCATAAAAACATACCAAACCAGCATATGCTGTTTTTTCAAAAGGGTTGTTGGGAACTACTGATATCTTATTTGAACCTACCAAGAGAAAAGATGTGCCTTAAGATTGGGAAACCCAAACTGTGATCTTAAGACATTGCAGTGTCATATTGATTGAGCAAGTAACAGTGATTAAGACTTTTCTGAGTCTTTAACCGCAGCTTTTAACTTCACGCTAATATTGTGGAGTAGAATAGATGCTTTTTATACCCAAAAAGAAAAATTAATTTCTAGTTCATTTTCAAATTTCATATTTCAAATTCAAACGATATTGATTTGTATTTTTTTCTTAGCCGTTGCAATGTAGAAGCCAAACTTCTCTTGATAAGTTGATAGTAAAGTTCTAACGTACAAACCGTCTTAAGCATCCGTCATACTTGCAACTTCATGTAAGTCAAGCTTTATCCGAAATGTCTATCAGAAGAGGCTTTTCCCATGTGGGGTAGTTTCCACTACAAGATTCCTGTTCGTTGTAGCTTATCTGAGGTTTATTAAGAGCCAAAAGCCATAAGCGCTTCAATTTAGCCCTTCTCTATGAAGGACAGTGTGAAAACAGATAGAGACAGACGAGAACAGAGCGCTCTTTTGCAGTGTGCGCTGCTGGATATCGCAGGCTTGGTTTTGCTGTCATGTCCAATGCTGTTGGTCCATTAATCAGATGGAGGGTGTGAGCTTGTGTCCCAGTGTTTATATAGCAATAGAGCGATCGCTGCCCCCCGGCCACACACAGAGGAGGCTGAGGACGCTCTGTGAAATTCTTCTGACATTGGTGTGTATGTGATGCTCCAATAGGACACCAAATGGGACAATGACAGGCTGTGTGCGAATAAGTTGGTACGAATTGAAATTATTTGCGTCAGTGATGCACTAACAGGACTTTAAAGGTAAACTTTGAAGCAACTGCAATTCACTTCATAGACTCAGGTAGACATTTCGCACGTTTGTGGTGAACTCAAGACTTCAAGCTTCAATGAATCGCTGAAGGTCTCATTGAAGACTTTCAGTTCTAGGCTCATTGATTGTGTATCTGAAACATGTCATGATGTGGGAACAGTGTACCAGCTTGTCCCCTTATTGTGTGACTGAAGAGAAAGACACACGGGGAGGAAATGAATCGGTCAGTCTTACTCAGCAAGTCCTCCACAGTTCCTCTCAGTCTGTCGTCCTTTCTCTCCAACTCGCTTCTCTTTCCCTTCTCGCCCGCATTCCTCGCAGTTTTGTTCTCCTGCCAAGGAAGCTAATCAAAAGGCCCTCTACTTTTCTTTGTACTTCTGTCTAGCTTTCTGCTTCTCTCTCTCTCTCTGTACAGTCGACCTCTAACTGCATAGCCACCATGCATCCCGTGGCATTATGCATGCTCCTCAACAACCTCCTCGGCCCGTGATGTCATGACTGATGCAGGGGGCAGTTGGGAGTTGACCCCGGGGCGCCATTGCTCGTGGCTCCCGGAGCCTGTGCGGTGGGGAGGGTGGATAGCAGTAAAATGATCTCGCTTCCCCTTGTTTGGAGAGCCTTTCTCCTACCATGGATGTTTAGAGATTTTTTTCTCCTTTTATAGAGTGCGCTGCGGAGCAAAGTAAAACGATGCCGGCCTTCTGTGAAGATGCTCCCATAATCCACTGGAATGATTCCCTCCACCGCCTTTACTTCAATGCCTTTATTACCTTTCATCTTTGCAACGAATGCTGGGATGTGCTTGCTCTTTAAACACAGGGTGGTCTAATGGCAGTGCATTAACCTCAGGGATTTAAAGACACAAATAGGCTGTAAATGTTAGTTGGCCTATAACACCCGGAGAGTCAGGCACTGATGAACATCTGCAATAATAAAATGGAAACAATATGATTTTTTCCCGAGCCAATAGCAGATGGGGCAACTGTGCCTCTGGTGACCCAAATTCGAATACTAGTTCAAGTCCTGTGCTGATGGTGCATCCCTCTGTCCCTCCTATATTTTTCTATCTAAATAAAGGAATAAAATAAAATGTTGCTTAAATGAAACTTTTATTGACAGATTGCACAGGTATGTTTGAATGGTTGTCTGTGCAAGAAAACGTTTTATTAACCAGATGGTATAGTTACAACATCTACCAGCAGAGGCTAACAGGTACATACAGTACTGGGCAAAAGTGCTGTCCGGAGAGCATCAACCATCCAATTCTGACGTGTATAGTACAGATCGGACAAACGTTTTATGTGTGCCTAAAAACAAAAACAAGAAGCTCAAGAAAAAAAGCATGAATTGACTACAGTTTTACCTGTTAACATTTGATTATATTCTCGTGTAGAAATATTGTCTAGCCTTGACTCAATAAGTTATGTAGGCCTACATGTGTTGTAATGTGTTTTGCCGAGCCTTTATAAATTCTTCATAAAGTTTTTTTATTATAGTTATCTTATTATGATAGGGACAGTAGAGAGGTGACAGAAAAATGTATGAAAATAAAAGGAGCGGTATCAGCAAGGACCCTCCGAGACAGGAACTGAACTCAGGTCGCAGAGAGCACACTGGTACTATGTGTCGGCACACTAACCACAAGGCTATGCTCCAAACTATGTTCATGAATACTGTTTTTGGGGACTTTATTCGATAGGAAGGTGTATGAAGAGGACATAAAAGTACAAGGTGGAAAAAGGTAAACATGATCAGAGAAGTACCACCATTTGGGAATGGAAATTGGGAAGCAAGTTTACTTAATATGTCAGAGCACTGACCACAAGGCCATCGGTTCACACTCAAAATCTTTCATAAAACATTTTGATTTTCAACTTTTTGCCACTACTGTACCTACCAGATAAACCTTGACCGCTTGTTTAGGCGTAAGGAAGGTGTAGCCTATCATGCATGCATTCATGTGATTTAGGTATTTTGCGACGCTATCACACTTGAACACACACCCATGCAAATCTACCATCTCCACATTTCAAACCCCAAACACACGCTTCTATCATAATTCCCCACTTCCATTCCCTATCCTTTCAGATAGCACATTCGATAGAGGTCGAAGCACACCTCATAAAAACTCCCGACCTGCGATAATCTGCCCTCCTGTTGCTAGTCTGTCATGCTGACGAGGACAAACTCTTATCAGTGGTGATTTTCATGTTGGAGAGAAAGATGGCCTCCGTCTGATGCCAATCTTGATGTGCTCTACATATAATTTTTATGCGCAAACACACGTCCGCACCGCATCGGTTGTTTATTGGGGAAGATGATGTGCAAGTTGGATATTTCTCTCCAGAATCAGAGATTAGACATTGAAAGCGATGGGCATCATGCTGAATAAGAGAGAGAGGGTGAATGGTTGAGCAAAAGAGAGGTGATGTTGAGACACACTTTGACTCATCATGTAGTTTTTTTGGAGACTGTCATTTCCGACTATTTCACAGATGCATATCAAATTCTGCAATCTGCTTTGTGGAGATAAGGCCCACTAGATGCTGGAGTTGCAACATCCCGCTGAGCGAATGAGAGAACAGACAGGTTCTCATAGCGATTTCCCTGTGAGATAGACCCTTTCCAGCACCCTCAGCATCACTGATTAGTGCTCTAATCTCACAGAGACTGGCGTCTGCCAGCCCGGCAACACATATGCACATGGCCCCTACAGTACGGACGAGTTATAACCATGCCTGCGCTCCGGAGGGAGATGCGACCGTGAATGTCGCCTCGCTGACAGGCCAAAGTGTAGTCTCCCATCTGAAAACTTTCCGTAAAATGATGGGTCAAATTGAAGGTCAGACTCATGAAAGGTGCGCATGTTAAACATAGTTTTGTTTGTTTGCTTGTTTTTGTTAAATCTACAAAGATTATATCAAAAGGTGAGTGTTTTGATACGAATGATGAATTTTCTACTTGATCTGGCACTTAGTTAGTGCAGACACTGAGACACAACAAAACGCAGAAGTGTGTAAAAACATACTTCAGTGTCGTCTGGAGAGCTTTGCACCTGTGTTGCCACGCTCTTCTGCATGCCTGTGACGTTTTGTAAATAAAGCCTTTTCTAAGCTTCATTGCTTTATAATGAAACCCAGTTGGTCAGTTCTCCACACACTTAGTCCAATTGGATCTACTTCTTCATGTCCGCTGTGAATTCGCATTCGGAGGTCTCTACAAACTGTTGCTCTATCGGGTTGATCCCTGGTCCCACTAAAACTCTCTGGGGGACAAACACCAGGACCTGTACCCTCCCACCCCCAGTGCTGGCCGTGTGCCAGCCTGGCCTAGATTTACCCTCTCCAGTTACCTGACGGTGAAAGCACATGGGGTGCGGATGGGGATGGGCCGTCCAGACTTACGCTCCCCTGAGCCCGTTCTGGCATTAGCAGTTGCCCTCGTTGCTCTGTCAATGGGGTCTGGATGAATGTACCTGTTTGTGCACAGACAGTGGGGATGAATTTGTCAGACTTGGAAAAGAACAGGAAGGCCTGAATGTTGTCTGTCCCGAGAGGATGCGGTGAATGCGACACTGTCTCAGGTGGGATGTATGAATAGTGCTAAAGCTGATAGATGTTACCTCTCACAGGTGAGAGTGGCCCAGATGCTAGCTTCAATTTTGACTCTTTTAGAAGAAATGCAAATGGATGCTTGCTTTGCTGCATCAGGGTGCTTTCTTATGTAAGCGTTAAAGATGAAGTAACATGCTATTTCATGCATTCTGACTTCTTAACACTGTTAAACCTGCTGGCTTCTCAAGCTTAACATGGTCAACTTGTCAAAAAATGTGTTGAACGTATGACTTCCGTATGAGGTCCCAGGTCTAATAGATGCCGGACATGAACCACAAGTGGTATGTCAAACTAAGTCATACGTTTGTGTTTTGTTGGCAATCAGCATGTACGTGTCTAATGTAAAGAGCACAAACATATAGTGAATCAATGGGATGATGTATTTTGTGCTCGTGTTGTAGTTCTGCCCCCCCCCTCCGCATAACTCCAGATGCTCGTCTTTTTCTGGAAATAATCGTACAGCTGTATCTGTCTTTTATAAATGTGATCAAACTCAATACTTTTTGAAGATACAAAGAATGCAATACTAAAGCAATAAGCCCAAGAAGCAGTGGGTTAGAGTGCATTTTATAACAGCTAAGGGCGTTGAAATCCCAATAGCTGTTATAAAATACACTGTAACCCACTGCTTTGAGGGGCTTATTGCTTTAATACAACTGTTATTCAATATTCGTAGCAAGGTTTACTACCAATGTAAGGTTGTCAGCTATTATAAATCGGAGAATTTGATAATGGTTAAGAACTCGGCTCAGCCAGTCAGAATCAAGGACCAGAACTGACCATTTTATAATACTTTATTGTTTCTCAAGATAAATATGAGATTGGCAGAATCTACGTTTGTAACCTCATCTTTAATAATTGTAAGGCTAACGCATGAGTACTTTAATGTAAGCCCTCGTAAAAATGCTGGAAATATGGAGGTATCCCAGATGTGACAGCATAATCTGACTGGAATAACGAACTGTTTTACGTGGTGGCTAATTTGGATACATTTGCATGACGTCAATTGTTTAACAACAACAAAATATTAAAAAAGAATGAAAAATCAAGCCCCATCCCTAAATCCAACGTCACTTGTTTAGAAGCAGATCAAACTGAAATGCACAAATTAGATTGCATAAATTTCTACAAAGTAGCCACGTCAGAAAATTGCTACAAAACTAGCATAGCAATTTATTACTAAGAGAGCTGACATCTCTCACTAAAACAATAGTCAAGCTTTCTTAAGTAATATTCATTTAGTTACAACAAATTTACAATGATCTCATTACAGCAACTTTAGTTTAACCGCATTTGTCATAAAACTAATGCACAATATGTCCATCATGTACACAAAATAAACAAGCTGTGTTTTAAATGGTTGCGTTATTAACTATAATTAAACGTGAAGAGGGCTGCTGACTATAGAAAATAACAGAATCTTTATATATGTCTCGCTTGTCATCTTGAAAACACTTATTCTAACTCAACACCAAACAAGTCCTTGAAAGTTATATACGTTCCAAAACAAACATCAGTGTTGACTTTTGTTTGACAGTGAGTTTAAGTGAATTTAAGACATAAATGTAACATGACCAACCAACAATCATGAGGTTTAGAGTATAACCATAACATCCAAGAATCCACAAAGCTGACAACATTATGAGTGTACAATCTGTAACAAAGATGTTTATGCAGCATCTCCAGAGGAGCATCTCAGTGTTCAGTCTCTGGCACATACAGTATACTCAAGTTGTCTAAATTTGTTTGCGTGATTTTGCTTACTGGTTTACCAAAATAGTGAGCTATGTGATTATCTCTATATGAGTAGCTGTTTTAGAACGGAAAAAAACAAAGTATATGATGCTAAATACGATTTTCATGAGTCATCTGGTCAGGCTTGATATCTTACAGCTTCTGCATTGGCTTGCATGAGAGATTTTAATTCAGGCTTGGGTACTAGAGGATACAATACACATGTCCCAGGTGAGAAGACCGACCCATTTTCTCATTGAGCAGGACCACCACACCCTCCCACTTTAGACTTCATTAACAATCCAGCGCAGGCCTTTGATGTAGAAAGTTACATTGAACACAGATACAGAAAGAAATACAGAATGGATAGTGTCTGTGATTTTGTGTGTGGCTTTCATTTATGTACTATAAAAGTTCCACAACCACTTTCCAAGCATCAAAACCATAGCACAACTAGCAATGGTGAGTGAATAAACAGGAAATCTGTTACACTTCACGGTCTTAGAGGGACAATTCACCGAAAAATAAAAATTCTGTCTTCATTTACTCTCAGTCAAGTATTCTACTCAAAAACTGTTTGCAATTTTTTGTACAATTGTTTTGTATTTTCAGTTTTTTTTAAGAATGTAGAAAAGTAAACAGTTCTACGGCACTTTTGATTACTATAAATTGTTCCTACTATTGTAGTCAATAAGGTTGGGAAAAAATTAATTCCAATTCCGAATTGTAATCCAAAGGTTGGAACATTATAACAAATATCTTCCTTCGTGTTGAGTAATACAAAGTAATTTAAATTTTTAGGAGAACTATCCCTTTAACCAAAGAGATCTACCTTCGCTGTGGTATGTAACATGAGAGATTGTATCAAAGATGTACAAACCATGCCCTAAAGAAAACATCTGTCAGGACTCGAACATGTTCTACTAGAATCATTAAGTTTATCTAAGTTGCCTAAAGCAAGGACAAAATTGCTCAAATGCTGAAAAAAGGACGATGACATCTGAATTATCACACTTGCAGTCAGTATGAAATATTTTTCTTGCCATTTTTTATCAATAATGAAAATTGGCTTATAATTCATACTGACATGTATCAAGGGAAATGTTACTTTAGAGGGCTTTCCGAAACATTGAAGAATTCCACAGTGTGCTGAGAATGGCAACATATTCCACTTAATTCAACCCAATAAAAAACCACAAGATGCAATAAATGTGGCCCTAAACAAGAGTATTCATTCAAAACATGCTTTCTCTATTCCTTATTATTGTTTTCAGTTCTCTCTACGCAACACGTTTCACTTTCTTACTTTCTCACTCTCTATACAGTTAATTACAGTAAAACAGTACAGATGTATTGACTTTGCAAACAGCCACGCACTGTGACGTGAAACAAGCAGTCATCTGTGGAAGATTAAAAACAATATTCTTCTCTGCTTTTTAGACCATTTTAACAGCTTTTTGGTGCTCTCTCAGACTTAATAATACCATATGAATATTTCCTGCTGAACGTTTTCACTTCCTGTTTTGTGAGATGGTCTGTGTGCACGTGTGTGTGGTGTCTTAAGGTCAGCGGTATAGTGAGCTGGGGTTTTGCTGGTTGTGTGGTGTTTGGTATAAGCAAACTGTCCTTACAGTATAAATCAATGAGAAAAAAGTTCAATCTGAGATACAATATAAGGTGAGAGGTCAAACCTGCATCTGGTTTGTTCCTGAAAAATGTTTCCTAGAAGCAATCACAGTTTATCTGACCTCGGCAGATGATCTTTGCTACGGAAATTTTTGTTTCATAAATGAATCATCTACTGCCAAGTTTAGTGATGCTTGCTAGATTCACTATTACTGTTGCGTCATGTGTAATGCTAGGGGGTTGTTTAAAAGAAGTGTGGTATTTCCTTTCAAAGTGATCAGATTTTCACATAGCCACGGTTAAACGGGTGAATAAATCCCATTGCTGTTCAGTGAAGGAGAAACCGAAGAAACACATTTAGAACATCACAGATTTATGACCACTTTTAGACCCCTTCACAAGATGTTAACACTCTTTCAGGAGTACTTCCAGTGTACTTTTATTTTTTATTTTTTACAGATTACATATATAATTTAATCTTAAAGGGGTCATATGACACATCTTAAACGAATATTATCGTTTGTTTGAGATGTAAAGCAATGTGTAAGCACAATTTAAGGTTAAGGCTGTATTTTCCACACATCGTGCATGTTTGCATCTCCTCTTTGCCCCGCCTCTCGGAAACGCGCTGATTTTTTAAAAAGCTCATGGCTCTGAAAAGCGAGGTGTGCCAGTGTGACATTTGGCCAGTTAACCAGTGCGTAGTGATTGGTCGAATACTGCAAGGGTGTGATGGAAATGTAACGCCTCTTACCATATTCGGAGCATCAGGTTCCTCTTCAATTGTACTGACAGATACACCACCTCACTTGCTTAAACATTTGGGCAGTGTTAGGCAAATCATACCACCAACTGATGTGGATTTGTCGGGGTGTGGTTACACGAGGCGTTTCAGGCAGGTCTGAGTGAGCATTCGCTTTTAGATAGAATGTTTTTTTTTTTTCAGACACTTCGTTTTTTTGCAATTTTATGTGTCTAATACAGTCATGGGCAACTTAAAATCACTCCAAAGAGACAGTACAACATATTCGCCCCATATGATCCCTTTAAATATATAATATTAATATTTTGATTCGGTTACAAATGTTCTGTTGTATTTTGTTCGAACGTTCGTGTCGTGTTAAAAAACGTAAACAGGAAGTTCTGTTGGACCAACATTGAACCAGCATTGTCTACTTTTTCCAAAGTGGTCTATAGACTGTTTTATCGGATGCATGCGCTTACCCGAAGTTAACTTTGGTCTGCATTTGGTTATAATATAAAAATGTATTTATATTTCTATTTTATTGTTCATATACTGTATTAAATTGATTTAAACTACTCAATGGTTATTTATTCTTTGCAGAGGTCTACAGGACATTAAATCTGGGCCACACAACGTTTGTTTATGTTGTTGCAGCTGAAACGGTCTATAACACTCTAGCAATACCCTAGCAACCACCAAGAAAACCCAAACAACCACATAGCACGTTTTCTTCAAAATATTCAAATTGTTCAAACTATTGGGTTCTCTGCCCTTTTCTTTTCTCCTTTCAAACAATGGCATTAAACATACAACTAGAATGAAATAACATTAAATGGTAAAATGAGAGGCACAACAGTTTTCCCATGGCTATTTCTTGGCCCCAATTTGAGGCACCGGCTTCCTTTAGTTTGCTAATCAAGAGGCAGATACAGTATAGAAAGCGAGTGCATGAACTCATATGTGCGTGTATGCGCTCATGTGTATGAATGTGTTTCTTTGGGGTCTGAGACAATGGCAGAACGCATGCTGTAACTCCTTCACCCTACTTACATTTCTCAGACTATTGAACGTTGGGTACCGTTACCACACCCCTTACTTGACATTTTATTACCAGGGGACCATATTTCTATGAATTTGTGTCAGAGCCGAAAGAGGAAGTTTAGCTAATAATATCTAACAAATGCAATGTATGATTTGTCCACATGTGAGTGTGTGTGTGACTTGGGATGCCCCGAAAATTCAGTTTTAATGGCTCTTTTGCACCTGTATGTCTATCTCCAGCATGCGTATCATCAGTTTACAGACTCAACAAATGCGACGGAGTCCAAGGTAATGACAATAATGTATATTTTGGTAGAAATTGGATAATCGACATGTGCTTGTTGTTGTCACACAAGTGGATTCCACATCAAGGATGGGGATTATAGAAAAAGACTGCAGCGTCAAAAGCGATTTAAAAACACAGGCGCTCAAAACAATATGATCGTATTTTAATAAATATATACCAAAACAGAACCCTGTAAATTGAAGTTATTTACACTTAGCAAAACAAAGAAATTACATGACCGTAAAAGTGTCTCTAGTAAGATTCCTTACCTCACCGAAGGATATGACTCCTTATTTCCTTGCAGGGGTAAAGAAACAGTGACAAATAAAAGAGGCCAAGAAAATGAGCAAGAACAAAAGGGAACTGGGAGGGCATGGAGCATTTAGCTGAAGCATGTTTGGACGAGGTCAAACGTCTGACCCCGCGCATTTCTGGAGACCCTCGGTTGAACTGCTCTCCTCGTTCCTCCACGCTTTCATCTTTAGCTCCATAACTCGAGTCTGTGTGCTTTCGGCCCCCGCCACCTTTTGATTCCTTTAATTCAATTTAATACATAAACAAATACATGAAGGGAGTGAGGGAGGGCAGGAGAGGGAAGGATGAGAGGATGAAAAGAAGATGAGACTCGTCTCGATTGTAGCTCATAAAGCTCTCATGGCTCGGAGACGGGAGGCCACCGTGCTGTTTTTTAAAGCCGTAGCCATAAGTCTGTCATTCGGCCGAACTGTATAACCGTACGGTTAGAAGATCCACTGGCTTTTAAGTCATAATTTAGCCACCTTTAATTTGGAAGTAAAATATTGTTATTATTCAAAATTACTTTTTGTGGGTGTACATCTTACCTTGCCTCCATGTGTCACGTTTATCTTATTGGTATGTCGTCCCATGATGCTTTGCAGCCATACGTTTTCAAAGACAGGCTGTGTTTGAATTAGCACGCTAACATGCTACTTTTTTCTTCAGTATGTGCTGTGCATATTGTGGACAGTGTGGAGATTTTCTACATGTGTGGAGTAAACAGTCAACCTACTGCTGCTGCCAAAAATGTGTTGGATACTTTCGGGAAACACTGTGTGGAATACGGTATCCCACAATGCACTGCACTGGATTTGATCTTTCATTTCCATATTGTTGGTTACTTTTCTACCCAGCAATGGTTATTTGACATAACAATGGTTTAAAACACCCAGCAATTTGGGTTAAAACAACCAAACATAGGTAAACTTTTTTTGAGTTGTACACAAAGACAAAAAATTTACATTGTATAAAAACAGGCTTGTATTGATATACTCACTTAACAATTTGATACAATACCTGATACAATAGTATTCATTTTTAACAAAACATAAAAAGTGAATACATTCAATACAAAATTAAATAGCAGATTTACAAAGTATTTTAAAATCATTTTGTTATGATCAAGAATGGACAACATTTTAGTCGACACTAAGGGTTTATTTGTCTTTTTTGAATTGAATATACTTTATCTCTTATTGAAAAATATAACATAAAAATTCAGAAACCAAAAAAAAACAACTAAAAAGAGAGAACTTCTTAAAGGTCCAGTGTATGAAATTTAGTGACATCTAGCAGTGAGGTTGCGAATTGCAACCAACGGCTCACTCCACCGCTCCCGTTTGAAGCACTACGGTGGCTGACACATAACTTATCATAACTCGTAATGTTTTCGCCCCTTTGCTGGAGGAAATAATGTATTTACGAAACACCCTCTGTAGAGCACTTTGTCTGTAAGGGCTACTGAAGAAACATGAATGAACAACAATGATGAATTCCATGTAAGGGGAAGTGTATGTAGATAGAAATAATTCAGTCTAAGATAATAAAAACATAAAACTTAATTATGTAGGGTCTTTATACACCTCTGAAGACAAAGTTATGCATATTATATTACATTTGTCAATAAAGCTGTAAAAAAACAGTATGACATTATATATGTCACATGTCTGCTGCTCAACCAATATATTTCAACAGACATCATAAAAAATGTTATCATAGCACAAAAAATGTTATACCTTTTGTATCACGATATGTTGTTTCACAATACATCGTTTACCCCCCCCACAGAACCCCATGTAGAAACAGTGAGGACAGGGACACATGTGGAACTACGCGAGCATGTCACGGTTCCTCAGCCTTCATGGCGAATAAAGCTCCTCTTTTTCCCTCCCCGTCTTTCTGACGCGGACCGGTCCCATTATTTTTTGGGGGAAGACAGTTAGTTCCCTCAGGAGGGCCCTGTATGAGTGCGTTGGACGTTTCATGCTCTGGGAGCCCGGCCAAAGAGAACAACACACACACATACTCACACAAATACCTCCACACACAAATAGAAAAGCCCAGTGGCATATGTAACTGGCAAACACACAGCAGGAATTCAGTCGAACAGTCATGTACTATTGCTACAACCACGAGAAACATTTAATCTGTGAGGCTCTCTGTGTAGAATATTGTACATTTTGACTTAATTAGAGGTTTTTGATTATCTGTTCCTAGAAGGTTATTGTCAGGTTTCTGGGTGACCCACGTTTCAAACATTGTATCACTTTTATTGAAAGATAAAAAACCTGTTTGTTGACCCTGGTGTTGTTCAAAACATAAATGTGACTTTCTTCTGTGGAACACAAAAGAAGATATTTTGATAAATAGTGGTTTTGTGCTCATACAATGGAAGTCAATGGCGTCCGATGTTGTTCTGCAGGAGAAATTGAGTCATAGTTTATTCTTGACTTCATCAAAATATGAATTTGAAATACTATAAATGTAGACACACAATCGACGTTTTGAGTTACAAAATGAATGTGGACAGCAGAGCTCATATTATTTGGTCTTGGAAGAGTTTGATGGGAAATGATGCGTGCATATTCAAATTTCTGACTTTGAATCCAGACAGCTGACAAACCTAAGCACTATTTGTGACCTTGTTGAGATCTTGTGATCTGAAACTCTTGACACGAGAGACATCAGATATTACTAGTGTCTTTTTCTCTGGAGAAGAAATTGTGAAGCAGCAGATTTAATGTCTCAATCTGACAGTTAATCACATTATTGTCTTGGAGAAATAAATGACGTTCCAAAGAGAACTTCTTTGTGATTGTCTTAAGCAATGGAAACAGATAAAGCGATGTCAGATTCAAACTCATGTTGCCCACAGAAGAATCACAGTACGACATGTGGACTAACCACTAGACCACGGCTCTGAAGTCTTAAATGACTGGTATACACCTCATTAGATGATATCCAACAAACTTGACCAATTCATTTAAAAGAATGGAATACAATCGAATCGAAAACAAAGGAAGGGTATGTAATTGTCTGAAAGGGGGCTGGGCATGGGCACTTGTGCAACAGTCGATGTTGACCTGAACTCTGCCTCTTCTCAGCATGGTCCTGACTGTTGTTGGGTCTCTCTCATTAACTCTTGGCCGTGCCGATGGTTTCCTCAGTCTCTGCGCTGGGTTAAATAGCTTAAAAATGAGACCGGGTTAAGAGCTGTTTCCTGCAAGCCTCAGCTGCGAGCACATCTGTGGGAGAAGGTTCCAAACTGCCCCCCACGTGTTTGTTCATGGACCGGACTGATTGCCTTTCCTTCCTCTTGTCCCTCTCTCTCCCTCTCTCTCTTTTCTCTCTATGTCTCTCTGTCTCGCACCAGACTGTTGCTTACTTTTCTTTTGGCTCCACAAAGACAAGCAAAAAGTGGGTTGGGGGTTGAAGTCGAGGACACGTCCCCGTTAATTTAAAATATGTGGTATTTGGTTGGAGCCCGTGTTTGTACCTGTTGTCTGGGTCAAACTAAAGCAGGTCTGAGGGCATCGTATGGCACAAATTCTCATCTTTACCCGTTTTGAGTTGTAAAAAATAGGGAGCCCAGCCATACCGCACCGCGGGCACTTAGTGTGTGCATCTGATATCGCTTAAATTTGAGAGCTCAGCGACGTCTAGGTGAAATGAAATTTCATTTGACACTTAGTGCATGGAACAGCAGCGTATCTGAGCAATTGGTTGTGTTTGTGTTCCATCTCGTCCATGTTTTGGCATTTGTGTGTTTTTATCATATTAAACTACAGTAACTGCGGGGAAACACGATGCCCCAGAGTCGGAAACATATATGATCAAACCCGTCTGTGGCCACAGAGACGTCTCCATTGAAGTGAGGAGCGACAGTAAATGCACACAATGTTATCAAGGAAGTACTCAAATACACACGGCGAAGTATTAAAACTTTATTTCCTTTATTTGCGTAATGGAAAATGATAAAAACGTACAGCTCGGCAACATGGCCTTGGCTAGGATAGGTCAGTGTTTTTCCATCAATACCAATCAAATAATGTTTATGATATGACAATGTGTTCAGAGGAAAGCAAAACAAGAGATAAAGAGTGAAAATAAATTATCATAATAACAATTATAACAATAACGATAATAACAATTAACCTTTATAAACATTTGTTTGCGTATGTCGTATCCGTAGAGTCCACTCAGAGGGAACCACGTATTCCAGCATGTTAGGGGGATAGATTTAGTGGTCTCTCTCTCTCTTTCTTGTGTTTAGAGTCAATGTGAGTCCTTTGCAAGAGAGCCAAATGTAGTTCTGAGGCGGCTGTCTTCAATGAAACTGCCACACAGTGATTCTGCACACACATCCTCTCTTTCAGGACAGTACCAAAGTGACTCAGTAAAATGAGAAGCTGAAAGCAAAGAAAGCTCTTTCTCTGCCTCTCCCTCTGCTCGTGAGTGTTCTCAGCGTCCAGTGAGCCTGAAGAAGGAAAGGTCCTTACAAACCGTCCTCTATACAAGTCGACATGGCAGTCGAAGTCATCACAGTCCTTCCAGAAACTAACCCAACATGAACCCCCTCGCCTGTGGAAGATGTTGAAGGGAGGGGGTGCATGGAGATCCTCGCCGCGGCCGAGGCCTCTGCTGAGGGAATGCACGTGAAGGTTGAACTTCAGTGAGGTTCGGCCCATGCGGGAGAGCGGTTGGAATGGTGCGGGTGGCTGAACGATGGGTGGATGGGAGTCGGCGTGGGCAGCATGTGTCCGGAGTGGCTGAAAGGTGGCAGGTGGCCCATGTGTGGCATGTGGCTTGCCAGAGCGCTGCCAAACGGAGAGGACTTGTCCTGCATGCTTGACCTGCAGAGCTCCTCGAAACCTTCTCCGGATCGCTTACTCCTCTTGGACTTGCTGGACATCTTGCGGTTGCGGGTTTGGATGCCCTCTTTTTTCATGGTCATTGGCCTGTTGACCTACAAAGAAAGGGGACATGATAAGCTATTGAGGAGGACAACGTCAACAGATTATCAGTTCTTTCATGCCCAAGATGAAGATGTTTCTATTTGATCTAAACATTCAGATGACTTGGTGTTGATTTTATCCAATTAAATGTTTTGATTTTAATAAAACCAGCTGATTTACAGTTTAGATTAACGTTTGAATGCTACGTACTACGTAAAAATCCAACAGACATTAAATTATTCTATTAAAATAAAATTATGAATCATCATCCTTCTGCTATTAAAACCATAAACAAATTTAGTATTTTCTGATTTAAATGTGACCCTCAGATATCCATTGAAACCAATGCAATTACCATTATAACCATTATAAATAATTTGTATTTATGTGATGGTTGCTTTATTTTTGTTTTAAAAACGTCAAAACAAAATAAAGTGCGTGTGTAGCCTAATGAAGGCTGTGTTCTTTATTTATGGCTAAACGCAGACCAGCTCAGCTGTCACTCTTTCTCTTTCCTCCTTTGTTTCGCTCGTTTCATTAAGGTGAAATGTATTTATTTGTCGGCTAAAGAGCTCGCCGCCAAGCTTAACATTTAAAAGCCTGGTTTCAGACAACTCTGAATTTATATAACTGACGCCGTATCTTGAATAGCATTCCCGCCCCGCCGCCCCTCCTGGGAATAACGCCCTAAACGCCCTCCTCTGAAACAAAGCTGGATTAATCTAAAGAGAAAAACGGTCAACGGGCTCTGCCTGACAGGGAAAGCCGGCTTTGCGTCCCCGGCCTCTCTCTTCCCTCTCTTAGATCGATACAAGCTGTCCGCCCACTTGACCACTTCGCTGTCACTTTCGGTGTTTGCGGTTGTTAATACTCACGTTGTGAAGTTTGTAGTAGAGCCCGCAGGCGTTGCACACCGGGTCGCCGTTCCCGTTGCGCCGCCACAGAGTGGTCGTGGTCGTCTGGCAGTTCGCGCAGCAGGTGCCGGCCCGTCTCGCAGCAGACTGTGAAGACAAGAAAGACAGAATATTAATGATGTGTACTTAAAACATCGTTGATTGGTATTGTCACCACTTCATTCGTGCACATGATTTTATTTTATGCGTTCAAACGGCTATTTAGTGTTTGGGGATATTTGTCGAACGCATAATCTTCATTCCTCTGTTCTCCACAGCTTTGGGTTGGAGCAGACGCATTTACGATAAGAATCTGATGATATGACTAATATTATGACTCGATGATGCTATGTGTATGCTACAGCAGACAGCATTTCAAAACTACTCCTAAATAACATCAGTAAAAGCGTCCTGGACATATGAGATCTCTTAAAGGGACTTTAATTAAATATAGCCTATTCTGTGCATTTAAACAATGTGAATTTAATCTGTCGATTTGTGTCTTTATTAAAACAATGAGTTGTTTCCGACCTGTATCCAACAAAAAATATAGTTTTGCAAATATATTAGACAGATCATTCGTTCATAACGTTTTGTATGCAGATGCCGGGCATCAAACGCTTTGGTGGGCGGAGCGACTGCAAAGCCGGGTCATCAACCCTCTGTTCTCTTTTTGTCCCTTACGGATCAATTTTTCACACATAATGAGAAACATGTATAGGCGTAGACAACGCGATTCCCCCGCAGTCCAACACATACAGCAAATACTGTTTGTGTTCATCAACCATTTGCGTAATAATTCTCACTGAGCGCTAAATAAAAAAAATGAATAAGCGACGCGCAGTCGACAAGAAAAACACGCGCATTCCGATACTTCAGCTCAGTGCCAGTCGAGCATGACAAACAAGAGAGCAAAGAGTATAAATCCATTTATTTTCCAATCCCTGCCCCAGCCCCTTCACACATAGCGCTCTGATAATCGCTTTACAGTAGATGTCATTCGGGCCTGCCGGGGCCAGAGAAAATTCAGCCCGGTTTGTTGAAGACGGAAACACCCGGGAGCCTGGCTTCCTTATCGGGCCCGGGCAGATATCCGGATAGGAAACAACTGGATGGCCTTTGAACAGCGCTCTGAAAACACTTCAGACCAAAATGCAAAAGCATGGGCCAGCACATTGACTCCATGGAAAACCCTGTGGCCTTTTTTCACCATGAGAACACAGAAAGAAAGAAAGAAAGAAAGAAAGAAAGAGAAAGAAAGAAAGACTACAAAAATGAAGTTATAATCTTCATAATTGGAAATTACCATCTAAAGCTCTGTATTTTAATTCCTCTGTGAAAGTCACTTTGTAATTATGTATAAAGCTCATGGTTGACATGCTGCGTGTGTCTCTATTCCACACTGAAAATAAGCTTCCCTTTGAGAGGGTCATATTTGCACTCTGATGGTCACTTAACCGAGAGAATATTAAATTATGACACATGGCTGATAGAAAAAGACAGTTTCACTCAATTAAATGGCTTGTTGTGTCTCCAGACTAATCTATATGATAATATTACATCACATTTAAAAGACTCCGAGGAATGACTCAATACCAGAGCGAAACAGACAGAGCTAGAGATATAGAATTTCATCCACTAAAAGATAAAATAAGATTATGTCATAGGAAAAATGTGGAAAAATATCCTGCCTCTGTTCTTTGAAAAGTCAGCTGTTTTTATGTAATCTCAACGCTGAAAAAAAACGCTCCATGAGAGACACAATCCATTCCCTATAGCCCTGGGACACAACATCTTATTATGAAAAGATAACAGGGTTAATTTTAAATAATGCACACGTGACAGGCTGTCTATGCTCCACATAAAAATTAGACATTAATAAAGAAAATGTAAAAAGACTTTTCACACGTCCTGCTTTTTGAGTTCTCAATAGGAAAAACATCACACAAAACAAACACTGTAATTTGAAATGTCGGTCGTGTTTTTTTATCGATCATCGCAAAGCAAATAAAAAGCTGAGATAAAGCTAATTAAAACAAAAATATTTTAAACATCTCATCTTATCGAGATGAAATGAAATGAGAATCTAAAATGGAGCCAGATTCATAACCGAGTGCAACAAAGCAAACCAGTGACATGTGGATGTCCAAACACGCCTTGAAAAAAAACGACGGCCAGATCAAACAGTAAGATCTAAACAGATGGGTTTGGGCAGCATGCTGTTTCTCTATCAGTGTGGAGTGGTGATAATTACACCGGCGTGGGCATTGGTATCAGTGACAGTATCAGAACTAGAAGCAATAATGATAGCGGTAACAATGGCAATAGTAGCTGTATTGTAACAGGCCGAGTAGGGGATCACCAGGGGGGGTGGGCTACAAACAATTCCAGGAAGAATATAGGGAAAATATAACTTTCCTGCAATTGTGTTCGGGCTCTCTGCTCCGAGCTCCTATTTAGCCCTCGTTCTCACGTGTAGGTGAAACTGAAGGAATTTCAGAGTTCTGTCTACTCACCAGTCTGCGCTTGGGCTTGATGAGCGGTCTGTTCTGGCCGTTCATCTTGTGGTACAGGCCGCACGCGTTGCAGAGGTAGTGGCCCGTCCCGTCCCGCCGCCACAGCGGGGTGGAGGTGGCTCCGCAGTTCACGCACTCGCGCCCCTCTGTGCAGAATTCAAGTGGAGGAAAAGCAAAGGGAAATTTATATAATTAAGGTTCACACTCCGTGCACGATACAGGAACACAGGGTCGCAGTTAAAAGCAAACTCCTGAGTTAATGAACCAATGAGTAGCTTGGCAGTCATGGTGCTGGAATCTCACAAAGTGAGCTGGATGCCAGGTTCAAAAACAGAATTACATAATTTCTCATGGAATTTACAAAGTTGTGGATGAAACATTTCAAATTTGTGCAAGACATGGCGGTTTGTGTTGATGTCCAGGGTTGTCCTACTCTTAACCCAGTTATTTAATTCATGTGCTCTTCTGTCTGTCCCCTGAGCATCTCTCTGTTATTCACATTATAATGCAAGACAGTCGCTGTCCCACCCTGACCAGAGAATGGAATCCGCCCTGGACAATGAACGGCCTTTTATGTGTCTGTGATGTGTTGTAATTCAGTCATTTTAAGTCGCTACTCTTGTTCATGGACGGTGTGCATAGAGAAATCATTAGCGTTCTCAATGTACTGAAACTTGGTTTTGGGAGTGCTAGGTGAAAATGGCCTGCAACACAAACTCAAGGTGTGGCATTAATGGCTTGCCTAAATAAAAGTTAATCTTAGAACTGTGTAATATTGACTCGTTTTACAACTCCATTGAACACTTATGAAACTTATGTTCAGAATATATTTCCAGTCTATAGTGAAAATCTATCTCTAATTTATAAATATCCATAGTTTCATAACCTTGTTTTCAGGTTTATTTAGTCATATTTGAAAATATGAGAGTAAAAGTAAAATAATCCGACTTTAGATTACTAGACAATTTTTTAAATGTATGTATTTAAAACTGGGCAAATATCCAGAATAATTTGCCATGCAAATCAACCTAAACCTTATTCGCATTTTCCACTGCCAGTGTATGCTTAACTTAACGTGGACTACGTATATAATAGTATTTCGCACAAGAAAAGCATAATTGTGTAAATTCAGAGGTTTGCTAAATAATTGTGTAGGCTACAAAAATATAACTTAAAATTAGTGTTGATCTTGATCAGTGGAACAGGTCAAAGTCGTGCATAAATAAGAACACAAACAGCAGGGTCCTGTCGCCTGTGAAGGCCTGTCCCGCCAGGGTTTTGTTAGTATTGGGGTCGTGGGAGGGCGGAGGGGGTGCGAGTGTGTCGTGATTTGTTCGGCTAAAGGTATACAGGATATGACTGGAGCCAGCGCGTCGTGACTCCTCAACGTTTTAAGCGTGATAAAGGCTCAATTTAAAGAACAACACGGCACGAAGTGTAGACCCTCAACAAAAAAACAAGATCAAATAATTTCAATTATAAAACCATTCATGGTTAAAGCTAGAAAAGCTGAACATTTTCAAATCCTTTGTGATGTAGGAATATATAATTATTTGCTATCTTCCAAAGCGATCGCGATTAAAATCTCGCTTCCACATTTTAAAATGTTTCTTCATTTTAATAGTTTTATTTTCATTTAAACACCCATGATGCTGTAACATAGGCCTATGCCAATGTAATATACGTATTTCTATTTTGGCTACATATACTTTTAATTAGGTTGATATTTATTTAACTAAATTGGTTTCATATCCCGATCTAGTCTGGCCTTGTTACTTGACTATTTTGTATATTTTAAGGGCATTAAAATTTGATTGTTTTATGTAGGCTACCACAAAAAAAAGAAATGCAGACCTTTGCCAAATTTAACAAGCTGCAAAATTGAAAAATGAGACGCTCCTGATAAATTTAACTTAATAATGCTTTGTTTAAGCACGTTGAGAAGACGATCAAATTAATAAAATCATAATAACTGTTCCTGCACCAAAAACCCAGTGTATCTTGTATATTTTTTACATTTCGTATTTTACATAATTTAAAAACTGATGTAATGCTGTTAGTGTGAGGTTGAATGGCAGGAAAACACCCATGAGCTAAAGAAACTCACCTGAGCACGATCGTGTCTTGCTTTTGCATTTGGGTGTGAAACTGGACGCCGATCCACTGAGGAGAGTTCCCGGGTGAAACAGACCGCCGCCGTAGTCGTGTGGCGTGGGCAGAGAATATGTCGGGTAGGTAGGGATGGGATGATGCGTGGACTGTGCCTGGGCGCTCATTGCCAGGCTGCCCCGAAGGGGACTACATCCCTCCATTTTCATACCATCAGCGATAGACAGTTGGTACTTAATGGACTCTTTCTCGTCCATTCTGGCCGTGGTGGAGGTCGGGGAAGAGGGACCAGGGTCCGGGGAGACGTCTTTCGGTGGGGTTGGGGGGAAATTGTAGAGGGGATGCGGACTTGAGTGGGTCGCAGATGTAAGAGAAGAGACGGGAGCTGTGCTGGAACTGCTGCTGCACGGGTAACCGGCGCTGGCGGGGTGCAGGCCGGGCTTGCTGAAGTGACTCACCGCCCAGGCGTTATGGTGGGCGGCAGAGAGCGCTGCTTTTCCGCTGTCCAGCCAGGGAATACCGGGGCTGTGTATGAGGTGTGGTCGGCAGACCTGACCTCCCGTGAGACGAGCTGAGAAAAATAGAACAGAAACAATAAAGCTCAATGCTCAACGAAAACGACGACCAAAGTGCGTTTCTTTCGATTGGCATTTTAATAATTAAATCAAGTTAAAATGTTTTTTGTTTTAACAAAATGTTTTTGTTATTATTAATGTTAATTCTCACCTGTTGACTCGGTAACCGAACAATATAAACTCGACATTGATATCGGAAAGAATCCTTAATATAAATTACGCAACAGAGATAAAAGAAAACTTTTTTTGATTCATCTCATGAGCCCAGCCAAAAAACGAATATCCTTCTTATCGACGTGATCTTTTCTTTTTTTATATAAAAACGCGATCCCTCTTCAAACGGTTTGCCCTCGAAAGAGATGCACGACGCATGTAAAACGAAAAAAATGTTGGAAAGTCTGTTCTTCTCACAAATAAGACACTTGGACTAAGAAATTCATCAGGATTTTTTCGTTTTGATTTGGCATCCGGGAAGTGCCTTGATCTCTCTCGCTCTCTCTCTCCCTGACACGAACTTCCCTTTCCTCAAGTCATTCGCGGGACATTTTCTTTTTCTTCTCATCTTTACATTTCAACACATACGTCGTGGAGATGACAGTTCATAACGTCGTAAAGAAATCTGATATCTAACATTTTAAAGACATTTTTTCTCATCCATTTGCTCAGCTAATAGTTGACGACCAGACATAAATATATAAAACAGCTAGTTACATACATACATAATTTAAAATAACAATAAGCTTCAATTTCAAAAATAGATATTGTTAATATTTTTATCTAATTGCATTAAACAGTATTAGTCAAGGGAGATGGCAGTCTTTAACGGCCGCAATGCGTTTCGCATCAAACATAGTGAAAGTAAAAAAACACCGAAATCTTTTACTTTTACAAACAGAGAGGTTGTATGTTACTGATGATACACATATTGAAAATTAAATTAAAATTGTTATGTGTTGTCATCACTAGAGTCAACTTTGTTTACTAATTTCATTTTATAGCCAATAATGTTAGCCTACCTATATGATGCATAACATTAACAATGGCAATTAAGTTAAACCAAAATGATATAATTCGGATTATTCCATTATATTGTATTAGGCTATTTTGTGTTGTGTTCATCTAAAAACATTTTGATAACGTTTATTTTTTTCATTCACACAAGAGCAATTTGACATGAAGCATCATCGTACCGTGCGCTTGTCCGTAGGAGACCCTGGCTCTTGAGTTGGGGTAGTAGGGATTACCCTGCGAGTCCAAGTGGTTCAAGAACACATCCACCTCGTCCGGTGGCAGAAGAGGCGCCATGGGCTCCATGTAGTTGTGTGTAAGCCCGTGGTGATGGGAGTCTGGGTGCTGACCATTGAGAACCGCATGATGATGGGCCATCCACCGAGACTGATCGGACGCAACCTCCATTTCTAAAGGGCCCGTTTTTTTCTAAAAGTCTGCTTACTGAATTCGTTTTAGACGCTGACAGGAGCAACACCAAGGTCCAGTAAAATATTAAAATATTTGTCGTTCGCCTAGGCTGCAGCAAAAATGGTGCTTCTGATGAACCTATTCACTTTCTGCACATGCCTTTATTTCTGATAAATAAAGGTCCTTAGCTTTAAACAATCCTCGGGTTTTCAACAATCCTCAGGATCACCTGTAAGAGAAAAACAAATGAATGAGCTCGAGTGTCAACACTACAGTAGAAAAGTGCACGGTGCACATCTAACGAATGATGTCGAAACCTTATCGTAAATTGGTAAAAATAATCTCCGCATTTAATCGGAAGGCTTTTAACTCTAGCTACAACAACCTGTATAATTCGTTGCATTACCGTAAGCAATATATGAAAGTATCGCCAAGTAGCAACTCACAGCGCAAAGCAGCATTTCAGCACTCCAATCCTGTGTTTATTTAATGTCGTGTTAGTCCTTTACAAAGAATGTTAATCCTCGGGACGTCTGTTGACATTCGCAATTTACACAGCTTTGAATTGTCGGCTACTCGATTGTTAAAAGTCTCTCTAAAAACCTCTGCGGCAGTCTGAAGCGAAGAGATGTCTCATTAATGAATTGTGCCTGTGTACTGTCGGACCTGGCGCCAGTAGATTCCATATCTTACGAGCATGGGCGGAGTCACGAGCTGGCATTGATCGCTCTGTTAACCAATAGCAGATCACGCTTACTGCCATTGGCTCGGACCTGAAGCTTGCCACGGCGACCGTCGGCATACAGTGCGCCACATTCAGCGAGCTGAAAGACTCATCATTCAGCGGAGCAATTTATTGAGATATTTTACCTTTCTTAATGCTTGATGTCCGATAATGTGCTCCTTAACTCAAAGCAAAAGAGCCTGAAACATAATGCGAGGCTATCGTTTTATATTTAGAACAACCCTGAAAGATGCAAACGAGCTGTCTGTGTTTAAATAATATATATGCATTCCTTTTTTCGTGAAAATTAACAAATTACAGATTTTTTTCTATACAAGCATAGTTATTTTTATTATATTATTATGTTGTTAATATTGTTATCATTTGCATATGATAATTGATTTTTAAATATATTGTGATTGGTTATTCATAAGAATGACATGTTGCGTGACTATTAACATTTACTTAGAACAACAAAACATTTTACAGTGAAGTGTCACATGCAATATATACCTAATGCAAACAAACACAATTCCACCTCTGGCATTAATTGGGGAGGAGTATTTTATGGTCTCTAAATTGGGGGCTATTGTTCTTGCGCGTCTAATTGTTTTAAATTAGTTGTCACCACATTCTTCTTGTGAAAACAGTGTCTTTGTATGCTGTTTCAAGCGATCAAACGTCGCTTTACATATTAATAGCGGGCTTGTCTCTCGGTGGTGCCGACAGGTCGCATGGGCAGGTCCAGAGAGAGCCAATTGGTGGCCATTAGGGCAACTTGGTTGATTCTTGTGCGCTATTATCTCGTGGCAAAACAAGCAGCAGGCTTGCCCACCGCAGGCAGAAAGACTGACCGTCGCCAATTACCTTGATAAGCGTTTAGATAAACTGTGGTTTCAGGTTGGTCAACTGAAGGCCCTCATTCACATGGTTTTAAATTCTTTCTGATTGAATTACAAATTGGTTGCCATGGAACAAATGTTTAATGTAATGTTCCTAAATTATGACATTGCAATTAATCGTTTACACTGCTTATTATTATGTCATTATTATGGTATGGTGAGATGGTATTCTTTACGTTATTTGGCCTAAAGCTCCAGATGTGCTCTTTTGGATTACAACTATTCACCTTTGGTAGCTCTGCAGCCTCGATGCTTGTCGCAACGTTTTGTGTGTGTTAATTATTCATTTAACCAGCTTGTCTGGTTAGATCAATCAAAGAGAGCACTGTTTTCAGAGCCACAGGACAGTCCTGATGATCTGGCTCTATAACAGGTTGTGGCTCTAGGAGTTTCACTTTGAACGGATTTACTGATTGAGTTATATAACAAAAACAAAAATAATAATTTGTTTAAAAAAATTGTCTCTTTAAGGTAATGTATTTTTTATAATTTGAAACAGGAGGGGTTTAGTCAGAGTGCACTCCAGTAAAGCAATAATGATTGACATGCAATAATTGGAGCGCGAGCTCAGAGCCCCTACCGGCCGCCACTCCGACGCCGTGACTTGACGTCACTGAATCTCGGTAAAGGAAAAAATCCATAGGCGACTTTGCATGGTTGTACCAGTATGGCTGAAACGCATGGGGAACTCTGAACGACTCAGGCATTTTGTTGCCACCATACTGTTGTATACAAGTAGTCCATAAAGTGTCTTGGGTGTGTGCCAATATTTGACCTGGGGACCTAAAGCGTAAATGAGCCCTGACAGCTTGAAGTCAACAAATGATTGTTGTTTCATATGACGCTTGGTTTTGCATATCATGCATTTACACGAAGGGCAAATGCGCAATAACAGAAGTGGAATCCAAAATAGAAATGCACGGCCTCCAAAAATTATTGTATACGGTTTTGTGGTAAGAAGGCTATATGTATTGTGTGTTTGGCTAGCTCCTCTGATCCTGCTCATCACCAGTAATGCTAATGAAGGTGGTTGGTTGAGCTCACCTGCAGGGCTGAATATCTTTAGAGAATACCTGAACTAAGTATCTGTGGTAATCCAGTTGGTTTCGATGTTTAAACAAAACAGACTGCCCTCATAGGGGCTCAGCAGTGTCACTTCTCCCGGCTGAGGACTCTAACTCGGGTCGCCATTATGACTCCTCTACCTGACGACGACACTGACATCACGTTCGTGATGTCACATTACTTCGCATTGAATTAATAGCATCAGAAAAATAATGGAGAGCGATTGCTGAAGTCGGTGGAAACGGAGGCAATCATTCCGTTAATTAACAGGTGCCGTGAAATGGGTTTGTCCATTCGTTCCCTCTCTGCGCATTTATCATTCTCCGTGGGGTTAAAAGAGGGCAGGAGGGGCAGAGAGCAGCGCAGAAGGGTTTGTGAAGATAAGCAGGCGCTGGGATATAGAGGGAATGACACAGACCAGCTGAAGCGGTATTGTCCTTTACTCACGGGTAATTAGATTGTGACAGGGCACTCGGGGCAGACACAGGCAGGCAAAGTCACAAGCCCCCTGTCCTTTACTGAAGCACGAATAACACGAATTGAAATGCATATATTTATTTATTTCAGCCAATAATTAGCATTATTCGGCATTAAGCGATGTTTGTTCTTTTATTTATTTACATGCTGTCCTATCGGTAAAAGTCTTGTTCTGGTTCAGGGCGTTAGTTGAGTCGAAAAATGATTCCGTGACAGTTATAAATCTGAAGGGGGATGGCAGGGCGTCCGCCCTCCTTTTGTGGCTGACAGCTCTTGGAGTCAATGATTTAAATAAACAGTACAGGTGGGATATTGGAGGACTCCCCGGGGCATTACAGAGAGAGCTAATTCCTCGGCTCACCTCACACCTCGCATAGAGAATCATCAATGAGTGTCGTGAATTGTTAAAGAAATGTTACCGAAAATAACTTGGGCTATATCTTATTTTAAGAATGCGCTTTTGCGCTTGTTATATTTGGTGAATCAAGACCTAAATTTACACATTAATGACATTGTTCTATAGAATACAATGCTATATTTTATAAACAATATTTTGTATTTGTTATTTTATGCAGTGCAATTTGCTTATATTTTTAATACTGTTTGCGTTACTGAATTTTTGTTTTATTTCGCTTAGATTTACTTTAAACTTTTCAAACATGAGAGGTATATTTTACCTCATTTGTACATCAATTTATGTAACGATAAATGAAATTAAAAAAACAAAAATTAAATAATAATATAATAAATAACATATTGTTATGAACAGATTTTTGTTCTTTTTAGCACTAGTATTATAATCGTTGTAACTACTGTCATACCGTGTGATGACATTAAGAATACAGCAGATTTACTTTCACAATATATGCATTGCAACAACTATAATAAAATAACAGTAACAATAACGACAACGACAAAACCAACAATAACCAATTATTATCATCTATTCTTGGTAACAATAGCCTAATATAGCATCAATTACGCGTGGTTAATAATACCTGGTTTTATGTTATTGTCTTTATTAGGTGATTACGTTTGAACAATTTTAAATATCAATAGAAATAAAAAGGATAAAATCATTTAAAATAAAACGATCACCTTAAAGTAACATCATCCTACTTCAAGCAGAAATAAATACCTTAATAAAACGCGTGAATAATCTCCCCGCATTACTCGATTCATACACGAGCTGTGTCGAATGATTGTCTACACAAAACGCATCTTACCAGCGTTTATGATTGGGCTTTCTCTTCTTGACATTTCACACCAGAGAGAAATGTGTCCTGGGGCCAAGTCCGTGTGTCGTCTTTGAGGGAATAGTAGAGGTGATTCGTTGTGCTTAGCGAAGCGCTGAGGCTCAAGGCGCAGTCCTCGCTGGCTTTCCAGATCCGCTCGAGCTGGCAATGCCAACCTTTCCAGACAGTCAGCGTCCCTTCACCAGTATGCCTTTGCTGAGCATTTGTGTTCAGTGACTTGCGCTGTGGTGTCTGATACGTCGTTATCTCTCTCTCTCTCTCTCTCTCTCTCTCTCTCACTCTCTCTCTCATTCTCTCTCTCTGGAAGCAGGGAAACTTGAGGCACAAAGTAGGGCTGCTGCAACGTAGTCGTGCGTCAGCCGAACTGGTCTTCCGGGTCGTGCTTTGATGGCTAAAAGCTGTGCTGAAGCTGCAGTGTATGGTGTTCTCACTTAAATAATTACGAAACAAGTCCCAGTCGTCAAACGGGATAAACTGAGAACAAGTAAAGCCAGTACCCAAAACATTTGAACCTCCTAAACAATAAATTGAGTTATTATTAATAATCGTTAAATAACAATAATAATATTACAATAAGTATTCTTATTATTCGAATTATTATCATCATTGTGTGTATATTTACCTATTTCATAATTCAAAAATCAAAAATCCAGACACGCAATAAATCGGATGCGTAAGACCAATGCCAAGTTTGATCGTTAGATCACAGGGATGCACATGTGTTTCTGCGTGTTTTTTTGGTATGTAAATGTTTACTTTAAATATAAGTCTTAGGGTCATAACCCTTTAGGATTCCCATCTTAATGAATTCTATTCCTCCCCGGTCTTGTCTTTAATATTAAAGTCGACCCTGCCTCCCCCAACACACCCAGTTTTAACTCTCTCACACGTAACACCAACTTTTAAACATGCAAAGCCTTGGTAAATCTCTGGCACGAGACCGTGGGCTCGCGTGCAGCGGCTAAGGAAGGACAGGTGCAGCTCCAGCCTCTCGCACCCGGGTTCCCCCAAGAGTGCACGCGCACAATGAGAGTGCGAGAGAAGTGAACTCTGACAGAATTAATTGCATTATATAGAATGATCAAAATAACAATGTCCTATGATCGCTATTGTTTTGCTTTCTTTTAAGAGACCACGAGCGGTGACGGATTTACACCAGCCAGAGATATTAAGTTGGTTGGTATAGCGGAGTGGTGAAATGGCAGGCCTATGGTTTGGCCAAGGATTAGGAAATATGATAAAAATCAAAACTCTACAAATCCTTAGCCGTCTCATTGTCATAGAAGGATAAGTATTTGACTATCAGTGACTGAGTCTCTGGCAAATGCTTCAAACTTTCCTATAATGATTGCTTTATATTATGTCTATCAGTTGGTCTTTAAGTGCATCAGTTATCAGTGCTAACAATACGTGTCAAGATGTGTACTTGTGTTCGCATATCCTTTCATGGCCTTCTTAATCGTATTTTACCACAGTTATTCTGACAAGGAATTGCTGACTCTACGAAATAAATCATTTGGGCCTTGAGTGCTTTAGATGTTTCATGTAACTTTCGTGCCGAGTTAAACAATTTATGGACTAAAAAGGAAAATAATAGCAAGTAGCCTAATATTATATTTCCGCTCTCTTACAAGTTGGCACCAATTGTCTTTTTCATTCGTGTAATTTTACGACTTTAATTCATGAGGATAAATAAGATAGTTTTATCATTATTATTAATATCAGTCCACAGCAAAATCGCCAGAGTTAAAAAAGGTCAAATTAACTCTCGCAAATAATCCACACTTCGATAGTGTGGATTATATATACACTTTGAGTAATTTATCCTTTTGAAACACTGGCGATTTTGCTGTGTAGTAGTACTAGTATTTTATTTAAATAAACGCCGTCTGTGATAATTTATTAATGTTCTTATTAATGCGTCTTTTGTCATGTTAAGGCGTTAAGAGCAGTAGGTGGGTTTACGGGAGCTTTACATCTGACCAGCAGAAGATGCTCACTCATGATGCGCGCGAGATAAGGGTTTATCAGTCTCGAGCTTGCATCTCCAGCGCATTAAAAAAACTCACTTTAGACTAATAAAGGCGACTGCTAAGCTCGCCTCCTCCTTTCCAGCAGTGCACACTGTGGCTGACACGGTGACATTTCCATTTCACGTTGTCCATCAAAGACGCAGCAGAGCTGTCTGTAAGTCTGAGTTCTCACTCGGGTCCAAGTCCAACGTGATTTTGAATCGGACTTGGTTTAAAATATCTTAATTTGTTATTATTGCGGATAAAGACATTAAGACACTCGTTTCTGAAAATGTTAAATGTAAATGGTAGCCTATTATTTATTATTCCATTATTATTATTATGTTGAAATTGGTGGTTGATTTTATTTTTTATTTTTTGAAATTTCGTCTCACATTATTCTCACCATTTTATTACTTTTTTTGAGCAGAGCTCTAAAGTTATTATTTATATATGCATGCATCAGATGCCAGCCCTCTCTTTCCGATTATTACCGGGGGTAATATTTCATCGGCGTGAGGCAATCTTTGTTCTTTGTGAAGATAATAAATGGCCTAATCGTTATCAGCTTACCGCTGGAGGTGTCAGGACCGAGCGAGGCTGGAAACAGGGTCCAAAGTGGCGCTGAATAAATTGGTGTTCCTTATCTCTCTCCCCCAGATTATCGCCGCCTTTTCAAGCCACCACAACAAATACATTCAATGCATCTAATGCATCATTTGAGGGGGAAGATCGCACGGGGTGATAGAGACAGATAGGCTACCCGAAGGAGAAATATTTACACATTTAACGTGTTCGGGCCAATATTAGCTGGGGTTTATTGGATGGACCAGGGTACACACGCTTAACATATCAATGCAGCCATTATCATTCATATTGTAGCTGTACTGTTGATGGGTATCTGCGTGATTATTCTGTCTTGTCATTAGATCAGTAACGTGTTGAATTAGTTGTGAAATTAGCTCGTTTCATCCAAACACTTGTTTTGCCTTCTTTATCACCCGCATCGTTCCCCACTTTTTGGCACGTCTTTGTAATGGGAAATCAAATCAGCAGTGTTATAAATGAATCGAAGGGTTGAAAACACTTGGCAGTGGTACCGCTGTGCAATACTGTTTATAGGCAAATTAATAACTGAAACAGTAAAACACGTGTTATTTTCTCAAAACACGTCAAACCGTAACAACAATAGGCCTAAATAAAAATTGTTTCCAAAGAAAATTAATATTTAAAAACCAATGATCTTAAAGCCTAGTCCTTGCATCAAATCGCGATTGTTTCAGTTGAAAAATAGCTCACATCAGTAGGCCATTATACATTAGAGTAACCGTAACAATTTAGTGTTCAGTAGCCTAATTAAATATCAACCCGTACATTAGGCTTCAAAAAAGCACTGATCTCGTTTCATCACTAATGTCGAAAATGCATACAAGATAACTGAATTAAAACTTGGGCCCTGAGAGTGTATAGGCTACGTCATAATGCATCGCAGACATTTAAATCAAATTTAAAATATGATTAAATATTTCCCGCGCTAACATATAACAAATTTAAAAGGGTTTAAAAGTTATACCAATCAATGTATTATTATTTGTAGGCCTATTATTCTCATTATTATTATTATTATATAATAATCTATTGTTTTTCTGTTGAGTCAGGGGTCTTTAATTGTAAAACTTTGTAGATTGTATTTCATTAAATGAATATCTAATCTTAATTTCTAAGATTTACTGTTAAATTTACATGTGTGCAGATCACATTTTGTGTGAGATGTTCGGCATCATTTTACTAAGGCTCAATCAGTGCGCAAAAGAGGAATAAATAAAAGAAAGGCCGTCTTGAACGCGAAGCGAATAGTGCGATTTTAGAGAAAAGAAACAGGTTTCGATTTACAATCCAAGTGGGTAATGCTGCGCGTGTGAGTGACACTTATGACAAAAAGCGCCTTTTCCAATATATACAAACTCCCCTTTTAATAAGGCGGCATCTTCACCGTTCGCGCGCTCTCCGATGGTCTCCACGGCAACGCAGATAACGGAGCAGCCGTTTTCCATATCTGCACCCGAGTCCATTATACCGCGGGATTAGCTCGTTTCCCCAAAAGGTCAAACACAAAGTCATGGAACCTGGTATTTTCACCCTTCTTGCGAGTCCGTGCACATTCATGCGCATGTAACATTCACTCGTCTGTCATTTCATTTAGTTAATTTCATCAGGATAATGTTTTTTAGGAGGGGGTATCTACATCACCAGGGCTCGGCCAGACAGCTGTTTTATGTTAGAAAAATATAAGTAGCACGCAGTGAACGGGATGATGGTAGAGCTCTGACGCTCCACATAACTTGTTACAGGCTTTAAACGATTTTGCATTGTTATACAGTGACCTCTTGTGGTTCATGTGACTACTGCACATCCCCATAAAGGAATTAAACTGACCAACGTTGACCGAAACCTGGAATGACTTTGACCACTAAAGGGAAGGCTTCACTTAGAAAGCAGAACCATAATTGAGCGTACATTTTGTAAATCAAAAACAAAATGAAAGAGGGAGATTGCCAGACACATTTCACGGCTGGAATGTCCCAGGTGGGAATCCCAATAGCTGCAGAGGAAGTGTGCGGAGTTTTGGCAGGAAGAGGGAGATGGGAGGGGTGGTCCTGGGTGAGTATGAGGAGGGGGGCTTCCTGATATTCCTCTTAACTACCTCCAGCTCCTAGATTCTCTTTCCCTCTCCAGTCAGTCCAGACTCCATAATGCATGTCCAGCTCACTCTCGCCATAACTGCATTCCAAACTCAAACATCATATTTTCAAAATCACTCCCCGCGACCTCTGAGATATCAACAGCTTTCAGGTGATCTACGTCCAGCTTTGACTTATTGCACTGTTTGTTCCATTCTTGACATTTTTATAGCAGTGTTTTTTTCTTCTTTCGTCGCGAATATACAGAAACTCGCCAGACATTTGCAGTTAAGCATTTGGCAGACACTTTCATTCAAAGCAGCTCAATGATAATTGCTTCTGCATTGAGAGGGTTCAATTGGCAGTCCAAATATAAAACAAATCAAATGTACTGTCATGTTACTTAAAAGATATTTCAAAAACCACTAGAACCAAAATAAAAGTTTGCACATATACACCTGAAGGCCTTTTTGAACTTTATTAAAACTTTGTGCGGTCCCATACTAACACAGATGGACGTCCGTCCGTCAGACGCAGATGCTGGCACAAGAGTAAATAAAGAGTGACACAGGAAACAGATGTGACAGGAGGTCACTTCCTGTCTATCAGACTTCAGACTTCATCACGTGAGCTGGACGGCACACCTGGCCTCACCTTCACGCTCTGCTCTGACAGGTAGAGGGCGAATAGTTAATGCAGCAGGGCAGGATAGGAAAAATGCAGAGCGAATGAGAGTATGAAGGGAGGATGGGGAAAGATGTTTTGATGTGTCAGGGGAGGTGAGAAGGAAAAGTCTTTTTGTCCGCGCTGAGTAGAGCGGATTATCTGAGTTTCCTATCAGCAGTTGAGTAGGGGAATAACTGCTGCCCTGGAAAACACAGGGTTAGACTTGCAGCCAATGGGAAGTGACCTTGCGCTTCCAATCATTTCAAGTTCGTGTGAGTGTTTGTGCGCGTGTACATATTTATTAATACTTCGGGGAAAATTTTGTTTGAAAAAGCCAGCTGAAGTTGATAATATTGCTCTGAAGATATTTGTGATGTCGTCTAAAGAATTATAAAATAAGTCATGTTTTTTATCATGCTAAAACTGTAAGTTTTTGGGTTTGAAAGTAAGAGAGCATTTCAAAACTATTTCAGTTTTTCTGAATTTACTAGCCTATTTATAGGCATGTGTTTAGGATGAGTTAAAAAAATGTTTGTTCAGTCTTTCACATTGCTTTTGGACGACTCCTGAGGTTTTATTTTGTTGAAGTTCAACAGACAATGGTCCTGGAATGATCATAATACATCTAGAAATGCTGAACACATGAACACTTGGAATGGTCTCTTAATTTTTTCCATGTCTGTAGTTGTTTAATATTTTATATTTTGGTCACTTAAAGGTCACCGTAATTTTACAGAATTTTTCTGTTATATTAAAAATGTTCATGTATTTTTAAAATACTGGTCATAAAATGTTTGACATTACAATAAAAACTTTAATTTTACAGGGGGAAAATAAATGTAAGGTTAATTTCTGCCGCTTTTTAAAGTATTTTTTACAGTTTATTTATGAAAATAAATAAATACATTTGAAATTACAGAGAAATACCACAAATTTAGAAGTACTTTTTTACCGTTTATTTCTGCCGCTGAGTCTGCCAGAAAAATTCCTTTTTACAGGATTAAATATTTTACAGTAGCCAATTATTCATTTTCAATCTGCTGATGCAGTCAATTGCTGCCTATACTTTTATACTATATTGTTTATATTAACTCTAATATTGTAATGGACCTACATAATATCTCACTTCTATTTATATTTATTTGTTTATTGGTATATTTTTACACCAAGAGGAGTAGCATGCTTATAATGTCATTGAATTAAACACTTTTATTGTCTCTGCATATAATTTAAATAAAAAAAAATTCAGTTACCCAACAAGATCCATGTCCACATTTCCACAGCTAAATAAATGTGTGTTCAGGTTTATGCACACAGATGGTTATGGTTGTGAAGACATTTAAAAGGAAAGCATCGGATATGTATCTATATATCTGGGTGTGTGCGTCGTGTTCTGAACCGGCTGGACTATTGTAGGAGTATTTTGACAGGGAGTGGGGTTGAAACTACATTTGGAGTCGTGCTGAGGCAAAGAATAACACACACGGTCATGAGAAAACATTAGACAGGGATCTGACACAGGCATGCTTCCTCCAGAGATGACTCAGAGGGGTTGACTCCTTCACTGAGCCCAGAGTCGATGGGCTTTGATGGGATGCCATGTGGTAGAGATCAGGGGGTCTTAGCTGGAGCTCTGGACAGTAACACAAACAGGTTTAGAATATGATCAACACAGATCCATTATTATACTGGAGACTTTCTTTGCAGTTATATCACAATAATTGTATTTGTTATTTATTCACAGTGAATATATACACGGTTGGGGTACTGTATTTGGACTGTTAAGTTTGAAAAGTATTTTGGACATCACCTGTGATTTTGAGGGATGCAGACTTTTATACATACATTTAAATGGGCTCAGTTGTTTACAAAAGTGCAAAACGATTTAACGATATTTAACCAGGTCATGAACAGGGACCATCATTAGAAAAGTAATTTAGTCATTTTTGCATGTGACTCTTCTCTGCCCAACATCAGTAGACTCACTCACACAGGCAGCATTAACATATACTTTTCTATCTCCCCCTTTCTTCCGCCTTCTTTCAGAAAGAATGTGTCTCTCGGCACCCGGCACCCGTTCCTGCGTTTGAAGTATCACCGTCAGAGTTTTCCTTCCATCTCACGGTCTCCCTCCCCTCTGCTGTGTGTCTGTCTATCTGTCAGCCGGACTCATCTCCACCCCCTGCAGCTGCGAGCGGGTAACAGACCGGTCCTTTGTGTCCCTCCGTTCCTGCCGTCCCCCATCTTTTACCGCCGTGATCACACCTGCCACCTGCGCAGGGCAGAACTTACCTTTCATCCTGCTCTTACTGAACCTCTGTCAGTGTGGAATGACCGCTGGACTGGCCAGTGCCCGGACGGATTCTCTCGCATACTGTATCATTGAGCACTGATGTAAACTAGAAGGTGGTTTTGAGTGGACTGAGATACGCTGGAGTAGTGAGCAATGTTACAGATGTTGATATGACACTTTTGCCAAGCTCTAAATGACATGTATTTAAAGAAGTTAAACTTCTACAACAAGCCACTAATAAATAACCATTTAGTTGATACATTTGATGATACCATCAAGTCAAACATTTGTTTATCCAAAAATAAAAATCCTTTGTCATCTATTCACCCTCATGTCATTCGACAGATGTGTGACTCTGCTTTTTCAGCAGAACAAAAAAAAGGTATTTTGAAGAATGTTGGGCTCCAAACATCATTGAACCCCATTGACTTCCATTGTATGGACAAAACCACTGAGACATTTCTCAGTGGTTTTGAATCACACGAGGTTGAATAAGTATTGACAAATTTTTCCCTTGTGTTTTCTTGTGTCTTCAAAATAATAACGGTAAAATAATAACGGTAGGTCAAGAGGGCCCCAGAACTGTTTGCTTTCATACATTCTTCAAAATACCTTCTTTTGTTTTCATCATAACAAAGACATTCATAAAGCAGTTTTTCCTACTATGGTAGTCAATGGTGGCCAAGAACCTTTGGATTACAAGCATTCGTCCAAAAGTCTTTCTCTGTGTTCATCAGAACAAAGAAATTTGGAACATCTTGAGGTCGAATAAATGATGACAGATTTTCATTTTCGGGTGAACTGTTCCTTTAAGTAGCTACAATAGCAACATAGTGAAAGGAACCAATATTCAAAATATAGTAACAGATTTTAACATTAATAGTCCGAAACAGAAAATGTATGCCAACCAATACAACTATAGGATGTACATGTACAGTAGGTTGCTTACTTGGCTTATGTTGGTATGATCCATTTTATACATTTAATTTAAAGTCAATGCTTTTTTTTAAAATAAGCCTTTTTCAAAGACGTTGAAGAGAAATATGGAGATACAGAGGGATCCGCAGCTGGACTTCATCTTTCTTTATTAAAGAAAAAAGACAAGATGAAAGACATATGAAAGTGTATCGGAGATAGAAGTTGTTCTGAAGGGAGGATATGAGCCTCGGGGTCCATGTGTGGATGTTTAGTAGTCGTACATTCACCTGTGAAGAGGAGGCTGACTGACTTCAGCCGGATGTCAGGTCTAGTTCCTCTTCTGGAAGACGTTGTTCTTAGGAAAACGTTAAATGGTAAAACTATGTGCAACTAGAAAATATGAAACGATGTCGTACAGTGTAGATCAAATTCACTGTCTATGTTGAAGGCATTCGTCTTATTTTTGTAACATGATGTATATTTCAAAATAAACTAAATCATTCACATTAAGAATAGCATCAACTTTATGAAGATACAAAGGAACAATATTGCTGGCGTCACCTTCAAAGAAATTAAACATTGACAGCCAATCAAAATCCATTTGAATTTTGTGCAAATAAACAACATTATCATCTACTGATGTGGCTGCTAATATAGTTATAGAAATATTTTGCAATCGAACATCAAATGAACACAACAACCCCTAATATTCCAGCATTTTATAATCGTATGGATTTGGTTAAGGGGGGCTTGCAAAAAATATTGACCAATCGGCATTCAGAACTAAATTAATTTAAGTCGCTACTACATTAACAACACAGGTTGTCGTTCTTCGAGAAACACAACTACAAAAGTAGAGCGTTTTGGCCGCCCTGATTCGTGTGCCACAATGTAACCTTTCAAAAATGGTCCTTTCATATAGTTTCACAGCTTGAGGTTTTCTGACAGGGCGTGTGCATGTGTGTGTGTGTCGTGGAGTGTGGACAGTGAGGGCGGTGTCTCTGTCACCGTGGTGATTTATGAGCGTGCTCAGTTGCGAGCCGCACAGTGCAGGATATTGTTCTCTGACAGTGACGGGTCTCTCTGCAGGCTGTCAGGGTGTGTGTGTGTGTGTGTGTGTGTGTAGGGCTGCAGGTGAGCCCAGGCCGGCACAATCCATCAACGACGGGTCAGTACAGTCCGAAGGCCCGAGACCACCTCACACTCGCCGCTATTGTCAGCCCTCTATCGCTAATGAACACCGGCCAAGTTTGAGTCTTTGTTTGGTGCTGGAGCTTCTTATGCTTTTTCTTCAGGTCTAAGGAACATGTCATTTAATGCTTCAGCCTGGAGAAAATGTGTGTGTGTACCCTCAGCCTCCACCTCCCCCCTAAACCCTCACATACACCTCGTTCTCTACGTCTCAGCTTTCATAGCACACCACATCAGGATACAGTACTGCTGGTGAATTCCGGTTCAAACAGAATTTAAGCTCCGGTTTGGTCAACAGCTAAACCGCAGTTTTGGCAGGAGCTGACTGCAGGTTCAAGGGAAAGATAGAGGGACATCACCTGCAACGAACTTTAGACGCACATGCTGAAAACTGAGACACGAACCTCAACATGCGCACACATGGGCTTAATATCAATGAGTATGTGACATTTGGCCTGCTGCAACATCAAGATGAGGATAAAAAGTGGTTTCATGAAGGTTACAAAATGGAAAATGCAAAGAAACTAATATGTTTTTTCAGAAAATGCAAAAATGTAGTGCCGCTCCACCTGCAAAAGTCGCGGCTACGTTGCTAGAATGCTGTGGGTGGTTGCCAGGGTGTTGCTATGTGGTTGCTAATAGTTGTTTGGTTATTTCTGGGTGGTTGTTTATTGGCTGAAGTCAAATGAGCTTGTCAATAAATCTGGATGGACACTTGAACACATGGATTACAACTAGCTGAAACATTTTAAAGGCGGATTCACATTCAAAGAACACCAACAAACATCTAGAAAGTCATTAGTTTTTTATTAGAATGTGTTCGTTAGGTTTCATTGGATCAATGTAAATTAGCCTTAGATGGACTCAACTTACATGTCGACTTAAAATGCCAGGCACACTTTTGTAAACGTTAGCTTTGTGTGCTCCGGTTTATGGAATTCCATTCCCGCCAAAATTAAAAACAAATAAATAAATCTATGAAGAAGTGTAAAAAAGCACTATTAAATAAATAAATACCGATTTTGCTTTCTAAAATTATATAACATTTTGAAGGCTAGATATTTAAACTTATATTTTTATTTACACATTATTTTTGTAAAAAAAAAAGATTGTATGCGTTAAAATTTATTTTTTCCACATTTACTTATTTCTACATTTATTTCCACATTTTTGTGTCGATATGGTAATGAGGGTAATGTCTTACTGCAGACATCGCAGTCGAGCACAGATCGTGATGTAGACACATACAAACTCTGAGGCCACAGTAGCATCTTCTGCTTAAACAAAATGACATGGAAGAAATGAGTGTGACCACTTGAAACAATAATACAGAATATAACAGCATTTACTATGGAAACTTCAGCATACTATATATTATAGTAATGTGAACTGTAGTACACTATAGTATTGACTATAGTAAGGTTTAAAGCCCTTAAGGAAATCAACCATGATTTTATCATAGTGTAAGTGTAAAAACCTTGTTTTGGCAGATTTGAATGACCACAGGTCTCCTACAAATACCATGTTTGACTCTGGTTACTGTAGCAAGACCATGATTCATTTGTGGTTGCAATGGCTTACCATAGTGGCCATTATATTTGATCTTTAATTGAAAGTAAAAACATGGTTTATTTGCATAAGGTAATGCTGTTTTGTCTGGGAATTTTACAAAACTTTACTTTAGTAAATACTATGGTATGGTATATAAGCTACAGCAGGACTAGTCAGGCATCTGTTCATCATTTTAAAGTAATCCTGAATGATAAGCTTGGTCAGGTGTGTTTGATTAGGGTTAGAAATAATCTCTGCAGGATGCTGGTCCTTCCAGGAACCAAGTTGACTGGGCATGTAATATTACTTCAAGTTGGTGCCTTTTAGTAGTGCAAGTCAAATGGGAAAGTAAAATTTGTAAAATTGTAAAATTTCATTGTCAAAAAGCAAGCAAACAAAATGTGCGACCTAGCTTTAGTAATGCGGTCAGGGAGATCTGCCTCCACCTAAGCTCTGCCAACAAAAACGTGTCAAATGTTTACTAACAGTAAAGGCGTCTATAGTATTTACTATAGTCTAGGTATTTACTACCATGGTCTGCAACAGTAACCAGAGTGTACCATGGTATTTGTAGGAGAACTGTGGTTATACAAACCTGCCAAAAAACATGGTGTCTACACTCATACTATGATAAAATTATGGTTGATTTTGTTAAATGCTTTTAAACCATACTATAGTAAATACCATAGTGCACTACAGTATGCATTACTAGGCTATAATACAGAGCAGTGGTTATCGAATGGGGGTACGTGCAGGGTTACTACAGAGGGGGTACGTGAGAGAAACTGACATTTAGGAATAAAATAATGAAAATCAATAAATTATGGTAATAGTATTTTTACATGAAATTAGGACTAAAAAGGTGCATACAAAATAAATTAATAGATTTAGATAAAATAACGGTTTGACTCTCATTTCACTGTATTTTAAAGTAAAATGTTGTTGTCTGGTCAAGGGGTACTTGGCTTGAAAAAATCATAAAATGGTGTACTTAAGCCAAAAAAGTTTGAGAACCACTGAAATAGAGGCTATGCCATTGTAAATGCTATAATTTACAATATTATTGTTTTATGTGGTCACACTCATTTCTGGGATGTCACTTTGTTAAAACAAAATGCTTCTGTGGTCTCAGAGTTTGTGTCTGTGCTATCAATGCTCGACTGTTATGTCTGAAGTAATACACGCCCCCTCATTACCATGTGAACACAGAAATGTGGAAATAAATAAATGTCAAAATGTGGAAAAATATAAATATTAACATAAATGCATAAAAAAAATCCAAAAATGTATAAACAAATAAATGTTTCAATACATGAATGCAAATATAAGTTTAAACATCTATTTTTATATTTTTTGAAAAAATAATTTCTGTATTTATTTTTGCTTTATTAATTTCACCGTGGATTTATTTTTGTATTCATTTATTTTTAATTTAGGCAGGATTGGAAATCCATACTGTGATAGGCAATTCCCCCAAACTAATTTAGTTTGATAGCGAAAGAGTTTGTTTAATCAACAAATATTAACCTTACATAAATTAACCATAGTTGTGTACTACACGGTTACTGTAGTAAAACTAATACACAGGGTTGAGGTTTGTTCAAATACTGCACTTACAGACATGCGCTTGTGTAATCAAATAGAGCACACTATGGTCGACCCAAAATAATGCTGACAGATCCTATCAAGTTCTGTAACTATAAACATATGAGCTACACTGAAAAACACAGACGTGAAGCCATTCTAGAACTGTTTCTACTATTTGTATGTTTTGTTCAGCATTCACACTTGCCCTTCATTCTCACAAAAGCCATTTTGACAGCATTTTGCCTGCAAATGTGTGAGAATAAGGGTTTCCCACCCTCGCTCAAGACTTACCACAAACACACAGAATGTGTGCCATTGTAAGGGTCCGGGCACTCCAAGCATCAGTGCTAACAGACATTGTCTTGGTTTCCCTCCGATGTGTATTTTCAGAATGATTATTGTACAGCATATACAATATGACTGCGTTATCATAGAGACGAGAACGCCTCTTGTTATTTCGGCACAGGAAATGACCCTGTGGTGACCGGTGACGACCTCAGGTTGGCCTCTGGTTTGTTGGGTTTGGCTGGGAATGGGATTTCGGACTGTAAGAAATGCTCTACATTAAAACACCTTTAAGAGGAAAAACGTGGCTCTCATTTTAGATCAGAAGCATTTTTGGGTCATTTTAATAATGGAAAATGTGTGCGATATTAGATTTTTCTCCTTTTACCTATTCCGAGTTTAATATTAAGAACATGATTTACCACAAAAAAAGTGTATTGATTTTGTGTGGTGCTTAATAGAGGTTCATCATGGCAGTGTGATAGCGCCCTCACCTGGTTATAACATGCAAGCTCATTCTTATGTGCTTTGTTTAATTAGACGAGTCTGAATCTAAAAACTGTAAAACATTAAGCAAGAGGTATGGTGTTTGCTATTTGAGCAATATGGCCTGCAGTCATAACATTTGCCGTGTGCTTCAGTATTAGCTAGTATTTGACATTTTCTGACAATAGAAATAGAAGACAACATGTCTGGTTTTACACACCTTGTTTATTAATGGATTGAAAATGTCATATTTTACCCATAACATACAAAAATCAATCTCATTTTGCCATTCACCATGGAAGCGAAGTACATTTACAAAATTCAAAATCATACAAAAATGTGTGAACTAAAAACCAAATAGAAAATTTGCATGAACAAATCTGAATCAGCGATGACCGTTTAATCTTTGCGATTTAGGACGGGGAATATTTTTTAGAAACATAAGTGCAAAAACTGATTTCATTTCAAATCTGACACCAGATATGCAAACAAATGAGAATCAGAACTGCTTTGCTGGATTGTAAGAACGAAGACTGCATCTGACATTCAGCAACTTGAAAAACAAAATGATCGATTCTGCAGAACACAAAAAACCCTCTTACACAACCGCACACATTCAGCAACACAACATGCACACCCTGCGCAGCTTTTGTCCTGTGAAAACCTTTTAAAATTTCATTCCACAAAGGCACCGAAAATGATGTTCACCGAATGGTTTTGTTTGTATGTCAGTCTGATTTGCGGCGAGCGTGTGTGATGGTTTGGGAGGGTGGTGTTTCGTGGCCTTCTAGAAAACATCTGAGGACTGAATTACAAGGCGTCCAGCAGGCTGTCGATGCGGCTGACCAGATCTTTCCTCTTGCTCGACAGGGTTTTATCCAAGTCAATGTAGGCTTCCTTCTTCACCTTGCCGGCCACCAGCCGCTCGGCCTCCTGACAGGAACGGCACACCAGCTCTTTCAACTGGGCGTCCTGCTTCTGTATCTCTGCCACCTGTTAACAGATAGAAGACCTTAAGAAAACAAACATAAAAACACTTAAGCAGTTCGAAATGAATGTAAAAGACAACTCTTGACCTTTTCAGCCAGATCGGAGCCCTCTGCTTTGAGTCTGGTCTGCAGTACTGTGATGTCATTGGTGAGGGTACGGTGATCCGCCTCAAGGGACTTGCGGCCGCTGTTTAGAGCGCCGGTATCACGGGACTGCTTGTAACGATTCACAATTTCATCCATATGGCGATACAGACCCAAACGCTTGTTCACCAAAGTTAAGACCTGCTCGGTGATGGAGGCCACTTTCATGCGCACCTCTGCTGCTGGATCCTATTGGATATAATAAATAAAGAGATTTGGCAAATAGCAAAACGTAAGTTCTGGGTTGCGTTTCCCAAAACCTTTGTCTCCATGTTATTCTAAGGGATATATCACTACCACTGTTTAGGTATAACTTAAGAATGATAAAGGTTTCTGGAAACCTATTAATAATACTGTTTGCAAAACACTGATCTCATGATGTACCTTGGTGATAGAGAAGTCAAGGCGCACATAGATGATGACAGTGAAGAAGAGGATGTAGAAAGCCCCCACCACCAATAATGGCTCCTGCAGCATCAGGATCTTATTGAAGGTGTAGTGAACCTAGAAATTACAAAAACAAGTTAGTAAAAACATAATCTGCATCATGCAAATGCCTTTTTTGTGTAAACTTTCAGGAAAACTTTGTTTTTGGACCTGTGGCAGTTTAAAAGCCCACTTGATAGATGTGCCACATATACTACCACAGAAGGAAATTACTTTAAAATTTCTTTCTCATGATAAACACAGAAGAAGATATGTTGGACAGCAAACAGTTCTGCGACACTTTAGATTACCATTTTCATTTTTTATACAAGCATTCTGCCAATTATCTTTCTGTGTTCATCAGAACAAAGAACTTTATACCGATTTTGAACAGCTCAAGGTTAAGTAAATGAAGACTTTAAATGCTCTCTTGTTGTAATGCTGAGCTTACCACAACATCCTGAATGTGCTGCTCCACAATATTGTTTTTGGTGGCCACCAGCACGGGTCTGCCGAAAGTGTCCAGGTAAGTGTAATGCAGCTCATCCGGACTCCGGTTTATGAAGTATGGTGTGTCCATGTCGATATTTCTAGGCGAAACACCAAAACAGCGGTCAGTCTCTGAACATGTTCATTGTGCACTGCATGCCTTTGAACTCGGTGTTACTCTAACAAGCAAAGTTAGAAACTTGACTTGGGACTCTTCGTTCATTTCTGGTCAATTTTTTAAAATGTTAAATACATTTACATTTATGCATTTGGCAGATGCTTTTATCCAAAGTGTCTTACATTGCATTTTTCCTATACATTTTACATAGGTATAAAGTAAACACAGCTTCATCGGAATGAGATGACACTTGGATACTTTTGTCACATTAGCTATGTGATCACAAAAACAATTATGGACATGAACCGTATATGTTAAAGGGTCACATAAAAAAAAAAAAAAAAGAGTCATACTTCACTTCTTCACTGTAAAAAATGACAGATATAGGGAATAAATGGGAAATAGGAAAACTCAAAGAATCTTTTGATGTTACCACCTAGAAATCAGCCAATGTGCAGAAAAAAGTGCACACCAATCAAGAGCTGACACTAAAATATCAAGAGTGCAAAAAGGGTCACACACACACACACACAAAATATAAACTGGTAAAGCTGCAACAGAGCACATTTTGAGATTGTTAAATCGAATCAATAAATTAAATAAAAATACAAAAGAGGCTCTTTGTCTCTCTCTCCGACACACACATGCACTGACACACGCGGACATACACACACAACCACCCGTACACAGGAACCTAGAAGATACACCACAACATTACACGTTTTTACTTTTTTACAACCAGATGGCACCAATCTGCTTATCAAACATTGGATGGGCCTGGTATCTGTTTTAACCTGAAACTCTTATTTTGTAAATGTAAAAAAAGCCATCATATGTAAATTTTGGCCCAAAACTATTACCGATAATTTTTGATCAGTGGAAACCGATAACCGATAAATTGGCCTATCTTCAGTACCTAAATATTAATATAACATTTTTTGATAATGAAAATTAGTTTTTCCCCCTGAAAATCATGTACAAGCCTACACTAATTCAAGATTCTTTAACTTTTAAACTTGTCTTGTATAATGTTTATTAAATAAACAAATAGATGTTCTCTCAGAGCAACCCAGAAATGTGTTCTGAACAGCCACAAGTCTAACAGGTCACACAGCAGTGGACATTAACATTAAAAATAGAAATATTTAGCCTGATCATTTATTACGCATCCCTATTTTTCTTTACACATATATATATGACATGAAAATGCTAATAAGAAATATTTTGAACAAAAATGAATTAAATACATTTTCCTGAAAAAGGCAACAGGAGCCAAGAGTGACCACAAAGGACCCAAGTGTGCTCCCTTAATGAAGGGTCCCAGAGGGTTAAGATGCTCACCTGGCTCCTTCTGGAAGGATCAGCTTGACAGTCAGTTGATCAATAACCTGATCATCATAGACGTGATCTACCAGACGCATCTTCAAAGCATACTGGTCACCTAAAGAAACATGCAGGGTATGTTAATGAGACTTTCAAGTTGTGTCATATTATCGATCCGTTACGTTGAAGCTTTATACATACCTAGGTTGTAGAGGTACTCGTAGCTGGGAAGATTGTAACCAATCATGTAATGTGACTTCCAGCCACCAAACAGAGGGAAACGGGGACGAATTTCAACCTCCACAGAATCTTCCAGAACCTGAAGGTGGGAAGTGGAGATGTTTCCGATCTCGTCGCGGTAGTAGACGTCTTGAGCAGAGGCTGGGAGGATGGTCTGCAGGAAGACAGTGCAGGTTTTCATGTAATGGGTTGTGTGATAAAGTCAAAGGGGTTGAACATAAACAAGCCAAAAGTGCTAAACAATATAAGCGAGGTAGAGAGTTTAGACACCTTGAAGGATTTGACAGAGGAAATGCCACTATCCGACTGTCTCTGGTAGTCATAGCGGGAGAATGGACCCTTCAGGTAAGCACCGGTGTGTCTCAGGTCGATGGTTTCCTCCACAGCAATGTTACCCCAGTGAGAGAGCTCAATGGTGCGGGTGATACTGCTGATTGTCAGGAAGGGTGTGTTGTTCTCATAGTGGATCTTCATTGTGTCCTAGAGAACAAAATGACATTTCTACAGGTTAGATTGAGGTGACACACTAGCGTCCTTTGAATATCTCTCATTACGGTCAGTCACCTGGCTGAAAGGTGCAACATCTTTGAATGGTCCGTATTCAATAACTTCATCGCTCTTGGTGGGGTTGCCCAGTTTAGTGTAGCTCTCCGCGTTTTTGGAGGCCAGGCGGACACGGGTGGTCTGAGAGCGGGTGGGGTAGGGCGAGTACAGGTAGTGGTTCCCCTGGAAGACGACCAGCTGCCTTTCTGCCTGGGTGATGTGGGTGGGGAAAGGTTCCAGCACATGACTGAACACGGTCTCGACCTTCACCCGCAGCTTACCACCTGCAGCCAGAGGAGACGGCAACCGCGCCTCGAAGAATTTCCCACTGCAGAAAGAGACAAACAGATGATGTTCAGGATATTAAAAAGATTAGATGGGAGTACATGGACGGCACTTTCCATTCTGGAAATCTGACCGAATGCAGATGATTTTAGCACTTTCTAGCTGCACTTTGGGTGCCATGTAAATAAGATAGCATGACGTTTGTAACAGATTTCTGTTGCATACTCTTAACTATAAATTATAATTGCCAAACTAAATAGGGAAAATTGTAGGGCTGCAACATATATACAAATTATTAGCCATAATGTGCAGCCTCTGCACACAATGGCAGACTTCTAGTAGTATTTGGTTGCGGATGGCATACCAGCATCTGGTACGCTTAGCGCCACCTGCAGAAAGGGAGTGTTGAGGCTGTACAGTGCGGCTGATATTATTAAAAATGACGTTCAAATTTATGAAAATATCAAACGATTCGCTTCAAGAAACTTTTTTTTTTTGCCGCTTTTTGGAATTATGTGCTTTAGGAACTCTTAGAACGGCGGACCCCATTTACCCTTATATAAGCTTCAGATTTACCAAACAATCTTCTTTATGGTTCTACTCAAGAAAAAAATGTCACCTACATCACAGGTGGCCTGAGGGTGTGTAAATAAAAGGCAGATTGGACTCTTTGGCTGAACTATCCATTTAAAGGTACAGTTTGTAGAGTTCGCCGCTAGAGGGCACACGATCAAAACAACAACAATCGCGTTGCTTGATGACGCTGTGTAGAAGCGTGGAATGATGGGACATGTTATCTTCAACTCCACCGCTGATACATCTATCAGACGGGAATGAGAAATCATGTTGGCGGAAGAGGTAAAGTAATAAAGTTTTATAAATGTTGAGTTCGATTAAATCATTTTATTTCATTATAATGAATTAGACCAGAGTAATGTAAGGTTTAAAACTAAATTGTTAGTCATAGATGTTACAGTTATTGTCAAATTCGATGGCATGATAACACTGCGCAGTTTTAAGTTTTCAAATCGATCATAGTAAAAGTTATTTTGAATGTACCCTCATCATTTTCAATAATGCTAGATGTACTGACTGTACAAACTACTTCCCCATCTCTCTACGACAGTGTCACGCGCTTGCTACGTCAGTAAAGGAGGTAACAAAGGGTAACGCGAATATGACCCCATTGACAGGCGACTAAACGGCCCCAGTCCACTGTTTAGAATAGAGATTTTCTCAGGATTTAAAAGCAGTTTGATACATTTGAGATATTGTAAGTACTCGGCTGAAATAAATATATAACATTGGCCTAGTGGTTTTGGATATGTTACTGCAAAATTCTTACAAACTGTACCTTTAAGCATAGGAAACATGCATGCTTTCCATTTTTAAAACACCATTATAATATTGTTTAATAAAGCATTAAGCCCCAAAGAGCTGAGGAAAGCTGAGAAACTGCTTCATGGGGCTTTTTGCTTTAATAAAATAGTTAAAGCATATGTGTAGCAAGGCCAAGAAACACAGTCGCTACAACAGTGGCACAGTGATATTGATAATGTGATTAACAATTACAAATCAGGTTTTTTATAACGGCATAGAATGTGGCACAACCAATCAGAATCAAGGACCATAACAGACCGTTTTATCGATTGATTTAACTAATTTAGATCTTTATCATATTACAAATTACATTGCAAGTTACACCTTGATTCATGTTGCAGATGTCTGAAGAAAGTCTTTACCTTTGTCCACGGATGTTAATCTCTTTCAGCTCCAGGGCTTCATCCTCCTCTTCCTCTCCTTTTACCTTTTAATGACAGAGGATTCTGTTATTACAATGTTTAAACTATAAAATGTGTATAATAGGGATTCATTCAATGGAGTGGATCAATTAAGCTCTCGATTCACACATTTATACAGCAATCCTATTGGCGACACTTCTCCCTAACATGCACGCATTTAACCACAAAATGAAATACAAATTCTAATATTTTACCAATGCAAATACCAGTATAAGCCATCAAATGTCGTACAATAAACCTTTAAAAATATATGTTGTGTCTTTTGGGACTTATTCCAGGAGCATGTAATGATTTTCTATTGGTTCCCTTCTCCCAGACAACATCCCACTAAGTTAACCCAACACATTATGAGTAAAAACCATTACAGCCTCCGTTATTAAATCCGTTGGGTCATGTGATCATCTTTTATTTATTTAGTATTTTTACCTTTACGATCAAAGAGAAGGGATCTTAATTCATGTTTACTGTAAAAAAATCGGAGGACTTATGTAACACGGAAGTGAATCGCGACTCCAGCGCTTAACTTATAGTTACGTGTCACGCAGGCACTGACAGAGCAAACCGGAAGTGCGCTGTACACCCACTGCTAATGCTAACAACTACACAAAACATTAAAGAAAAACAACCCGTAAATTACTTAATTACTCACTGGACCCGTTGTTTGAACCACACTACACCTTAACCACGCTGTTTCGCCAAAAAAAGTGTGGAAATGCACAAACCGTGCAGAACTTAACAGCCAGGTTTAGCGAGAGTAACGTTAACGTTAGATGCAAAGTTACTCTCCTCCCTATTGTCCAACTTTCAATGAGACCGAACATATTTATCCCGATGATTCAACAATAACGTCAGAAATGAATGAGAATAACATGTTATTACAGCTACGAAGAATATAGTGATTGTTGAGCAGACCTTCCTGCATCCACCGGCTATCATTCACTCCGGCTCTCTTACGCTCGTTCACATTCATTTCCTTTTAAAGATAAAAATATAAGATGTATTTACTCACAGATGCACCGATGAATGCAATGTGAGGCGCGAGCTCGGGCTCCAGCGCCAGCGTGAAGGTCTGCGCGCTCGCGTGGCCATGATTCGCGAGCTGGATCTCGGCGGAGATTTTCGCGAGGTGAGTGCTCAGATCCACAGTGCGCTTCACATCCTCGTTCACCAGCCCTTCCGCGCGCACCGACGCGCAGACAAAGCACGAAATAAGAAGAAAACTCGCCGCTGCTGTGTTCCACATCGTGTTAAAGTGTTTTATTTCAAAGACGTGGCGTGTGGTTATTGTAAATATTCAAACAGCGAGATCGTGCAGCAGTGAGGCCTCGCGCTGCTGCTGCTGCTGAACGATGACGCTTCATTCATTCCCTTACGAATGACGTCACTGTCATGGCGAACAACGAACTTCAACGTGAAAGTCTCCGCACTCTCCCAAAATAAGAGTTTAATTGACCCGCATGCCGTTTCAAACCTGTATTTCACCCCTTATCAATTTAGATGAAAAAGACATAAACAACAAAAGTAATTTCTTTAATACGTCTTGAGTAAAAGGCATGTCAACTTTGTAAAGGTAAACGTGCTTTTTAATCATTTTTATTCTCATTGCTGAAGTCAACCAAGTTTCAGAACAGAATTCAAAGAAATCAGCAATTTTAAAGTCATTTCATTTGTCATCCCCTGTAATTTAGCTCCAGATTTCAGGGAAATAATCTAATAATAAAAATGTTTTACTCCGTAGCTAATTGCCTACATTTCAGCTTTTAGATTCAGTTTCATTCTTTAATTTTCCTTGATGGAGAAATTTGTATTTTCACAGACGTCACCAGAAGGAACATTCAAAAAGCATAAACATACTATTTATATATACACACTTTATTTTAAAAATGCTAATCATAGGAAAAGAGGCAAGAAGAGCTGCACCAGCCCACTTTTTTACCATCCGGTCCTATAATGTCTTAGAACAGGAATATCACACCTATATTCAGGGAAAGTTCAAAGCATTTTAACAATGCTTTCATAAATAAAGTAAACCTAAAATAATCCCTGTCTTTTGGGACAGGCTGTTTAATAGGATTAATAATGTTGAACATCACAATTAACAAATGGTAACCATCTAGGAATTGTTAAAGCGTTATTTAGCCAGACATACAAAAAAACATGTTACCAATTATCCATGTTAGTTTATTGAAACATTAGTCAGACGGTTTTCATTCCAAAACGACGTTTAACTAGAACAACTTGAACATTATGAAAAATGCTTGTTTTATCCAGATACAATCTCACCAACCAAGACAAGACCCAAAAACGGCCATTACTACATTCTTTCAGAACAAATCTACTTGTCACATATAACAATGCACAAACATTAAGGTCGACACTTTAAAAGTTTATCATTTTATGAAAATGTTTAAATCCGTCTAAGAACATTTAATAGCCAACATACAAAGTCAGACAATTCAAAGTGCTGTCAAGAATAATGAAAGGGCATAAACACTAACAAAGCCAACGGACTATATGTAGCATTACAAAACTCTAAACGCAACCCTATTTCATCACAACATTAAACTTGTAAGAACGACTCAGAGAATGAGAGGGAATGCTTCAAATGTTCTAGAAGTTGTATGTCTGTTGAATGTTTATAGTGTCGCGAAGCATCAGGTCCCGCAGTCGCCACAGAGCGTCGGCCATAGTCTTGTGGGCTCCTTTACTCTTCAGCCAATGAGAGGGGAGACGGCTCTCCTGCTCTTTTGTGAGACGCACATCTTTCCTGCGAACTGAGGTACACATTTACTATTACCATACAGTAAATGGATTGAAGACCAACAATACATGTCAAGAAAATATCCCCCTACACTCACCAGAAAGTGTTTGGTCCCATTTGCTCACAGTAGTGGAGTCGGCACTCAGACCTTCGATATACTTCAGATATGCCTCTGAATGTAGGAGACGCTGTGGTTTGGGAGGAGGAGCTACAAATATGGGTGTGGAGGGTTGCTGGAAAGCTGGCTGCCCAACCTGACCCGGGTACGGTGGAGGAGCCTGCTGGCCTGAGTTCATCACGCCCATCTACAGAAATAACAAACTCTAGTTCAGACTTTACGATGGTATTAAATGTGTAATATCCCGATAATTGCCGGCGCTTTAATCGTGGTATATAGCATTATTGCAAGTTTGTATCACATCTTAATTGTTGTTCTTAATTATGTACAAGTGCTTTTTAAATACCAACATGACTTTAAAAAATAAAACTGTGTCCAGAGCATTTAAGAAGCTAAATGAACATTGAATTATAACCAAAATAAACTGCAATTTTATCAAACAATGATATCACACTTTGCAGTTTCCACTGAATGGCTATAATGTCTATTTTATAACAATCGTACCTGGTTCAACTTAAAGGAATAGTTCCTCCTTCAAAATATAAATTCTGTCATTATTTACTCACTCTGTTGTCACTTTAAACCTGGGCGAATTCCTTTCTTTTGCAAAACACAAAAGAAGATATTTTGAAAAATGTTGGTAACCGAAAAACCTTTGGTCCCCATTCACTCCTATTGTATGGACACAACACCATTGCAAGTCAGTGTGGACCAACGGTTTCCTGTTACCAACATCTTCAAAATATCTTCTGTTGTGTTTGGCAGAAGAGAGAAAGTCATACAGGTTTAAAATTATGTAAATAATGGCAGCATTTGAAGGTGAACTAGTCCTTTAATATTTGTTATAACACCTTGTTGCTTGATACCATCTTGGATTATTTTAGAATAACAACACCATGTCAGTATATTCTTGTGGCCCATATTCTGTGATCAAGGCATCAATTCAACTTATACAAATACAAGGCTGCCACTATTGCCACAGCACTGACATTTTTCCCAGGACATGATATTTCTTGCACTCTAATAAAAGGAATAAATGGAAGATTCCTTATTTTTTACCTGATTCCCGTAAGTGTTTCCTGCAGATCCCGGAGTCATTCCATTCATACCTGTGACAGAGGTACCACAACACGTTCATATCTCTTGTGTTCTGTTCCTGTTTATCTACTGAGATAAGTGTTTCTGTGTCCATTAAATAGAAGTCAATGGGGACCATTTTCGTATTTTTCCAAATATCCTTTTTTTTTGATAATTTAAAATGAGTTTGAGTTCTTTTTAAACCTTGAGAGTCATCATTTCATTTTGTCATGCTCAGGGCAGACTGGTCGCTCAGGTGAGCCTCTGATGCAGGTAGCCCCTCTTGTGAGGATTAGAGAGGCAGACAGGAAGCAACTGCTGATGATGTGGAGGGCTACGGATCATGTGCCTGTGAAATGGTTTCTTACCCAGATATGGCATGCCAGACCTACCCCACAGAGGATGGAGGGGTAAGGCAGGCACCATCATGGGATGAGGAGGCATGCCGGCCTTGTTAATCATGCCACCAACAGGCCTGTAGCTACCCATCATGCCTTTGAAGAAAGAGGAGGAAGGTGGCGACACGTGTACATGCATCAGTATATCATGCAGCGCACTAGAAGAATGAACTCATGCACTACATGTCAATGCTATATTAAGACTATTTTAGTAGATTTGTCATGAAACCCAGCGCATAAACTGTACTGTATATCCCCCGTTTCAACCGTCAATAGGCTCTTATAAATTATTCACAGTTGAGGGGAAACAGGGTCATGAAGTTTCATGATACTTACAGTACATGCCACAGTAACTTAATATCTCTTCAGATAACAGATTTCTGGAATCTAGAGACCAACACATGTCAACACTACAGAAGTAATGAAGTAAACGACAGACGCAAGAAGATGAAAAGTGTGTTGATGATGAGCGTGCTAGCAGTTAGGCTTCCTCTTCCAGCTCTGTGTGTCCACCACACCTGAGAGGGGTTACCTGCCATAGGCGTCATGCTGTGGCTAAGCATCCCCATAGGGGTCGGGGGAGGGACCACCCCCATGAGCGTCCCTACTGGGGTACCTGCTCTCGGGTTCTGCTGATGCGCCCGTTCTCGTTCCTGCTGCTCTGCTACTTTAGCTGCCCGCTCTGGATTGACGAAAAAGACAAAAAGAACGACTTAAAGAGAATCTGGAGACCTCGCATCAGTTTGCATATCAATTGCAGGCAAATTTGTGAAATCTTGTTTAACTTCACCTTCATATTCGGCTTTCTTCGTGGCCTCCAGGCTTCTCCACTCTGTGCCCACCAGTCGACTAAGCTCTCCGAAAGAGAAGTCAGGGTGCTGGGCCTTGATGACGGCTCTCATCTCACTGCTGAAGAGGATGTAGCCGCTCATGTTGATCTTCCTCTTTGCCCCTTCCTTCTTTGACAGCCCCTTTATTGACTTCGGCGTGGACTGTAAAAAAATGTGACTATATGTTAATTTCATCATTATTTATTCACTCTTATGTTGATCAAAACCTGCATGTGTCTTTTTCCTCTGTGGGACACACAAGAAGATATTTTGAGAAATGTGTTCATATAATGGAAGTCAGCAGGGGGCAGTGTTGTTTGGTTACCAGCATTCTTCAAAATCTCTTCTTTTGTGTTCTGCAGAAGGACATGCGGGTGTGTGTGACACAGAAAATCATTTCACAACAGACTGAAGACCTGTGGTGGGGCGTAATGCAGCATGTCCATGTCGCCGCTCAGAGAAGTCTGAAGCTGAGGCATGTGACCGTCAGAGCCGTCTCCATCATCATCACCCAGCTCCTCCAGCTCTTCATCCGTCATATCAGCAAACTTGGCCTCCAGCTCCTCGATCTTCTTATCCAACAGTGGGGAAGGCTCTTTCTGAGGAATTATGAGCTTTCTGAAAGACATGTGATGTCCACGTGTTATCGTCCTACAAAATTAAGTGCACAATTCATTCGTTTTTTTTTCGCAGATCTTAAATGAATAAACTGACCTGAAGTAGAAGATTTCATCTTCAACGACTTTGGCAGACAGAGAGAAACGCTTCAGCCCTTTAAACTTCTTCATCTGCTTCTCGCACTCGATGTAGCGGCTCTCGCACAGCAGTACGTCCTCCTCCGGCATTTCAGTCGGCCGACATGACAGAAAGTCTTTAAAAGAAGACACTGTGCACTTCCCTGAGGAAACAAAAACACTTTTAAGAGAGGATGGGATTTAGCCGACTGCCGCATCTATTTATGCTTGAGCCTCACCTGTCCTTTTAATCCCTCAGTGATTCAATCTAAGTGATGTCAGTTTTCTTAAAGTGAGTCAGAATTCATTTGACCTCATATGTCACGTTCAACCGCTCCAGACATGACCACTGTCTGCTATGTTGGAACACAGTCACTCACAGTAAGAATCTATAGATTTTAGGTATTAATTCCAGTGGTTCAGTGTTTGAAATTAAGCGGCATCTAGAGGTGAGGTTGAGAATTTCTACCAACGGCTCACTCCACCCTTTACCCCTCCCTTTCATAGCACTACGGTGGCTGACACATCACATTTTCACTTCTTTGACCAAGGAGGTAACGTATTTACGTTCGTCCGGTGTATTTGGATGCCCCCTAATCAGACGCGTCTACATTTAAAATATGCATGCGGATTATACGCAAAATGTGAATCAGGCCTAAAATTGCACTGTGCAGGACCTACAATGAGTCTATGCGGCCGCTCACACACACAGCTTCAGACACAACATTGTCCTCCATCAATTTGCAATCTTGTTCCTCCCTGCATTTGCGATCAGGTTCCAAAGGTTGGGGTTTCGGCAAACGGTCGCGCCCCGACTCCACTACCGCTTTATCTTTTGTGTATTCTGTTAGTTTAGCAATTATATTGTTTAACTGGCTTTGACTGTTCCAATATGGTGGACGACTTGTGTATAGCGGCCCATAGAAATAGCCATTAATGTCACATTTATGCATAAACGTTTAATGTATACATGAAATACTTTTACCTCCTATACAAGTCATAGGGCAGGATTCCTCCAGGTTGCTGAGGAAAACTTCTTTCTTATAGAACATCTTGGTGGGTTCATGCTCGGTCTCCTCCGGGTGAATAAAGATGGGCCCAAAAAAATAGGCAGCTCCATCTCGCACCCACATCTTTTCAATTCTATTTCAACACAAACCAGCTGGTATATCAGAAGACACTTAATAAAGCAATTCAGAAATATAAATACTTCAGACATGAATACAGCAACTAGCCTGCCCACACGGTTGCGCACGAGCACATGAGATCGGATGTAGACGCAATCTCCTACTTTTAAACACGTGTCATTGTAGCAGAGCTGCTCATAATACTGACAACCTGGTTCTCCATTACTGATCTCCATGGTAACGTCCTCTCTGTCCTATAGAAACAGTGTGATGTTCAGATCACCATTTACACACATTTGAGGTTCATAAAGAGGTTTGAGGTAAATAAAAATGTGTTTACTTTATCTATAACAGAAGGTGCAGCTTTGCCATCTTCCGGCACCTCGGGAGGCTTCTCGCTTTCCAATTTGGGGGCGAACATCGAGGCCACGCGGACCACAGGTAGCGGCACTTCACGGGGAACAAACTTGACAGAGCTCAGGGGCATCGTCCACATCTTGATCTTTTTGAAAGACTTGGTCTTTGCAGAGTAGCGAGACTCGCAAACAAAAATGTCTTCGGGTCTGAAGTTGTCTGGCTGATGTTTGAAATACTCCTGAAATGTAACAAACAGGCATGTTTTAAAACACAATAGTAACACACAACATATGTTGTTTATCATGTTGACTGACATTACCTTTACAAACATGACGACACATTTGCCCAAAATTTTACTGACAGGAATTTTGTTGTAATAGTCGCTTTTGAAAACTTCCTTTTCCAGAAATTTTCGTGTGGCCAGGTGAAATGTTTCATTGGGTCTGTAGAACCAACAGCCATAAAGCCACTTCTCTCCTAAGAACAACACAAAGCAGTAATGTTACTGTCACAATTTTTTGTTTGCTAAATAATAAAACATCTTTGTGTTAAATAATTTTCTGATTTTCTGATTTCTAAATCAATATTTAGTTATATTATTCTTTGTTTCTAAAATGTTTCTAAGGTTTTACTTCTAAAAGGTATTGTAAAGAAAATGCTATACAAATGTTTAAAACAATATGTTCATATAGGCATTAAAAATGAAAATGAAAAACTAGCAATATTTCAAATTGGAAATGCATTAAAAAATATATAAATACAAATAATAGTGTTAATCTTATAGGAAATTTGCAAATCATCTTAATACCATGTATTTTATAATTTCCTATAATAAAAGAATAGATTTTTCTTTTTTATAAACAGTTTTGTCTATAATTCAAATTTTCTTTGCGAAAAGCTGTTTTGCAACATATAAAATACACTATTGAAATGAAGAATTGAATAATAATATACAACAAAATATAGCTGCAAGCAGCAATTATGGGAACCTTTCAAACAGCATAAAGGGAACAATTTTGGACATGTGAGATGATCCGATTTTGAAAACCAAGTTTTAAAACGCAGGGAAAGCCACTTAGCACACAATAAATTTGCTTATAACCTTTGACCACCAGGTGGTATTGTCTTCCAGTTTTTTATGAAACAGCTGTAACCAGTGTCAAAACACTTAAGGGTCGCGAAGATACACCCACATGGCCCTTTAATAACTCTTTCATTGTCTCTAGATGCTACACACCGAGTACTTACAAAACAAGATTCAAATGTTTTTTATCTCTAGGACATACAGTTCAAAAGTTGTGATGTATTGAAATTTTGGACTGATGGTGACACTAGAGGTTTTGAGTTAGAGACTCCAAATTTGTCATGGTGATGTGTGAGACTGTTCTCAATCGGTGTGTAAAATTTCGTAAACTTTCCAATGTACCATGCTGCCATGGACGCAAGGGCGAAGAAGGAAGAATACAAATGGAAACAATAGGTGTCTCTGGCCCTTCTGGCTTGACCCCAAAAAAATTAATTTATATCAGAATGAAAAAATAACAAGGGCTTAAGACATAAAATGCCCCTAACAGTGACAAACATAAATGTAGTACCTGCATCATCCTGCCAGAGGCGCTCTATGCAGACGATGTGTGGCTGCAGGTTAGGTTCTGTGGGCTCCACATACACATAATCTCCCACATGGTACATGTTATCTTTAAAGCTGCAGTCCTGACTGAAGTTACGCTGAAGGACTCCCTGCCATCCCCCACCAGCTGAATCCTCGCTCTTCTCAGCCTCTGCAGATCAATACAACATCACAATCGCCTGGTCATTCTTTTAGTGTACACACAGTAACAACCAATCAGCGTTAAGATGGAGGCTTTGTTATGTTCCTGTAGTTCACGTGGGAATACAGAGGGAACACAAAACCGATCAAATGTAAATTAAGGCACCTTTCTTCTCCTCCTCTCTCTTGAGTTTATCCTCTTCATACTCTTTGGGCAGCTTCTCTTTCTTCTCCTTCTCCACATCACTGTGCAGGTGTTTAGTGGTGTAGCTGAGGGCGGGCGACAGAAGAATCTCTCCGTTCTTGCACAGCTCATCTCTGATCCGGATGAAAAACTGCTGGAGCTCCACAGAATCCTCAAAGATCTCTGAATCCGTCCTGCCAAGCAAAACATACAGACATAAACGTATGATGTTATGTTGTGTAAAACCATATCTTTCAACCTTTTAAGAACTCCAGGTAAAGCAAATACTTTTCCTGAAAACAAAGCATCACCTATGCAGACGTCTGGCTTTCTCCAAGACTTCAAACATGTGATCCTGGAACACGTCTAGTCGCCTATAACGTCCTTTATCCACGTTTGCTCTGATGATCTCAAAGTTCAATGGCGGCTTCTCTGGATTATTGGGATCAGCGGCAGGAATCTCCGCCAGCGAGTCGCTATAGCAACGCCCCTCATCGTCCTGGTGACCAAGCACAGACACAAAAAGATTGCGTACCAGTTCCTGAATGAGTCTCGCTACATCTGGAACATGGGCGTCTTCACCGCCATCCAGGTCTCTCCTGGTCTCCAAAAGAACTTTGTGAAGCACCAATGCATCTTTATAGATGAGAGATTCAGGCTCGTTGTAAGTACAAGCGTTGTTGAACATCAACACTAAATCTTCCACGAGCGCGTCAACATCCTGATATTTGTTGGATAGCATGTGACCCTTGATCTTCTCCATGTCTATGGGTTTCTTAATGGCCACGTAGTAGTCGGGAAGCTCGGCACGGGATGGGAGACGGAGGAAAGATGGCGCTGAGGCGACGTCCACGCTTGTCGGTGTAGTTCTTAACAGATTCGTAGAGTTCGTTGAGTTTCTGCTGCAAAGGCGTCAGGTACTTGGACTTTTTAGGAGAGATGCCGCTCTTTCCTGGAATGACATTGGAATAACATGAAACATGACTCAATAATAGTAAAATGTATAATGATTTGTACAGGCTGTCACTTCACCAGAATTAATTATCTAGTAAATCTGGAAAAACTGGATCATGCCAGAATCGTACTAAATTCATGTGGTGTGAACTTGGGATGAAGTCAATTTGTGCTTCAGCCAATTCTATGAGCTGGGGGCTATTTAAAATGTTTATCTACTGTATGTATAACGGTGAAAGTTTACCCAAACAGCGCAATATCTACATATAACCTGCATGTGAAACATACTAATTTTCATCTTGGGTGAAATGATGTCATCATCATCGGGAGGGGGTCCGAGGTCCCTGCGCTTTTCTCTCAAAATCTTCTCCAGAATGTTGGCATCGTTGTAAACCTAGATTCAAAGAATGTAGTTAAGCATTCTGTATTCATAACATCTGTTTAATAAAAAAATTCAGATCTTAAAGCTGCAGCCTGTAACTTTTGCCTCTCTATCGCCATCTCTGTTTGAAACATCGAATAGCAGGGTTACTTCAAATACTTATTTTTATGTCTACTGAGTCAGATTGACATCAAAATGACATTCCCTGCAAAATCACACCCCACAGCTTAACACATTATGCATTTGTCAGACGCTTGTATCCAAAGCAACTTTCACTGCATTGCAAATGTTTGTGTCTCACTAGGTGTAATCCCTTAAGATCGAACCCACGACCTTTGCGTTGCTTGCGCCATGCTCTAAACAATGAGCTACAGGAAAGCATAAATCATTTTTAAAAGCTTAGCATAATGAATCACGATAAGATAATGAGGCCGTTTTTAACACTAATATTTTATGTCCTAATATATTTCAAGGCAAAGAAGTTGCATACTGCTAACCAAAGTTGTTAACCGAACAATGGCAGTACCCATTCACTTCTATTCTATACACACAAAGCCATTGTAAGTCAATGTGTACCGCCGTTATTTGGTAACCAACATTTTTCAAATCTTCTTTTGGGCTCTGCGGAAGAAAAAACTCAAGTTTGAAATAACGTGACTTTTATTCGGGGAAAGGTCATAGACGGCTTAAGCAAAACCTGCTCGGCAGAGGTAGTTTTTTGCCAATTTCGCACTGCATGTAAACGCCTTTACTGGTTTTCTCTCAATTTTATTTATGTGCGTATGTCTGACACCGCAATAGTAAAAGTCCCAAAACGAAGTAATAGTAAAATAACATATAAAAGTCCGCTCTCGAATCATGCATATGATGTAGAAACGCCAAAATGAAGAACTATTGTTGCATTTGCAGGTACTGCGGACATGAGTAGAGATATAAAAATACAGCTTCTGACCGTTTTCCCACTGCATTTTCAATCACTAAACAGACTATCGACGATGACGTCACTACACGCGAGAAACCCGCCAAGTCTCAAACTACCATGTAAACGCGGTTTTCTACGTATAGCCGGTTTATTACTATGCATGTAAACACGTTAATACAAACGCACTCAATGATGATTAACTATCACTTTATCTGGTATATAAACTTATATTGATATTATTCCTACTTAGTTACACTATATTGCTAATGTAGACACCTAGTAACAAATGCTCTTACTGATAGTCCAGATCTCACCTGTGATCCCTCTTCATTATAGTGCCGAGCGTTACGGAACATCAGCTTCATGTTCTCCATCATGGAGTCCTCGCTGGGGTACCGGTCAGAGCGGATGTTGTGGTCTATGGTCCTCAGGTCCATTGGCTCCAGTATGATCTTGTAGTAATCTGGGTAGTCTTTCTTTGAGGGTTTGACCATGAAGAGATCGCAGAGCCTTCGCCCTGTCCCCATCTCTCGAGCCTCCGCCACGGAAGCATACAGAGCCTTCATTCGGTTCTTCTTTGTGTTCTTCTTATAGCTGTCGCATTAAGAATGTAAATCAACACAAGACCTGTGAGATAATACGACTGATCCTAATACAACTGCAACTATCACAAATGTTCAAAGAGCAGCACAGGAAAAAGCCACGAAGGTAACTACATTACTGTGGATGTCCGTCTGATGAACAATATCTGGTTGTTGTAATAAACTCTTATTAGACGTGATGGTGTACCTTTTGCGTTTGGTTGTGCCCCCATCAGAAAGAGTGGATGAGAGCATGCTGTCCCCATCTTCATCATATCTCCTCGTCAGTTCTCTTCTCTTCATCTGAGCAGACATAGAGGAATCTCTATCTTGCACGTAATTTCAGTGAAGAATCTTTAAAACATCTGAAGTTTGCTTATAACAAATAAACATGTTTTCAGTATTACACTCATTCTTTACATCTGTATTACCTGGAATATTTGCTGCAGCTTTAGCATACGCTTGTAGAGCTGAGAGTTGGGGACGTTGTAGCGCTTTGCGTTCTCAAACATCAGGTTGAGATCTGATTCCATCTGTTCCACACTTTCATATTCATTACTCCTCATCTTACTCCTGAAAAGCAGATGAAATTCTTCAGAAATGCATGCATCCCAAAACCAAATGATCTGAAAGGTAAACGTTTCATATTAAAACAGAAAACCAGTAAAGTGTCTATTAGGCATCTGATGCTATAATGTTACCACCTGGTTTCAATCATTCAGTTTATCGCTACATCACTCCAATGATACATTAGGCGTTGACTTATTCGACACATTTAGGTGGTTCTGTTAGTCTGCAATAGCTGCTGTGGCGATACCTTATCTGTTGGAGTGAGATCGGATGGGTGATTTGCTGAAAGTAGTTGGGGTAGTCTTTCCTGGAGGGCAGCTGAAAAAAGGGTTCGGCTAAGAGTTGCCCTTGACTGTTCCTGCTGCCTCGTACTGCCTCATACAGCTGGAAGATGGGATTGCTCACGTCCATGCTGGAGTGGATGCTCTCGGCTTCAGACTCGCCCTCATCGTAATGAACCGAGCCTTCGGGAGACATCGATACAGTAGACCTGCTTATTATGAACTCATGCATTCAGTGACAGGCCGTAACTAACCACTACATACGCATGTGACTATTAAAGGCCATTCAAAAGTCGTCACACATAAGCACATATATGATATAAAAATCAGCATGAGATACCAGTTAGTATGGCGTCTTCTTCACTCTCTGAACCATACTGTAGAGCTGTAGTGATAGAAGAGAGACGATCTCCCTGTGCAAACCTCCTATTCCTGTGTTAAAACACCAACACAAATGAAAATGATATTTTAAATGCATAACGTCAAGAAATCAACACAGATTATATGACAGCAGACCAAAAACGTGTATGTTTTTTTTAATGAAATAGTGCGCCATCTAGTGGTGAGGTTGCACACTGCAAAAACGGCTCACTCCACTCCACCCATCCCTTTCCAAGCACTACGGTGGCTCACACAGAACTAAGATTGTTTTAAGAATAGATTTTACTAAAAGATTTTGGAAACGGGTTTTTCCATTTAGGGCTACTTTATAAACAATATCTTGAATTCCATATACAGACTGAAGTATAGTTCCTTTTCACGCATACGTGAGAGACAGTGTACAGTGGGCATGACGTGAATTTCGTCATCAGAATAGTTTGGCGTACTGTACACCCACAGCCAGAATTTTGTCACCTAGCATACACAGCATGCGCAGGTCTTACATGCGCATTTCATTTCTTGCAGTAATTAGTTTAACCACCAGGTGGCAACCGTGTCCTTGGAGCGTCGATTGAAGGTAGTAGAAGAAGACCTAAGCCCTGTAGGCCCAGAGAAGTATCACAATATTTCCAAATGCATCTTTCCTGTAGCTTTGGTTAGAGGTTTGAGCATAGCGCTAGCAACACCAAGGTCAAGGGTTCGAACCCAGTGATTGCACATACTCAGATACAAATGTATAATCTAATGAAATGTAAGTCGCTTTGGATAAAAGCGTCTGCCAAATACATAAAAGTAAATATCAACCGCATGCGTCAAAACCTGTGTGTACGCGTGTGAGTCGAAAGCAATATACTTTGCAAGGCTGTGCGTCCGGCTGTACGCATACGCTCGCGTGCACGTAAAAAAAAAGAAGTATGCCACAGGCTAAAGGGGACCTGCGGTGTATGTAGATAAAAATAGCTCATATTTAATAAAAACATATGGCTTCGTTAAGTAAGGTCTTTTGATACACCTCTGAAGATGTACATTACATTAAACAGCATTATTTTTTATAAGTAACACACCTGATTCTGATGCTGGTTTTAACCGGTTCAGCATGTTCAAGTTCCATCTTCCTCTGTGCAAAGATCTTTTTGATAGTGTTTGCATCCTGAAAATTGATTTTACATTTGAACTCATCACTCTTAACAATACAGACTTAGACATGATAACAATACATTATTTTTCAAATTCAATCAATGAAAAGTCTAAAAAAATACATTACTTTAAATACTTGGGATCCGGGTTCATTGTAGCATTTGGCATTTTTGGCTAACAGGTCAATGTGTTTTGCCATGTGGTTTACACTTTTGTAGTATCCCATCTAAAGAAAGCAGTCACAAACTTTATTGTAAATTGCCAATAAACAACAGTATTGTACATGAGAATGTGAAGTGAGTAAAATGACCTGTATTCTCTGTGCAATGGTCTTCAGGTCTATTGGTTCCTTTATAATAGCATAATAATCTGGATATTGCTGATAATGAAGAAAAACACAAATAATTATGATGTACACATAAACAGTCTAGTTAGTAGAGTGTGTATGCACTAGTGTTCCTGTAAAACAGGTCATGTGTTTGATTCACAGAGAACAAATCAACCGATCAAATGTATATCTTGAACGCATTGTTCGACACTTAAAATTTTAGAATCGGCCCTATTAACAAATCTAACTGATTCTAAAATTGGTAAACATACCACTTTAGAGGGAAGTCTCTGGAACAGTTCACTGATGACACGTCCATGTTCTGTGTATGTCAGCACAGCATCCAGGAGCTGCGTGAGAACTTCCTTAAGGCTTGAGACGCACTGTAAAAACACACAAACCACACATGACCAAAGCGTGTCATCTGAATTGATTCTGCGAGGTTTGAGGGATGGGCTCTGTTGTCTGACCTCCTCCTCTGTGGTCCCTGCAGGGATTTCTTGTGCATCTTCACCATCGTCATCATCTTCATCATAGTCCCCACGCTGCACAAACTCATTTTTGGTACGGATGTACAGATCCCAAAGTTTACATGCCGCCTTGAACTCTGGAGTCTCCGGCTGCACAGGAAAATGCATTTTAGTAAAAATTTATTTGGGTGCTAGCGAATGTCTCTGAATGTTAGATCTAAAAGACCGATATAATAAATATAGACATCACATATTTTTATTATGAGTCACATGAGAAAAAACAATATATAGAATTACAGCCACAGGAAATACAAAATAATGAGACATTTTAGAATCACATCTGGCATTTTTTCGACATACTGTACAACAGTGAAGTGTGTTTGTTTTAAAAAACATACTTTGTAATACGTCTTGGCATTGTTGAAAAGGAGCTGAAAGTCTGCTGTGAGCTGCTCAACATCATCATACTCCTCCATCTTCAGCTTTTGCTGGATCTTCATCATGTCAATAGGTTGAGACACCACATCATAATAATCCGGCTGATTCCTGCAGAGAAATCGGTGTGTTTGTGTTTAACAACATGATGTTAAAACACATAAAACACTTTGTGAATCTATTTTTCACATATTTTATAAAACGTAACAGCAATTTCTCTAAACACAAAAATCATGGTTCATTCAACTCACCTTCTTTTTGGTGCTCGTATGAAAAGTTCACACAGCATTCTACCCTGATCATCCTTGTAGTCTCTGATAGTGTTGTACAGCTCATGACACACAGCAATCTGTTAGAAAACACCCGTTTAATATTTGAATAAAAGCCCCTGTCAAATGTATAAATGTAAATGTAGTGTCACAGTGTTTTGAACTCACAGGGTCAACAGTGGGAATGTTTGTGATTCTTCTCCTCTTTCGGCTGGTTGAAGGTATGGACGGGGTCTGACTGTCCTCAAAATCTCCTCCGCTCACACTGCTGGACGGAGAAGTGGCTCTCCGTCGCTTCGAGCCCATCTCAGAGGACTTTACACACAATCAAAAAGATTAGATTACTGACACAAAGAATTAATATTCAGTAAATTTCTTTCTTGTTGTTGTTAAACATATGCTAAAATGTATTATTGCTACTGTAGTAATATTTAGTACATTATTCTGTAAAAAGACCACAATAACATATTTCTTCCCACCAGTTATTACAGTAATGCTGGGTTCACACCCAGATACAAAGTCATTGCAAACTCGCGGCGGGCAATGTGAATGACACGAATTGGTTCCGTGAACGCACATCAATCGCATCTTCCGCACAAGATAAAAAATTCCTAATCGAGCAAGAAATGTGTGCAAAGAGCTCATTGACACCTTCTGATTGACACGTCTGGACGCATGAAGACGCACCCTCTTGCGAGATGTTTTCCGCTTTACTCGCACAATTTAATATTTATTATAACAAACTATTCCCGCGAATAATAAAGAGCGTGGAACGCGACGCTTCGTGTTTGGTGTGAACACATCATAACTGTTACTAAAGTAAAACTAAGATAACTGTTATCAAAACTGTTACACTGTATAAAGGGCATACAACATAGCAAAATGCAAAATGTTTATTTACATTACGGAATAAAATCTTAACATGTTGAATTTTTGTCAAAGTTTTGATTAATTATGAATTGATATGACATGATTACATTAACTCAAGTTGTATTATTTAAAATAATAAAACTGTTAATTGGTTAGGTTATTTTTCGTAAATCTAAATGCCATCTTATCGAATTAAAGGGGTCATATAGCGCGAATATGTGTTTTTCTGTGTCTTTTGTGTGTTATGATTTGCCCATGTATGTATTAGACACGTAAAATTGCAAATACTAAAGTGTTGGAACAAAAGATGTATTCGATCTAAAAGCGAATGCGAACCCAGACCTGCCTGAAAAAAGCGCCTCGTGTAACCACAACAGATTTAAGTTATTTTGTGGTATGATTTGACTAACACTGCCCAAATGAATACACAAGTAAGGTGGTGTACCTGTCAGCACAATTGAAGAGGAACCTAAAGTTCCAAATATGGTAAAATTGTTAAGGGTTCTAAATATGTTCTATTTAGGGATGCACGATATCGGCCATATCGGTATTGGCCGATAAATAGTAATTTCTTATGTTATCGGTATCGGCCGATAATCAAATTTAGGGCAATATATTTTAGGCGATAAATCCTAAATCATTTCCTCAGGTTAAACTTCTTCAGCTTGCACACTGCTCACAGTTAAAATACAACACAGTACTGTATTTCTGTTGTGATCATTCACTTACTGCTTTTATCAAAACATTGTTGATGTAGGTTCAATATGTAGATACAATATGAATCTGAACTTTATAGGAAGAATAGCTTATTGTTTAAATCTCAGAGCTGTCTAAATACTTTGTCTGGAGACCTGTTAGACATGTGCCTATTAAGATAATTTTTCTGGGTTGCTCTGGAAGAACGTCTATAATTTGTTTATAAATATACAACAGAAAAGCTTGAAGGTTAAAGAATCATTAACTAGTGTAAAGTAGGCTTGGTACATGATTTTCAGGGAAAAAATAACTAATGGTTACCTTGTTTTCTACTCTAAATGTTTTCAAACAAAAGCATTTGTCCACGTTTTGCTTTTTGTTTCAGTCTTAGGGAATATTATATTAATATTGCCAATATATCGGTAATCGCATTCCAATGTTAAAGAATTAGCGTTTATCTGCCAAAATTTACATATCGGTGCATCAGTAGTTATATTGTCTTCTTATCGCATCCAGTGTGGACAAAATGTAAAATTGTAATGGGTTCTTAATGCGTTCTATTGTCTTGTGTCGCGCCGTGCCCGGTGTAGACACAACATTAAAGTAACAACCACACAATTTTAACTGTATTAAGGGGTGTATACACACTCTTATTGACAATAACTGTTTTATTAAAAAAATGAAGAGGCCCTTCCAAAATTATCTCAAGATTCTAAAATTGATTATTTATAGGTTTGTGCTCAGATAAAATTATCTTTTTTGTTTCATTCTGTGGACCTCTGACACCATTTCCCCAAAATTCCCAATACAAATATTGTTTTATATTTTATATTTACTGCCTTTGCAGGAAACTGTACAAACTCGTCAAAGGCAACAAAACAATGCATTGTTTTCAGACCTGGAATTTTGCAAAGTAAACAAGTTTATATTAATTTAGAAATGAATATAATTACTACAAATGTTTACAGAATTGAATATTTTGATGGAATAAGCCGGATTTGGCCACGATATTGTGATATCCCAAATGTCTAGCAACTTACTGTGGTCACAATGGTACCTTTTTGTACAGTTATTAATACAAAGAAAAAACTGAGTGATTATTAATAACACCCAATAGATTATCAATGCTTTTGTTGTAGATGAATGGACATCTTATTAGTGCAACACCAGTAGACAGTAATACCAACTTAACAAACCGCTAACAGTGTTTTGTGACAACTGATATGCCATTGATGATATATAATGACATGACATCGATGGGGAAGATGTACAGAAATAAAACAACACAAGAAAAGTGAAAATCAATATAAACTGATGATGTCATACAAACCCTTCTCAGCTTTATAAGACAGTATTTACAACACATGAGTGATGTCCAGAAGAGGATGCAAGATATGAAAGAATGCATGAATCTTTAATCAAATGCATCTGATATCATCTCTAATCATTTACAGTCTGCCAGACAGCACTGACATGGCTTGGTGCACGTGCAGGATAGCTTTTTTGGCGATGACGATGACGATGATTGTGATGGGACAGTAATGTTAAGCATGATGACACATGCATCAGCACACGGATAAAAACAAAGACACGCACAAACACACATACGCGCGCGCGCACACACACACACACACACACACACACACACACACTATTGCACGTACAGGCCCATGCAACACTGAATGAAGATGCGCGAGCTTTATTGCAACATGAAGAGAGCGCGCGCAACGGTGTCGTGAACTGCGGGCCTTACCGTCAGAGTCTGATCTGAAAGCTGTCTGAGGACCGAGACGCATTCAACACTGAGGCTGACTGACTGTCTGATTTATTAAGAATGCGAGAGGGAAAAAATTAACCCTTTGCAGCGCATAAAGCGGAAGCGGAAGTGAGGAAGAGTCCCACGTGCTGCGCTGTGCGACTTGGGGCAACAGGAGCGCGTGCTGGATAGACATGAAGAGACCGAGTGAGTATAAGAACGTTAAATAACTGTATTTGCTTTAAGATTTGTGTGATTTTTTATTATAAGGCTCAGATAAACTAGGATAAACTGATATATCGCAGTTAATGTGTGTAAATAAATGTTTATGAGTGACACGTGTCTGTTTTGTAGAGTTAAAGAAGGCGAGCAAACGCATCTCGTGCTCCAGACGGTTTAAAATACAGAAGAGGGTAAGATATTATATGTATCAAGTGTTATAAATACATCCAACATAGGTTGTGTACAAAATAACAGCACCACAAAAATGTTATTGGATTTAAGGGTAAAAATACGAACTGTGTTGGTTTTAAACGAAACTATAATGGTCTTTACTGCTGAGTTAATGTGTGGGGGTGCTATTAGTGGGATGCTAACTTATCTGTCACACGAGAACACTATTAAATCCAACTGGACAAAGGCCAAAAACACACTATATAAAGACATTTTGTAAAGATGTTAATGCTAAACAGCGGATGGTTTGTCATCTTTTTGTAATAAGAGTAAGTTTGTATTTTTTGAGGTGTTGTAAGTAATGTTGTGTATGGGCAGTGTGTAAGTTATTTTTCATCTGAAGGTTCGGGAGCACAACCGTAAACTAAAGAAAGAGGCGAAGAAGAAAGGCACAAGTCGAAGGCCGAAAAAGGATGTTGGAGTACCAAACAGCGCTCCTTTTAAAGAGGAGGTGCTTCGAGAAGCTGAGCATAGAAAACAGGAGGTACGGTCCTTACAAATTTCGTCACTTTGGATTTACATCTGCCAAATGCCATAAGCGAGATGTTTAATAGCAACAATGTAATGTTTTTGTTTTAAGCTCGAAGCACTTAAACAGCAAAACAAGGTGACGAAACAGCAAGAAAAAACTGCGAAGAGGAAAAAGGACAAAGACACAGCCAGTGAACCTGCAGCTAAGAGGGCTAAAAAGGTGAGAAAGGTGCCAGTGTATTTGTGTTAATTGAACTCCCTTTCGTTTGTTTTGCCTCTAACTTTATTTTTCATTTTATAGGGAGAAAAAGGTAAAGAAGCAAAAGCCGCAGTAGCTAAAGAGAAGAGCGCCAAATCATTCAGATGCAGCGAATTGAACAAGGCAAGTACATAGGTTTACGTTTAGTGAAACACGTCTTCGTTTAAAGGGGAAGTTCACTCAAAAATGAAAAATTGTGTCATCATTTACTAGTTTTAAACCTGTATAAATGTTCTTGTTCTGTTAAACACAAACAAAGATATTTGTAAGAATATTAGCAATTTTCAGTTCTGTGACATCATCACACTACCATAGGAGGAAAATGTGTTCTGTTGAACACAAAGTGAGAGATTTTGAAGAATTTAGGATAACAAACGGTTCAGGGGCACCTTTGACACCATTCAATTAGACCTACTATGGCATCAATGATGTCACAGAATTGAAAATTGCTAAAATTCTTCCAAATATATATGTTCTGTGTTCATCATAACAAAGTAATTTATACAGGTATGAAATGACATGAGGCTGAGTGAATAATGAAAGAATTTAAATTTTAGGGTGAACTATCACTTTAATGTGATCTTGAGTCTGATCTTACATTACATGAAATCCCTGTGCAGGTGATTGAAGCGTCTGATGTGATACTGGAGGTTCTGGATGCTAGGGACCCTCTTGGTTGCCGTTGCCCTCAGCTGGAGGAAGCCGTCTTGAAACACAGTGGAAAGAAAAGGCTCTTGTTAACGTTGAACAAAATAGGTAACGTCTCAGTGTTGCCTTTCACCTTCAGTTATCTGATCATAAATGTGGAAGCTAGTAATGAAAACACATTTCTCTTTTGTAGATCTTATTCCTAAAGAGAACCTGGAGAAGTGGGTCGATTATCTTGAAGCCGAATGTCCAACTTTTGTCTTTAAAGCGTCAACACAACTGCAGGACAGAACTGTGGTATGTTCATTTGGTGTGACATCTTTCCAAGTGAAACAGAATCAATTCAAAACAATTGTCGGCCTTTAAAGATTCTCACCGGAGGGGCTCCATACAAACTGAAGTTTTTGCCATACACTCATGGAGATTACAGATTATAATGTCCTTAAAATGACAGTGTGTAATGTTGCTGTGTGAGAATGTTAGCACTCTGTTATTCGTTCACTTTCAGCTTTACAACTTGGCAAAGTTATGTCTTTGGGAAAAGGAAGAGTCGGATCTTAATTCATGCGAACGAGTCGTCTGTCGTCCTAATTTCAGTTCTGGTTTAGATTTGCGTCACTCCTTGTAATGCCCGCCTACTTGCATTTGCGATGCTGCACACGGTAAAGCAATCATTGCTGGTCAATCAGAGTAGGCTGATACAGGTGATTAGACAGGTGAATGGGCGAACGAATGATTTGAGAGTCAGTCAAGAAGAAAGGTAACAATAACTCCATATTATTAGAAAGCCAAAGTATTAATACAAAGTGTATTCAGGTAAACTTGTTCTTAGACACTCCATAAACCAAAGTAGGACCTTAAATTTGGCAAAATATTTACTCTTTTAAAAAATAAAGGTGCTTAAAAAGGTTATTCGAAGGTTCTTCTTTTTTCTCTTAATGGTTCCATAAAGAACTTTCAACATCCAAAGAACCTTCGTGCTTCACAAAAGCTTCTTTTTGGCGAAAAAGATTCCTCAGATAATGAAAAAGAAAGAAATGGTTCTTTGTGGAACCAAAAATGGTTCTTCTATGGCATCGCTGTGAGGAAACTTTAAAGCACCTTTATTTTTAACAGTGTGGCTAGAACAACCTGATTAAGTTTTAATGCAATTTTAGCTTAAGAAACAAAATTAATGGTACAGTTGATGTTTTATTTGTCACTTGTCATCCTTTCCCAATTCTCAGTTTTATGCTTTTTAAAATGTCAATATCAATGTTTTGATTGTATTTTGTCATGTTCTGTTTTACAGCTACAGAAAAAACAGAGATTAAATGGTTTGGATCACAGTCGAGCAGCTACATGTTTTGGAGGCGATTCTCTCCTACAAACACTTACTGACATTGCTAATGTGAAAGATGACGAGAAAATGCTCAAAGTCGGTGTTGTTGGTAAGATTTGCTTCAAACTAAATGAACTACAGTCGTCTTGTGTCTTAAAATGGAGAAATTATGATTTTTGTGAAAATAATCCAAATCTGACTCTGTTCACAATGATCGTGTGCATTTTTTGACAAAACGACTGTTTTTGTCTCCCCAGGGTTTCCTAATGTTGGAAAGAGCAGCATCATCAACAGTTTAAAAGACATCCGAGCGTGTCACGCTGGCGTCCAGAGGGGATTGACCAGGTAAAGCTTTTCTGAAGAATGATGAAATGTTAGATCTGACCACAATGTGATGTGTTCAGTCCAACCCTGAGCTTCAGATCCCACAATGCATTTCAACCGCATGTACTATGAAGGCACTGATACACCACCCCTAAATTCCAGTTTTCTTCTGCACAGATGTATGCAGGAGGTGCATATTTCTAAGAAAGTGAAGATGATTGACACCCCAGGGATAGTGGCGGCTCCAGGTAACCCGGGAGATGTGATGGCGTTGAGGAGTCTGGAGGTGGAGGAGAATGAGAAGAGTGCACTGGAGGCAGTCAACACTTTACTCAAACAGTGTGATCAGCAGCATGTGAGGATCATATTTTATAATTCATGTTACATTTAAACATAAATCATAAGAGAACCAGACAAATTTCCATACAATCTTCAATTTGTCATCTTTGATGTTCTACGAAAGAAAGTAATAGTTAATATTACTGTTTATAATAGAAGAAAAGTTCAATTAAAACTCAAGTTGTCTATTTACTAAGTAGTTCTTCATACCTCTTTGTGTCTCTTTCAGGTAATGCTACAGTTTAATGTCCCAAACTACAGAAACTCAGTGGAGTTCCTAACCACCTTTGCCCAAAAGCGAGGCCTTCTGCAGAAAGGTGGCATGCCGAACACAGAGCTGGCAGCAACCACGTTCCTCAATGACTGGACAGGGTTTGTTTCATGTAATATTCATCATAACATATGTATCGTGATGTTGAAATATCAGTGCTGATGTGTTTGTGATGTCCTTACAGGGCTAAGCTGAGTTACCACTGCAGAGTTCCAGAGCGACAGGATTTCCCCCCTTACCTCTCTGATGACATGGTTAATGAGTTGCGATCAGGTGTTGACATGGAGAAAGTGAAGAAGGCCAATGAGGATGTAATCAAACGTATGTCTCAAATACGTTCTTAAGATCATCTCACGCTACACGACTCAAGCTTATTGACCTCATGTTGACATTATTTGTCAATATCATCCTTCAACTCTTGATATGTGCATGGTCCCTGCTCTTGTGTAGTGTTTTTTTTTTTTGCTTGGTTAAATTAATCTGTACAAAATATATTTTATATTTGATTGAAATGAATGTACCTGTTCCTAGGTGTGCGGTCCCCCAATTTATCCAGCAGTATCAGTTTTAACTCAAAGGGCCCCACTACTGGTGTGCTGAATGTTGGTACTGCAGAGACAAAGACTGCGGTAACGGCAGAAGAGGAAGAGATGGACACGATCAGCAACACAGAGAAGGTATTTTATATTTGTATTACATTACCTCTGGAGAGATTTCTGTTATCTGAGACCATGAGAATTGATGGTCTGCTCTGTTTAAAATGTCCAAGCTCAAGTCTTTGATAACATTCAGACTGCATCCAAGACGTTTTGAATGGTTTTACACTAGACAAAGACATTTACTGTAATACAATTATAATAGAAGAAACATTTCTGTAATATTACTTTTTTATACCTATAAATAGTAGTAATCGATAGGATGATGTAGATACATTTCTGTAATGTTTTATAATGTAGTGTGACTTACGCCGGGAAATTGATTGACACAATATGTTTTTTTAGCCCGAGGCTGAAACCCCAGTTGCATCGTCAGTGACACAGATCCAGGAATCGACACAGAAGAGAAAAGGTCAGTTGTTTTGAGAACTGTTTTCTTTTGCTTCCTCATTCCCGACAATCTTCTATTGTAAATCTTACTGTTTTTTTTTTCTCTTCTGTAGGCAAACCAGCTAAAAAAAGAGTGAAGATTGTTCCCATCAACACTGACTTGACGTCAATGCAACAGAGCAACAATGTTGATGCATATGATTTCAATACAGATTTTGTGTAAAATGGCAGCTCTGTGTGTGACAGAGGAAAGTCAACTAAGATTCAAACGCAACATTTTTTTTGACCGTTTATTGTGGAATGTGTATTTTTGTAATGGTCCAAACCCTGATGTTTTGTCAAAAGGTATTATACATAATTAAATATGTATAAGATTACAGTTTGACAAAATAAAGAGTTCATACTGTACCACTGCATATAAAACCTATATTAAACTTTATTGAAGTCTCTGTTACAACATTTTCATCATTTGCAGTTTGGCATCTCGGCTTCTAGAGGACAACACTGAGTATACTGAGGATACATTACAGAGCTAATCATTATTTAAAAATACATGCACTCAGAAATGTAAACAAACATGAACATTTAACAAAAGTGTTTTCTCTTCACCAAGATGTAGAGAGGTTTAGATATATAATGTGGAAGTGACAGACAAAATTATTAGTGTTTAGTTTGTAAGATGAGAAATACTGAGGTAGTGCATTACTGTTGAATATTGGTCCCAGTCGTGGGAATTATTATCTTTGATCATGACTCCGAAGACTTAAAACGGGCACCATGGTTTGCGTCAAGACTTTATCTGAGCATCCCAGAACAAGGAGTGTTTCGTGTTCTTCCAATACAAATATCAGTCTCCAAAACAGTTTCGTAAGCTGGCATCGCAAGAGTTTAAGTGATATCTGAATCTGAGTTTATTTGTCCTCCGTGGGTCTCCGGATCGGGTGGAATTTACCTGTTGGATCCGGAATGTACCACCTGTCCCAAATGTCAGAGAAAGACGTGGTCCTGCCCCACGGTTTATAATGTCCATTCCAATGGAGAAGTTTGGCAGCTTTCACAAACGGAAGAGAGTACCGTTTCCCTGCTCCGGTTGCCCCTTCAAAACAAATTCAATTGATCGGATTACTACATTCACATACCCATGGCTCCTGTGAAGGCTAGAGCAACTGTAAATTGGTTACCAAGGTGTCGGACGTGCCACATGGGATCGATGCTGGAGTGATGCTTGTAGAAGACAATAAGCAAAGGCGGGGTTGAGATGCTGTCTGCAAGAGTCTTGCTGTAAAGGTCCTCCCTAGAGGACAAAAAGCAACCACAGGGGCCATTAACAATCATGATGAATAAAGAGGATTTCAACTCATATTAGCAATCTATTCAGGAGATTTTGCAGAATATGAGTCAAGTCTGATAAGACTATCAGGAAAACTAGTAAATCACAAAACTAACTTGACATTGCGCTCCATCCAGAACTCAAGCTGACTGGTGATATTTTGCTGTTTCCACTCTGTTAAATTGGCAACAATGACTCCAGGATCGAAGGAGCAGGTGCTCGTTCTCATTCCGAGCTTCTTGATCGCCTCTTTTTTGAAGTCTAGAAAGCCAATATAGGTGTTCTGTAGAAGGTAAAGTACAGGGGAAAATTTTTAATGAAAAAATATATGTGATTGTATATATGTTAAGATATGTTATTCTTGTTAACTTCATAAACACACCTGATTTCCAGCTCCTCGGACGAGGGTCTTGGATGACGTAGAATCACAATCTTCAGAGAAAGCTGCCGCGTAACCTGACTTCAGACTAGTGTCAAAAAGCTCCCGAATATCCCCTGAACATAGACAGGAAGTACATCTTATACTCCCAAATTTGCAAACAAAACCCAGAATGGATTTATTTTCCAATAATTTGACACCTTTAGTTTATGTCATGAAAGTTCCAAATATCAGATTTTGATATAATCAAAAAAAGAAATCTGCACTTCACCTTGTACAATGACATCATCATCCAGGTATATTGCCCTCTCCGCATCAGGCAAGAACATTGACATGTAAAATTTGGCAAAGGTCAACTAAGAAAACATCACCAACACAAAAACATTATCACAATTAATATTCACAAATGGATGTAGTGTTTATGTAATATACATATAACAATACATCATTACCGGTTTCTGAGCATCCCCCTTCTGAAGGTCTTCAGATACCTTTCCCGAAAGGATCTTAGGATCGAACACTATAATTTTGTGTTTTATATCAGTCTTACTCATCCATGTTCTGAAACAAGAAACACATTTGATGATTATTTTTTAGCAAAACAATTATGTATTCAGTATTGGGTTAGTTACTAATGACATTACTTACTTAAGTAATAAATGACAAATTGCATTGGCAACATTGTATTTAAATTAATTACGCTGTATAATAATGGCACTAATTATTAATCTTTATCACATAGTCAAATTCACAATCATGAACTTAAATGAAACATTTACTTTTAACTAACTATAAACATTACACCTCAATTTATATTTTCATATGAATTTCGACAATAAAAAAAAAAATCCAACTTAATTTGATGCAGACTTGTGTAAAATAAGATTATAAATTCAATATAGTTTTACACAGATTTGGCAAAAGTATGTAAAGAAAATACATCACAGGCAACTGTAATTATTTTTTTGAGAAATTAGTTATGGAGTTATTCATGTGTTAGTTACCTAAGATGATCAACAGATTCATTTAGGGTCACAATGTTGAAAAGCACATTGGCTTTGGTGTTTTGATAGATGCTGTTCATAGCGGTGACAGCAGCTCCCAGTCTGTCCTCTGGAGCGGTGATGAGCACCGGGATCTCTTCTCCTGCCCTACTGACCTTCTGATTGGATAGAAAATCGGTCTCAAACGGCAGCAGCATTCCTGCCGCCGTATCTGCACACAAAACATAGAAAGAAACATTTTAGGATTGAAAAGAAACCTTTGTAAAACAGCAGTAACATGATCAGGCGTGTACCTGGATTTTCCTGTTTCAGAAGATCATTCAGATTTAGCAGATTGCGATGCACAACTATTATAAAGGCGATGGCAAGCAGCACGAGGATTACCACGTTCACTGGAGTAGAGGAGACAAGTGCAACATTAGTTTTGTGTTTTTAATTCATTTTTAATATTGTTCATACTTATTAAAGACTAATTTATATTCACCCCTTCGTAAGGTCATGGCTCCTGGTCACGCACAGTCCTAAACAGGAACAAGAAAACAACACAAGCAACGTTATAAAGTGCAGGGGGAACAATCCCAGAGGTGTATTTAAATGCACAATGTAAAAAAGTAAGGAAAGCACTTTATTGTTAAAACACACCTAAAGGGAAAAAAGCATGTGTGCTGCATCCAGTACAAAAATGTTAGCAAACCTTAATCGCTAAAACGTTTTGATTCCCGTAAGTTCTTCCAAAACGCCAACTCAACAAGTCCAGTTACCTTCAGTGTTTGAGACAGGACAGTGAACACGCCAGCGCAGATCTATACACTATATTCATAGAGCACAGCAACTTGTCACAGACGCGCTGTGTCTATTCAAATGAGCTGCAGATCTAACCCTTACCGTGGCCACGACGTCATTAAACACGCCCATGACCATAAATGGCCTGAAGATTGCGTCTAGAATACTGCCTGATACAAAAAAGACTTTTCTTACTTTTCTTAAATTGAGATTTTAATAAAAAATATATTGCGTTAAAAACAGTAAAGAAAAATCCTGGAGAATTTGTAGGTTATGTAGTAGGCTGATATGTGCATTTTAGCCCTTTTGAAGAATTTTGTGAAGGGTCCTGAGGAATTCTACGTACACATTTCAAACAGGAAATCACCAGTCTGCATTGAAAAGAAGCATCTAGCGGATTTATTATACGACTTCACAATGCTTTCTGTGTTTAAGTCCATCCCGACGCACATGGTAAGGTTTACGATGGGGATACATAGTTCAAATCTGCACGCATGTGATATTATTGCGAGTTTAAAAGCTTTAGGGGGTTATAAGGTGTTGACATATGTTACCCGCTAACGCATTAGCAGTAACGTTATCGTTACACCTGCAAATATATACTCTACATCGTTTTGTTTCCTCTGTGTTGGAGTCATCACTATATTATTATATTACAACTAACTTATGTAAATGTATCTGATTTTTGAAGGACTATAAGGGGCAGAAACTCGCAGAGCAAATCTTCCAAGGAGTAATTCTGGTGTCAGCGGTAAGTAATGACTGCAACACCTTCACTATCACACCCATCAAAACATTATCAGTCTTCTGACCTGACCTTCTGTTCATCCTGCAGGTCATCGGCTTCATCTATGGCTTATTTATTCAGCAGTTTGGCTGGACCGTCTACATAATGTTAGCCGGATTTGCACTATCCTGTTTGGTATGTCTGCTTTATGCAAATTGGCCACATTGATATTTCTCTAATATGGTAACTAATATTGTTGCATTATGTTTCCTCAGCTCACACTTCCTCCCTGGCCAGTGTACAGGAAAAATCCTCTCACTTGGCAGCCTCCTCTTCCTGAGACACCGGGAGAGAATCGTGAAAAACCTCAGGAGAACCTCAAGAAAAAGAAACACAAGTGATTTACATGCATTGTTACTTCAGATTTGGCATAGCAAACCCTTATGGATATACATCAGAAATATACAACAGCTATATAAAAATCCGTACATTTTTCTATTCACTGCTTGAAGATTTTGAATATGTAATAAATATGTCTGCTCTGTGTTTGGTACATTTGTTTGTGGTGCTTATTTGTTTGACTGAAGCTGTGATGGTGCAAAAGAACAGTACAATACAATACCTAAACGTTTAATTTATTATAAATCATTACTTATTGATTCACATTATTCATAGTATAAATATACAGTTTATCCAGAAAAAAATATATAAAAAACCTATTCAACTATTTTCAGTCTGTTTTGCATTTAAGATCAGGTTTGCTATCAACACAGCATAAATTCACATTACTAACAGAAAAAAAGTGTCGTTTTCCATCTTTGTGAACTTGAAAGGTGCAAAATAACATCAGCTTTCTGGCATAACTAGTGTTAAAGTATTATAATTCTAAGCTTACAAAGACACATAAACAGCGATTGTTCATATTGGCTTCACTGAATAGTGTTTTTGTGGTAAGAGCAAAAATAAGTCAGCACTAATGCAATTTCACAAGATTCCTCATGTGCATCTCAGTCTTTAAACGTGACGTCCTCAAAGAACTTCAGCTGTTGCACTTTTAAAGCATACAGCTTGTATTTCTCTTCTCCCATTTGCTGTTGCAGTAGACGCTAAATAAAAGGAAGCATAAAGAATCTTTACCAGAACATATTACAAGACAAAATAAATCATGATGCAATCGAAAACTTCCACTATCAAGGTTACAAGCAATGTTAGTTGCATAGGAAGAAATGCTCAATGACAACTGGAACACAAATTTAGCCTCTTTCAAACTATACTACTGTACCAATATAAAATTTGGTAATTTTTCGTAGACGCAATATCTCCAGTCTTACCTCTCTCTTGTCCTCATCTTCTTCCTGCATTATATCGAGAACTCTGTCCAACAGCTTTACACCGAGACCTTTCACCACATCTGTACGCAGATGCTCGATCATTCTCCTGACCTTTGCTGGACCCGTGCTGTCATCTTAAAAAAGAAATTTGAGCAATTGGGGTGATACGTCTTTGTTAACTACACACCAAAAAGTAAATGACTTTATTGTGGACAATTTTCCCTCATATTAATTTCCAAGAAATCAAAAGTTATTTATAAAATATTTTTGCAATTATGTACACATATGAGATGTAAAACCCATTTATATCTCTAGCCTAATAAAGCCGTTTTATTTTATATACAATTAGATGAGTAACTAAACTTTCCCTGCATAGCTAGCTGTTAGCTCAAAACAAAACAAAAAAGATGTCAGGTGAATTGTTACCTAACGGAACGTCACTGATCTGGAAGTGTCCGTGCCCATCTTTGGCTTTCCCATGAAGCATCAGGGTGTCCCTGTACTTCCTATTCAGTCTGAACTCAGGCACCAGAGTAGAATGGCATCTTGGCTCATCTGTCTCTAATGACAAATCTCTGGAATCCATGTGTAATGTCTCTGTCATCATTTGAACCAAATCTTGCATCTCGCTGGAGTCACGCTTTCTGAAATAAACAATAAGTGATGCAAGATGCATGAACACAAACGTTAACCAGCAGGTCCGTATCAGTCCTTTTTTACCCAGTCATTGGGATATTCTTTTATACATGTATTAAGTATGCATTAGTAGGGTGTTACCGTTCTCTGTAGTCTCCCTCAGAGCGCTCGGTGGAGCTGGTAGAAGTGCTACAATCATCTTCATCAGACTGTCTACATGAGGTCTTCCTCTCCTGACACACAGAGAAATTTCAACGTTTCATGTCATACAGCGTTTGTAACGATTTATGCATAAAAGAGCTGTCTTAAGAACTGACATGGGAGAATGGTCATGTTGAGGTTTTTGTTTCAAACACTTTTTAAATGTATAGAGCAGCTATAGAGTGTGTGTTGTCCATACCTTTTGTGTTTCCGTGGATGTGCTGGTACCTGTAGGTCTCGGGCAGTCTGGCTGGTCTATCTGCTTCAAGTCACATGAGGGGGCATGAGACGCTGCTTCAAAGGAGAGAGGAATCATATACAATTGAGACCATACATGATTTTTGTCATCTGAATTCATGTATGCTGCACCTTTGTGCTTTGATCACAGTGAACATTTCTTGGATCCCTCATGCATTCTAATGGACGCATGCAGAAATGTCTCACTTTGATCCAGTTCTTAAGGAGCATTTAAAAAAAAGAGCGCATCAGACGCTAATTCTCTTCACATTCACTGCCCTGAATTTAAAAAAGTGGACTCAGATCTTGTTGTGGTCTCATACTGTTGTTCTTGATTTCCAGATCACTTAGTTATAGGAATTATGAAAAAATATTTGTCTACTTTGACTGAATTCATGAATATTTGAGAATTATTACATTGCCCAACCAACCTTGTTGTCCTGAGTTCTCCTGCAACTGCTTCAGTCTTCTCCTCTCCCTGGCAGACAGTGGACGATTCTGGAAGTAAAGTGGAATCGGTTAGCAGCTGTAGTTTGTTAAATCTGACACATGAATCTTTCCTGACACAACACTTTATTATACATAATAAACACATTGATCAAATCAAATCTGTCATTAGAAATATCAGATATACATATACAATCTACAAATGTATAAAGCAGTAAAATATATTCGTTAAAGTCTCTGCCATGTCACCTGTTCTTCTGGGGGGTTCTTGGTGGAAGATGAGGGAGCACTAGGTTTGGATTTATCTGAGTTCCTGTTCTGTTGCCTGGAACCTGATGATATGACTTCAGGAAGAAGTGGCAGAGGTCTGGGCACTGCTTTTATCTGAAGTAAAAGATCATAGTAATGATATCAGTCTTTGGAAGGTATATATGTTACAGAAGCCCCATTTGTATTGGACATCCAAGTCAATTCAGAAAAAGTAAGTTTTATTTGTTAAAATATTAAAATCATATAGAATAATACCACAATCACACGTTTTAATAAAGCAATAAACCCATGAGAAGCAGTGGGTTACAGTGCTTTGAAAAAACTCTCAGTTCTGGTCCTTGATTCTGATTGGTTGAGCCGAGTTCTAAGCCGTTATAAAATACCCAGATTTATAACTCCTGACCAGATTATATAGTCTGAATATCACTGTTGTATAGTAGGCGGGGCGAGACTGTGAGTCGAGGTTGAGGTTAATGAGCGTCAGTTGTGCGCGCACCTGTCTCGTATCACGGAGGAGATCGGGAGCATAAGAGAACGAGCGACCAGACCGTCGATGAGAGGACCGACCAGGACATATTTTACGTTTGTATTTATGTTCTTGTGGCCGGCAGTCGACCATGAGGTGGCTGCCGGCATTTTACTTCCTGTATTTGTTTGTTTATTTTATAAACTTTATTTAAATGTTCTCCGGTTCTCGCATCCTTACTTCTTTCTTTTTATTGAACCTTGTTACAATCCCTTTATTAACTTTATTTTATGAAACCTTGTAACGCAAATGGAATAACTAATTTATAAAAGCAATAAGCCCTGCGAAGCAGTAAGTTACAAGCAGTGTTGGGTAAGTTACTCCAGGAAAGTAATTCATTACTAGTTACTAATTACATGTTCAATAGTGTAATTAGAAGACTGTACAAATAACTCTCTCCAAAAAATATTTAATTACTTATTACTAATTACTTTCTATATCACATATCAACCTTGATTAGTTAAGTGATTCAAGGTTAGACATGGAACGGCTTATTGAATTAATTCAATAAATAATAAAAACTACATAAATTATTCTTATTAACTGACCAAAGTATACAAATGTGAGAAGGATACATTAAAGCATACATTTTAAAGCTAGACTCATAATTTTGATGTCATTTCGACTATTGAATATATTATACAGTATTTACTTCAATTACATTAGAAGTAACTGTAATAAAGGAAATAAGAGTAATCTCGTACTTTACATTTTCAAGGGGAAAATCATTAAATTACAGTAACTTATTACTTAGTTACTAATTTCACCCCACACTGGTTATAAGTGCATTTTATAACAGCTAAGGGGGTTTAGCTGTATAAAATGCACTTGACCCACTGCTTCTTGGGGCTTATTGCTTTATTTGATATTTATGCTATTAAATGCAGTCAACAGTTATGAAGCAGGTATTTTATAACGGCTTAGAACCGGGCTCAACTAATCAGAATCAAGGATTAGAACTGTCATTGTAAAATACAGTGAACAAATAATGGAACTAAATTCCATCGTCCACATCACTCACATTATTCTCATCAAGCCTCTTGATTCTCTTCTGTCTGCGCTGACTTGAAACAGACGGCTCAGAGGATGAGGCATGAAGAACCGGTTTGCTCTGATCTGGTAGGGATGCAGTGGGCTCTGAATTGGACGGCTCCTAAATGTTATTAGAAAACAATGTGTTAATACCTTCAAGTAATGTGCTTTGAATCATTTATTTGAAGAGATAATACGTCTTTTACCATCAAGATCACAGGAACAGCTTTGAGTAGTTTCTCTGTGGACTCTAGACTACCCTGCAAGATGTTAAACACTTATTTACTAACAATTTATTTCTACACACATTTTCACACTGAAATGACCAATACAATGTACAGTATATTTATAAAATAGTATATATTTATATTAAATTATATATATATATATATAATATACTTTAAATTATTTCATTGTATAATCACCCTCATATCATTCCAAATTTCCTTGACTTTCTTTTGCACAAAACAAAAGAAGATATTTTGAAGAATGTTGGTAACTAAACAACACTGAACCCCATTGACATCCATTGAATGGACAAAAAAACACATTTCTCAAAATATCTTCTTTTGTGTTCCACTGAAGAAGAGTCACACACAGGTTTTCATAAACAGGGTGAAATTTTTTTGGGGGTCTTTTTAAGGCAACCAACCAGAAGCCTTGACCGGTTCCTTCACAGTACAGTACCTCACTCTCCTCCGTTGAACTTCCAACAGGAACGTCCCTTACAACGCACATGCTGTGATTATCACCAACCCCTGTTGAACCTCTCCGACTCTCAGCTTTGATCTCAGGGTGAGGTATGTTCTGAATGGCTGCCTCCTCCAGTAGCTTCATCGTGTCCTCCTTGAGGTCCATGCTAAAATCAGGAGTCAGACTCTTGGCTTGGTCTGCAGGTTTGGGTGAGGTGGAACTTTGTGATATCAATCCGTTCGCTGTTGTCTTCTCCTCCGCACTTTCGACACCCAACACCTGTTTTGGAGGGTGTGTCTGAGGAGGAAGGTGATCTTGTTTCTCCTCTCTCCTCTTGTTTAATGATGGTGGCTTGTTGACGTGATGGCTGCTGGATTTTGGCTGAGGTGGTTTGGCTTTTTTGTGCTCCTGCACTTCAATGTCTATGTTATTTATGGTTGCTATAGATTGACCTGTTGAGTTAAGAACGTCCCGACTGGGAGATTTGGGGGGCAAGTGTGTGTGAGAAGGGGCATTTTCTGTTGCGCCATTACAGGGGCTTTGTCGATTCAAGTGCTTTTCTTCAATCTGTAAAATATGTACAACAAAACTGATCAATTTTATGGAAAGTTTCTTTTTTAGGATTTCAAATTACATTTTCGGTATCATCTTACCTCATTTCCACAGCTCTTTGACTTAGAGTTTAGACATTGTTGCTTAAGCTCATGGTGAGGTTTGGCTGACGAATCCGAACTGGCGCTGTTCGCTTTGCTGTTTATCGCATTCTTCCGTGTTTTGGCGGTTTTCCTGTCGGATCATTAAAAGGATCTTTGTAAAAAAAATATTTTTACATCCACACTAAGTGCACTGTTCTTTTGGAAAAGTGAGGACACATTCACATGCAGGCACGTTATGAATGCACATACTCTTTGGTGGCCTCCAGAAACAGGGAGATCTGATGTTTGATGTACGGCTGTCTCAGGATGTGTTTGACATCCAGTCTGTCTTCTGGTTTCTTGCACAGCATGCGCTTGATCAGCTCTCCAAGCTGTGGGTCGTACTTACTTGGCATCTGCGGTAACTGACCATTAAAAAAACAAACATACTTGAGCTCACAGCATTGCATGATGAGCACATTAGTCTTGGGTTTGACTCCCAGGTAGTTGAATGTATACCTTGACTAAATTGCAAATGCTAAAGCCTCTAAGTGCTCATAATGCTCATATGTTTATATTATAGTTACTTTAATGGTGAACCTTAACATAGATAAAAACATAAAATATTGGTAGAAAATTTCAAACGGCACTAAGAGGCTTTTGCATCTGAAGTTCTCAAATGCAAACAGACATTTATAGCACTATTAAATTAATAAATCTTGTTAGATGTGAATGAATGCAAATATTTCCACCTGATGTACATTTTCAATGAAAAGGATGAAGAATATGATCCAGTACCTTTCCTTCTACGATCCGATACACTAGTGAGTTCATGTCCTTTGCGTTGAAGGCGTGTTTAAGAGTGGCCATCTCGTACACACAACAGCCCAATGCCCACACGTCTGACTGCAAATATATACACATAGGACTTCATCATACAGAAATCATAGTAAAAATCCTGAATCATCCCATTCATCTTATATATATTTTACAAGAAAATGCTATATATTTCTCTACTTCATATTACTTTTAAGCTTATATATTTTTTATATATTTAATTTATTCTATGTGAGTCAAACGTTGTTCTTTTACAGCCGCTTTGACAAAATGCAAACATTTATAGTTCCTTTACATTAAAATAATTTAACAGCCCCTAGAAATAAATAAAAAAACAAAGAATTTAAAGGAACAGTAAAAACAAAAATTCTGTCATCATTTACTCATCATTAAGTTCCAAATCTGTATGAATATCTTTATTCTGATTAACACAAATAAAGATATTTGAAAGAAAATGCTTTTGAACAAACAGCTCTTGGCCACCATTAACTACTATAGTATAAAAATGTGCTTTATAAATTCCTTTGTACTGTTGAACACAAAAGAAGATATTTTGAAGAATGTAGTACAGAAAACAGATATGGGGAACTTTTGACTACCATTGTCACTTTACTACTATGGGAGTCAATGGTGGCCAAGAACTGTTTTGTCACAAGCATTGTTTCAAATATCTTTCTCTGTGTTCATTGGAACAAATAAATGTAAACAGATTTGGAACAACTTGAGGGTGAGTAAATACCAGAATTTTTAGTTTGTGTGAAATGTCCCTTTAAGGTTCCTAAGGTCTGCTATACCTTTAGTAAACTGTTACTAAACTGTTAGTAAACTGTGATTGTAAGTTGTGTGCATGTTGTACCTTGTAGTTGTATGGTTTGTTGGAGAAGAGCTCTGGACTCATGTAGTAAGGTGTGCCGATCAGAGTGCTGGCCATATCGTTCTGACTCTCCAAAACACGGGCGATGCCCAGATCACCCACTTTGATTATGTTGGTCTTGGTTAAGAAGATATTTTGTGTTTTCAGGTCCCTGTGCAGGATGTGCTTCTCATGTAAATACTACAGATTAAAGGAAATTAACAAGATTTTAACTCTGTGAAAGTGTAAACTTCCATTCAAACTTAAAAGCAGACTACTGTAAAAGTGTCCCGCTATAACAGACGGATGCATTGTTTACCTGAAGAGCCATCGCAATCTGGACAAACCACTCGACCACCTGTCTCTCAGGTAGCAGTTCTCCCTTCTGCTGTTTGAGTCTGTGGTACAGATCTCCTCCCTCACAGAAACCCATTACAATGTAGAGCTGACAATCCTCGCCTTCCCATGATTCTCGGTATGTGACAATGTTGGGGTGTTTGAGCTGAGAGAGGAGCTGGGCTTCTTGCTCTGCGGCCCTCCGTTCACGCCTGGATGATGTACTCAGGTTCAGTTTCTTGATCACATACTGTCAAAACCAGATGAGATTTACTACATATATGATACATGTATATTTATTTTCACCAAAGCAAAAGATTCATTAATTTAATTGAATTATACAAAAAATTGCTCACGTACAATTTAGGACTATGATCTAGAATTTAAAGCAGTTTGAACATTATGAAATAAAATAAAATATAACAATTATTATTATTTATTAATATTGATAATATAATTATTGATCAGAAGTTTTTGTACACTTACTCACTCACTTGTTCATATTATTTCAACATTTTAGAAAAATTGCAAGCTCATCAAAACTGTAGAATAACACAAAGAGAACAATGAGGATGTTTCGACTGAAAAAAATCGAAACAAAAAACATTTTTTATAATTTACGATCTCCAATGTAGCGATATTTTGCCTAAAATTTGCACAAATGTTCTCTTGTCATTTTCTCAAGCAGCTTATTGGGGTTTCACCCCAAAATGCTTGTTAAACAATATTAAATGAGTTAATATTTTCACTTACTAGCTGCTCTTTTACATTATTTAGTCAAAGTCATCCATTTCAAAGATATTTTTGTTTAAATAATTGTTTTATAAGTTTATATAGAAAAGGTTAAATGATAGTTTTGTCTAAAATACTAATTCTACTTCAGATGAATAACATTTCAATCAAGTGTACAAAAACATTTGACTGGTAGTGTGTAATATATTATCAATCATTATTATTAAGGGATAACATGTATTTAGGTGGTCTAACTGTTTTTCATAATTTTTTTCACATTTTTAGTTTAACTCTTCAGAGGTTCACAAATATTCAGTTCCAGTCAGGTATTAAAACATCTTGTCTAATAGATTTATTATATTTTTGTATAAGTATAGCAGTCGCTGTCAATGCCTGACTGGCAATAACATAATAACAAAACATTCAACTGTCATTAAACTATAATAAATATGAGACAAATACTTCTAGATTTCATGCATACTTGGTTTTACAATCTTGATAATATTGTACGCAATTCCATCACACAGTATACAAGACCACCAAGGCTCTCCCTAAAACATGAATATTCATGCCTTCACAAACATCATTCAAATACAGATTTATTATTAACTAAGGTGTCAAACATGCACTTCTTAAACGACAAACAATGCTGATTTTAACATATAACGTAAAACCAGTTTGCATGAGCGTGCACACGTGTGCACATACTATACAGATGTATCAATATCTCTCACAATTACCTGTTTACGGTCTGACTTGTGTCTGACCAGGTTCACCTCCCCATAGCTTCCCTTCCCCACAACTCTCACGAATAAGTAATTTTCCATGACTCTCCTTCCAGCTCTCCGTGTCACATAGCGATCCGTTTCAGGCTCGTACGCATATGTATAAACACTTGCAAGCGTGTATTCCTCAAGGCACAGACGGAGATTTGTCAGTTTCAAACTTGTTTTGGGTGACACACTGGACAGGAAACAGGCGAAGGCGAGCACAGCTCCGGCGTCACCAGGCAACAGCCGACATTAACACATCGCGTGCTCCGGGTTCATGTGTTGAGCTGTAGCACAGCGCACTCTAGAGGCTCAGCGACCCTACACAGACATGTTGGAAAAGCAGCATTTAAAGGGAAACTTCATCCAAAAAATTAAAAATCTTTCATCATTTACTCACATTCGAGTTGTTCCAAATCTACATAAATTTCTTTATTCTGAACAACACGGAGAAAGATATTTGGAGGACAGCTTTTAACCCATGAGATCCTGCCACCGATTGACTCCCGTAGTAGGAAAACATACTTTATATATTTTTTGTTATGTTGAACACAAAAGAAGACATTTTTAAGAATTTAGGACAGCAGACAGTTCTGGGGCACTTTTGACTACCATTATCTTTCCCTATTATAGTAGTCAATAAGGTGCAAAAATCTGTCTGGTTATAAGCATTCTTCCAAATATATTTCTCTGTGTTCATCCGAGCAAAGAAATTTATACACAGATTTGGAACAACTCTGAGTAATTATGACGGAATTTTCATTTTTGGTCAATTATCTCTATATATCATGAAAATTATTAACACATTTAATATAAATGATCTTGACTTTGAAGCATTTCATCCAAAGGTTGAAATAATAGACATTACATGCTGATTTAATAATAAATTATACCTCCTTATGTATTAAAATCACACAACCACAAACATTAAAATATAAGATTATTTATCGCAAGGCATTTAACTAAAATGAACAAAAAGGTACATGGCAAACAATTCCAAAATAATTTAATAGCAAAACAATACATCTATTTGTATACTTAATAAATGTACACTAATTAAGTTTTTTAACCTAACCTTATCCATAAGTTGTTTTTAATTGACCCGTCACATGTTAAACACTAACTATTAACACAACATTCCCTTAATACATGAATCACGAAGCTTATAAACTATGTAATTACGTCAAGATCAAATTAACTTTAAAATATTACGCACGGTCTGTTTGTTAAAATACTTTATGCACACAGTCATGAGCAAACACTTCTTTACACGAAAAGTGAGAAAGAATAAAGCAATTTCTCACTCAGATCACCCCCAGACATAACCCCGCCCCGCTACCTGAGAGTCAGCGAGTTCTTTGATTTGATTGGCGGAGAGTTGCGGAGGTTCGGTGACGTCAGAGTGGCGCCTAGACTGGGTCACCCAGAGGAACTGCAGAGGCACAGCTTTGCGAGCGACAGAAGTCCGAGGGAACCGCGTTCACATTACTGCAAGCGACACGCACCTCCGCTACTCTCCGACGCACAGGTACGACTAAGAACACCTCTCACTGCGTTTACATTATCGCTGTATTTAACACGAGAAGGTTAAAACATGTGCATGACAGATAACCGGTGTTGCGAGAGCGGTTTATACGCCTGCGATAGACTGTATACATGTTGGAACTATTGATGTCATGACTCGTGTCACTTAGGGTATGTAATTAAATGAAATATGTTATATTAATACGTATGCAAATTGATCAAATAACCCATAGGAGTGTTTCTTCTTCTTCATATAACAGGTGTGCTCTTAGCTCGTGCGTGCTAGAATAAGAGATTATATTGTTGATTAATTTGCATAAGGGCTGGTTGTCTTCATTCATAGTCAGTGACAGTCCCATATGACCTTATGATGGGTTTTCCAGCTGTTGGAAATATCTACCAACGGTGGCTGTGGTCTACCACACCGAAGTCTGTGAGAGGATAGGATGCACTGAAACTGATGGGGAAAGAAAAACGATCGATTTTTGGTTAAAAGGTTCACGCGAGCGATCCATGTTTGTTGCCGAAACTTACTCCCAGTGAAAGCATGAATAGCACCGGTCTCTGGTGGTCCTTCATTGCGTTCCTGTGATTAGAAACGAAGGACATTAAGTGTCAACAACGATTGTTTTGCGAAGCTGTCACAATGTAACGCAATCTTTGCGCGGAAGCTGTTTGCAGTTGCATTTAAACCTGGGACTAAACACTACCTGCCATGTCAAGAGTGGGTCTTAACAATGTCAAGATAAAAAACACCAGCTTTTGTGGTTACGATTTAACCTTTAATCGCATTATAAACCTCAGTGAACTTCGCGGTAAAATAAATTGATTTAAATTGTGTAGCACGGCCCCTTTAAAATATATGAGCCCGCGTTAAATAAGATAAATGCTTTGACTGAACTTCTGTAATTGTTTTTGTTTCTTTTAATGTTCTCTTATCTCATCACAGCATCTTTTTAACCAGTCAATCAAGCTTTCACATGTGTTTCCCCTTCACTTTCATTCTGTCACATTTCTTCTTTGCGTTCTTGCGCTGTTTGTCTTGTTGCGGTTTAGAGACGAAATGTCTTCTTCATGATTGAGAGCTATTTTACTGTCCTCGTTTTATCTAGCACCGAGTCAGTTTAAGCAGTGTCCTCATGGGATGTGGTTAGTAACAACAGTTGCTTGCTCGGTTTATCTGGTAGACTAGAATAGACCCAGCTGTTATCCGCTGCGATGTGCGAGAAGACACGACCATGTCGGGTCTGGTTATAAGCAACGTGTCCGTGTTGTTTGTTTCCGTAGTTTGAGCTCGAGTTTGTGCAGTCACTTGTGCAATTCTCTAGTCGTACGTAGAAGGAAGTAACATGAATCTAACATCAACTTCCCTTTGCTTTCCCTTGGCATTCAATTCCCTTCTGAACTGTGTCAACTGTACAGCTGTTATCCAAAATAAAACTGTAAAAATATAACATTGTCAATAAAGATTATCTGCCGAAGTCATAATTGTAGGCTACTGTAATTCAGAGCTGAACTTTGATCAGTATGTTGTTTGACAAGTAGCCATATGGCATTTGCGTGTTTGTAAGCATCTCACACTTGCTTTTAAGAGTTTTACAAAGGGTAATATCCTGGCATTATTTAGTCACCCATACATTTACAAACCTGTGTATTGTTATTCTTCTGTGGAACCTTAAACACAATCTCTTTACACAGCTGTTTTCTATTTAGCGTCAACGCCACGTCTCTCAAGCTTAAGATATATCCAATATTTCATGCATTCTGAGTATGTTGATGCAAAAAAATGCAATTGATTTACTGGCTTTACCGGTTTCAAATATGCAGAATGAATAATACAATTTAGAGAAGTGGCCTATTTCCAGAAAATAACTTAAATTGTCAACCTCTTCCTCTTTGAACACTTAGGACAGTTTCACAGACGGGGATTAGTTTAAAACAGGACAAAGGTTAACATTCTGGGAAATTATTAGCAAAGGTTAATATTCTGGTTAAGTTAGGATATTTTAAGTTGTTTTTTAAAGCTTTAGAAAAAAACATTAATGGTGAGATTCTTGAGACAAAAAATCTCACTGATAAATTTGTCAGTGCAAGTTGTTTTCGATTAAGACACCTCTAACATTTAAGTTAGTCAGGGACTAGTCTTAAACCCTGTCTGGGAAACCGGCCCATATGTTTATATTAAAGACTGCATTAAAAAGATATCAGCATGCTTAAAAAGATACATACATTACCTTTTCTCATCAAATTTCGATGTGTTTTGAATGGCCCAATATTGTGCAAAATAATTATTTTGAGTAACCACATTATCAAGTGCTGGCACAAGTCTACTCTGTTGAAAAAAAATATCGTATTGTTTAAAAACTAGCCTTTTTAAACAACAAAATCATATGGCATATCATTTTGATTTTGGGGTAAAACGACTCTTTTCATTAACCACTGTCAAATGACCCCTCAATTTGACCTCTATAAAAAAGAAACTGGGATATGTTGGTTGGTTTGATCCTATACGAAAGTTTGAATTGATCGTTTTGAAGCTGCGTAACCAGTGGTGTTTTTAAGCCGTTTTTGCATGGCCTAGCAGACACGTTTTCAGGGCAAGTAATACACTCTCCATGGTGACCGTGGTGAGTTTATAAGCTCTCGACTTCCTGACTGAAATGTGCTGCAGTTAAAGTGCTCACCTTAAAAGGGGAAGTACAATTTGTGGTTACAAACCCCCACGACAGTCTTATCAACGCAATTTTGTGAACGTTCTGAGCGCAAATATGACACTGTTCCGACTGAAGGTCCTGGTGTCACTCTGTATCTTTCTGTCCTCCTCTGAGCAGCCATGGGAAACCAGTGAGTATCTCACTCAATACCTTTCTGAATGCTGCATGATGATTTAGATGGTATGGTGTAGAGTGTATGGATGTGTTTGTTTTCAATCCTGTAAGTTTGCCTTTTCATTCTCCTTTGTATGTGGGTTAGTCTTCAGCTCTCCTCTATGATCTTTTCTTTGACCGGTTCCACACTAACAGATCATCCGCTGGACCTGCATGCGTAGCGGTACCGTTGTCTAAAGGGTCTTTGTTATGACTTGAGATGCCTCTGTATACTCTTAAAACTTTTTGCCTGAGATATGGGATGCGTTTGAATCTTTGGTGTATGTTCGCATTTTGCTTGCCTGGGGAGAAACGGATCTTGTTGAGTCTGGGTTGAGGACGTGTGTGGATGCTCTGGGGATTTATTTAACACTAAATAGGGTTTGTAGGTAAATGCGATTTAGTGACTTTTACTGTCCTCTGCATGTGTCCATGTTAGATGTCAACTACGTTCCTGCACTGTGACTCTTTCATGGATGTCAGTAGATGTCTTAAGCCTGCCAACTGTATGTAATGCAGGAGTTTTAAAGGGATAATTCATCCAAAAATAAAATCTGTAATTGTTTATTCACCCAAAACCTGTATGTGACTCTTTCCTCTGTGGAACAAAACAGAAGATATTTGGAGAAATGTCACAGTTGTTTTGTGTCAATGGGGCTCAATGGTGTTTGGTTACCGACTTTCTTCAAAATATATTTATTTGGGTTCTGGAGAAGAAACAGGTTAAGAATGGCATGAGAGTGAAACAATTATTAAATATATATATTTTTTAAATGAAATATCATTTTAACCCTTTATAGGGCACTCATTGAAATACTTTCAATTTTTCATTCAATACATTCAAAGTTTCAACCTTGGATTGTTATTGGAGGTTATTACAAGACTTTTGAACTTTTGTGACTTATACCTCCCTCATCTGTAAGTCGCTTTGGATAAAAGCGTCTGCAAAGTGACTAAATGTAATTTTATTACTAAGTAAAAAAATAATATTTGGATGTTGAAAGTCAAGGTCAGTGAAGTAACTATATGGTTCCTCACTGGTCTATGATACTTTTTCCCCAAATGTATATATATTTTAAATATAAGACAAACAGAAAATGTAAATAAATACATAAAACATTTATAAACTTGCTACATAATATGTATACACATATAATAATAATAATTTTCATTTTATTTATGAACATTTATTTATTTTACTTAGGAATGTTTTGTCTTATATTTAGGACCATAGACACAAACTCAAAACAGTAACAGCGAAGTGCAATGTTCTGAAAACAAAGAATATTTAGTTATAAATTATAAAAAATACCACTAAGTACTGCTGGTGCCACTTGTTTTAGCAGTAATAAGTCGCACAGAAAAAATAGACACAAACATATGCCATTAAGGAATCATTGAAACTGTTATAAGTTTAAGTTTCCTATTGGATTACTGCATAATATTATGTGGCAACATTTAATGCACTAATAAATACTATTGCTGTACGTTATAATGAAGTAGTAAAAGTATGACTTGCTAAACTCATCTGGTGAATGTCTAAAAATGTACACTTTATCTCTTGCCTGAATATGATCACATTATTTTTCAGTAATAACGTTCACTAATATCTAGAAATCCTATGTAAACAACTATCTCAACATTAAACACAACTATTCAACTATTTAATGTGTGAGTTTCATTAACTCATCATTGTTCATTTCAATGCTTTTTATTTATTTACGCTGAAGTTTGAAACGCCCCCGGCAACTCCTGATGTAACTATTTGTGACGTGTGATCTCCATTGATTGATTGGAATGTGCTTACACGAGCTGACGGAGAGGGATGGAAACGCCTATGGTAACTTTCCCGATAAAGAGTCTAGGAAGTAAATAAAAAAGACATCCCATATTAAAAGCAATATTCAGGTATAAACATTTTATTAAGTTTTATTAACCAATATTGACATAAAATTTAAATGACCTCAACAAGCAATTTTCACAAGATCAGTTTTTAAAGCCTAAAAAAGCCCTAACAGAAGTACAATAAAAGCCTTTTGGGAAATAATTGTATGACTGCATTTCTTATCTGCGTTCTTATTTCCTTTACAACTGGAGTTTGTATCCTATGAAATGTTGGTAGCTAATGGGATTTCATTGTTTTGCAAAGTGCTCTCAAAGTAAAATGATCAATTTGTGGATGTGAAAGCAAATTGAAAAGTAGTTAGCATTTATGAACCAAAATATATTGCTGTGAGGCAGCCCAGTACATTGTGAAATCAATTATTATTGAGTCCCATATAAATTCTAGTACAGCATTTCCTGTACTCTCCAAATAAAAGACCTTCAGTCTGTCTGATTTAGACTTCCAACTTGTTTGTTTGTTTCATTTGTTTTTACTGTGGTACTACTGAACACAGGGCAGTATGCTTCAGAGCTCAAATTTTATGTTACGTTCCATAATTTGGGAAATGTCATAATTTAACTTTGAAGCGAACATTAAATGTTCAGATGCAGAATCTGATAACATGTCACATATTGTTCAATTTTGCTGCCCTAGTTACCTTGCACAACTTTTGTTTTAGAAAAGAGGAAACGCGTTACGTCAGATTATGAAACATCTGAAACACGAAGGTTAACCAGAACAAATGCCACCGTACCAACAGTTTACAGTGTTTACCCAAACTGTCCAGATAACCAGAAATCCCACTTTGGATGTAGACACACCATAGATCATCAGGTTCCCATGGAAACGTTTTCAGAACCAGCATCACACTAAAAAGCATTCGATAGGCCTCCAATTGTGTTTTAGTTAGAAGAGATCAAAATCTGTCATCTTTCTGCAATCTATGTTGCAAAGGCAACCTTCTTTCATTCTAGGAAATCCTTTCATCAATGCAGAAATATAATTTATGCAGCATATTTGGTCGGTCAGCATCCTCAGTAATCACGTTCAGATAGGACTCACGACTTCTCTGCTGTGTGGGGATTTGTTGTGTCTATTTAGGGAACGCTGATGCATCTCTTCGTGCCAAGAGTTGCCCCCCCATGTACACATCTATTCTAGACAACAATCAAAAGGCTTGTCTGCGGCCGAAAAATAACCAGCTTAGCATCATCAGGAAACCAACAAAACTGTGCGGAGTGCTAAATGTCACCCAACCTCAACCAGTAGACATTAGAGGACTAAATATTGCATCAGTTTTTTCGTGCAGTCCTAGTTCATAATCAACTCATAGCATGATCTCACCAGACTAGGATTTTGTGAGCTTTTCTCTGCAGTCTCATTGATAGTCACTATTTTCATTTGCATATAGTTTAACCGTGTGCATTGCTAGCGGTCTTTACCACTCTTAACGCCTCAGATCGCCAGCTCTCATTGAAAACGAATGACTTCTGGTTACTGTCAATTGTACGCCCCTGCACAGTTACCACTGAAGAGGCAATGACTCATTTGTTATGTTATATCACAGGGCCACGTATCCATTGACAGCTAAAACATTTACCAGAAAACCATTCAAATGGGATTTTTTATTAAGTAATTCCATATTTTGCATGTGAATGAGATACATAGGGCCCTATTTTAACGATCTGAAACGCAAGTGTCAAAGCGCGAAGCGCAAGTAACTTTGTGGACGGGTCTCGGCGCTGTTGCTATTTTCCCGGCGGGATAAAATGGCTCTTGCGCCCGGCGCAAATCTAAAATGGGTTGGTCTGAAGTAGCTTCATTATTCATAGGTATGGTTTGGGCGTAACGTGAAATAAACCAATCAGAGCGTCATCCAACATTCCCTTTAAAAGCAGGTGCGCAAGTTCCATTATGAATTGCTATTATTATGGCGTATTTACCAGGCGCACGCCAGGAGCGGTTCACAGCCGAGGAGACTGATGTTCTTGTAAGAGCAGTGAAAGACAGATAAGTTGTGTTGTATGGGGATGGGAGAAACCCACCCAAAATAGCGTTGGTTAAACATGCGTGGGAGGAAATAGCCACAATGATTTCCGTCATCGCATGTGTTAATATTTTTTTAGTGTAACAATTTATGATTTGCAAAAATAACTGTTGCATCTGTGTAGATTACATGAGCAAAGTGTATGCGCGTTGTGCACGCTATACATTATGGTCAAGCATGCGCCCGTAAAATAGCATAATGAACAACGCGCAACGCGCCACTGACTTTAGACTAGGGGCCCTATCTTGCATCCAGCGCAATTGACTTTGTACACCGACGCATGTGTCATTCCTAGTTTGCACCCGCGCAAAGCACGCTTTTCCCTCCACAGAAGCACGTCGCTAAACTAGTGAATGAACTTGCGCTCCCTGGGCGGTTCAGCGCAAAAAAGGAGGCGTGTTCCGGCACAAACAATCCCTGGTGCTATTTTGCTGTTCCATTAAACAATTGCGCCACTGACCAGAAAAAACCTAGTCTAAAGTCAGTGGCCTATTGCGCGTTGTTCATTATGCTATTTTAAGGGCGCATGCTTGACCATAATGTATAGCGTGCACAACGCGCATACACTTTGCTCATGTAATCTACACAGATGCAACAGTTATTTTTGCAAATCATAAATTGTTACACTAAAAAAATATTAACACATGCGATGACGGAAATCATTGTGGCTATTTCCTCCCACGCCTGTTTAACCGACTCTATTTTGGGTGGGTTTCTCCCATCCCCATACAACACAACTTCTCTGTCTTTCACTGCTCTTACAAGAACATCAGTCTCCTCGGCTGTGAACCGCTCCTGGCGTGCGCCTGGTAAATACGCCATAATAATAGCAATCCATAATGGATCTTGCGCACCTGCTTTTAAAGGGAATGTTGGATGACGCTCTGATTGGTTTATTTCAGGTTACGCCCAAACCACACCTATGAATAATGAAGCTACTTCAGACCAACCCATTTTAGATTTGCGCCGGGCGCAAGAGCCATTTTATCCCGCCAGGAAAATAGCAACAGCGCCGAGACCCGTCCACAAAGTTACTTGAGCTTCGCGCTTTGACACTTGCGTTTCAGATCGTTAAAATAGGGCCCTAGGTTTTTCTGGTCAGTGGCGCAATTGTTTAATGGAACAGCAAAATAGCACCAGGGATTGTTTGCGCCGGAACACGCCTCCTTTTTTGCGCTGAACCGCCCAGGGAGCGCAAGTTCATTCACTAGTTTAGCGACGTGCTTCTGTGGAGGGAAAAGCGTGCTTTGTGCGGGTGCAAAATAGGAATGACACATGCGTCGGTGTACAAAGTCAATTGCGGTGGGTGCAAGATAGGGCCCATAGTGTTAAGAAACTGCGGGGAAATATTGATGAGGTATACAACAGGTAAGATACAGGTAAATGTGATAGAATCATACGAATCCTGAGGTTTCACAAAGTGCATAACACCAATAGTTGTATTTTCACCATCAGCAAATTATGTGATATAACCAGCTATTTATCCACATGTGGCATGCGGGCGAGTGATTGACAGCTTAGTTTACTATATTTTATCTCAATGAAATCTGAGTTGAATCAGCGTCTTACGAAATTCCTGAATTATAAAAAAACAGACAGTTTTAAAAGTGAGTATAGCCTGGTTCTGCGAAGTCATAGTCCTCATTTTGATAGATTTGGTAGTTTGCACCGTATTCTCAAAAAGTCGCTAGTAAATATAATTTTATTTTCAGATTTCCGAGATCAAGGTCAATGGTTCATAGCTCTACAGGTCAAAGGTTTCATGGATCCAGCTGAACTTTTTGATTTAAAGTAGTTTCGTACCAGGCCGTATAAACTGTAGAATATACAACACACAACACGTTGACTTAATTGTATAGTAACTGAAAGTTTTTTTTCTTTGTCTTCCAGTATCTCCATCGCAGACCGCAGCAAAATGCCATTGGGAGAGGATGGACCATCTTGGAAAAAGAAAACATCCAATGTCAAGGAAATCTATGATTTCAAGGAGGTTTTGGGAACGTAAGTGTTGGAACAATTTACACCAGCACCAAAGCTACAGCTTCTGTTTACGTTTTAGCTCATTTCTTCCCGTCATTTATCACGCTTGTCTGCCTAAGTTTTGCCTGGTTTCATGCTGAGGAACCTGTTGTGTCGGATTATGTGAGCGTGGTGCTTCCATTAGACATTATGAAAAGATGCGTTTGCTCAAGAAATGGAGCCTCTTGTAAAACAAAATGGCTTAGATAAGAAATGAATGCAATCTTTTTTGTATTTGTCTAGTGGATACTATACTATAACACACTGTACACTCAAAGTTAGTCAAAGAAAATTCCCATGTCCACAACCGCTCACATGTGGCCCCGTTTCAAAGTGAATCTGTCCAGCCATCGCCTGTAGAGTGGATGTTAATAACACAAAGGATTGCTCTTCAGTCCTTTAAGAGGTTTGGCAATACATCTAAAGCACTTATACATGCTTTAGTTCACTCAAGAGACCGTTTAAAGACTGGGGGTATTCCTGGGGCTGATGTTTTGGCTTGGGTGGATTATGGGTGTGTGAGAGTTGACCCATGGTCTCGGCACATACAGTCAGTGGAAACTGAATGTTCCTGGATTCTGTGACTATTTACAAACAGAATCTTGCACTGAAGAGTCTTAGAAGGTAAGAAAGATATTTTGAGAAATGTCTCAGTGGTTTTGTGTTCAACCAATGGAAGTCAGTGTGGGTCAATGTTGTTCGGTTACCAACATTCTTCAAAATATCTTCTTTTGTGTTCTGCAGAAGTAAGAAAGTCATGCAGGTTTGAAATGATATGAATAAATAACAATATTGCTTATATTCTGTAGCGTACATTTTAGCCTTTTAAAATGTCTTTTTGCGGGACAAGCATTAACGACAAGACTCACTTTCCCCAACGTCACGATTTCCATCATGATTAAACTCTGTTCTTGAGGTGATGTGTTTGTATGTCGCCTTGTTTGGGGCTAGATCAACAGCGCTCTACATCGTTCAACTCTGTGTTCATCGAGGGTTGGTTGTCTTGGCAACAGAAGAAGACACTTTCCATATGGACCTTAACTGTTGCTATGGAAACAAAGTTTTTATTTTCTATTAATAATCCGGCGGGTAAATGTGTAAGCGTTAAGAGCCACAATGTTCAATCTTGTGGAAAAGATTTTGGGAAGATTTCTTTCAGCGGTGCTGGACTGCTGGAGTTCCTTAAGCTTGTGTGGCAGAGGACGCTCACCGTACAGAGTTCCTTTACACGGTACAGGGTTTCTTAAATCCAAAACTAAATGAAGACTTTAACATTTCATGCTTATCTTTTAAAGCCTTATCAAAATCCAGAATTGCAAGCTATCTCGAGCTGGATGTGATGGTCTTACTGGTATGGTGTTATTGATTCACTGAGTGAGACAAATAGAGTCAGGAAATGATTCATCTCTTCTCAAGCTAAACTGGATCTAAAGCTGAATCTGAACACTTCAGTATTAAATATAGAAGCAAATTTAACATATCCAGCTGTTGTAGTCATCATTTTAATTGAGATATTTTGCTTGTTTTTGGAGTGGAACAACGCACATGAGATTTTTATTATTGCATTCATCTGTCATTTGTTTCATTTTATGCCAAAGCAATTTTTCAGCGGATGCACAGGGGACCAGAGGTGATTGGGTCAAACTGAGCTGGTTGTCATGGTTTCCAGCGGTGCTTGCTTGAAAAGACAAGCATCAGTATTTCTCTCGCTCTTATTTAAAGTCAGCATAAAATCATCATATAGAATAAATTCTTATTTTTTATGGAAAAATGCAGTGTTATGTACCCATGTAGGTGATTTTGTTTTATTCATGATGTACGTTTAGCACCTTTTTTTGTAGGCCAACCTAGAAATTAGCACCGCACTGGTTCCCACAACCAAAAGCATATAGATTTATTTTCCCATAAATCCCAAAAAATAAGCTCTGTGATCAACCAAATTTTGTGACACTTTTTGGCGTTTTGTCTATCAAGATAACATTTACGAACTAACAACAATTATGAATTTTGAAGTCTAACTATATTCACCAGAAGTAAAAAGCTAACATGTTCCTGTTCCTGTGATATCAACATCACCACAACCAAGCCACTTTTACGAACTTTATGGAAAACAAAAACATATTTCCTGACTACTCTTAACTACTCTGTAAATGAATGTCTATCTACGTTTCTTGAGATTCGTAAATTTTCATGTGTGATGACGTTTAATTTCCTCGACAATGTCTGTAGTCGCTTTTAGCAACTTGTTAGACACCGAAGAGAGCTCCCTGTGAACCGGAAGTTGCGATCGTTTTTACTTCTGTATTTTGACGCATTTCCAAGTGAAATGGAATTTCCAATGAGAAAAACAATGGGTGTGGCGTTCGTCTTTCTCTGTGATTTGTGTGGATGTATAAAAACAGCCGTTGCATTTTAAAATGGAACTGGCAGCAGACTGACAGTTGAATGGGAGGAGTTAATGGATGCTCCGCCCAAGCCGTCTAATGTCAGCATTCAGTCCCTGCAGGATTTCGCGATCGCAGAATTTAATGCATAATCAAAACTCAATGCATAAACAAACTCTGCAAAATTTGCAGCAACTTGCAAAATGTAGAGATTGTCGCAGATTTTCTGCATAATTTGGCCGAAGACGTGCCATGTGACATCATCACATCGTGCATTCCGTCAAAACCCGCTTCGAAAGTCAAACAGAGATACTGTAGAAGGGTCTGTTACACTTACAATTTGGTAACAACATCCATTGCCATCTATTTAAAATAACTAGCCTCTGATCTCCTTTACTTCATTCCGCTGATGGCGTTAGCATTAGCCATTACATTTTTTTTTTGGCTAAAGGTTGCAGGCTCGTAGCTTTGAGTCAAGTCAGCCTCACCGATGTGTGTGTGTCACCTTCCTAAACAACCTACCTGGAAAAAAACATAAAGTCATCTGATCTTTGAAGAAAGCTGTCATGTTTATTTCAACGTCAATGAATATTTATGACAATCAACTTAACACTGATATCTTAAAAGTGTGCGAGGTTCATGGCATAAACTCATAAACGTTATGGCAGAGACATTTCCACAACCATAAACGGTATGAAACGAATCGCTATTGGTTGCTTGACCTTGGTTGCTTGTTCAAAGAGCATACAGGTCACATGACAATAAAACATGGGGGACGTAGTATGTCAGAAATATATTCATAATACTCCCACTCATACTATATAGAAAATACTGTTTTAACAGGCGAATTCAGTACACACTGTCACAGTATGTGATTTTGGACGCAGGGATTGACTTTAGGGCGATGGAGTAGAAAGAGCGTAAATGCTAACTCACTTCCAGGTTTTGCATACAAAAATATGCCTTTCCTGCGACACTCTATACTGACTGTCCAATGGCAGGCTACCAACTTCCACCGATCAAATAAATTTCCAAGGTACAAAATTGTGGTTTTCTGATTCCATGAGCTGCTTTACTCAGATATATGTTACAATACAAACAAAAAACACTATTGAATATTCTGTTTCATGTCAACTTTAACCTCAACTGCATTCACATGTTCTTCAGAAAACATAAGGATCTAGTTCTGATGTCTTTGTGGTTCATTTCTCCACATCTGTTATGCCCTCATGTCAGAAAAATTCAATTCCGAGCCTAACGTGTCGTTTATATGTAGTCTCATATGGCCCTATACCTTGGACGACAGCCTATACAGCACTTCCATATGGTTTGACATACAGACAGTATGGTTACAGACATATTTCAGAATGTAACAGACATTCAGTTTTATTCTTCAGTATTGCTGTATTTGATTCCCAAGTACACAGGGATGTTTACTGAGCTTGTATCCAGGAGCAACAGACTGTGTATTTAGCTTTTGGGTGGACGCTGTTTGTTCCATTCTGTTTCAACTGTCCTCAACCCCCAAACCGATCCTCATTTCTGATTGGCTCTCAAGACCTTCTTCTACCAACTAAGTTTATCAACAACATAATGACTTCCTTGGGTAAATGTTTGGCTAAGTGCCTCCTGTTGACACTCTTTTACATTAAAACAACATTTTTTTTGATAACATCATTAAGAGGACTGTGTAATCTTCTGTATGTACACATCACAAGCTACGCTAAGCAAATGTACATAAGTCTTGTGACGGGTGTGCATATGCGTGTTTTTTTCAACACAGTTTGAGAATACAGTTTGAACTCTTTTGAAGAATATAATCTGTCTCGGTCGTTGTCTGGAACTTTTGAGGTTAGTTTAATTCAACATCTGTAATAAATGGAGGAATATTATTTGGTTGATATTCTGTCTGATACTGACCCTTACGGAAAATGCTTGAGCAGTGTACTATTGCTATGGTTACTTCTAGACAATATAATCTTGCAAGATGATTATGCGATCTGTAATTTTTACCTCTTTATCGCCATCTCTGTTTGAAACATAAAATTGCAGATCACTTTAGTTACACAGATCCAAGTCAACTTTATTTATCTAGCGTTTTTTGAAACATGAAACATATTGCCCCGGTTTCACAGACAGGGGTTAGTTTAAGCCCGGACTAACCCTTACTTTAATTAGGATATTTATGCTATTTTCACAAAAATTCGCTAGTATAGAACATTACTGGTGTGTATCTTGAGACAAAACAATGACGGTGACATCCTTTAAGATGTTTTAATTCAAGTTATTTTCTGTTAAGCTCAAACATTCATTTTAGTCTGGTATAAGCCTTAACGGCAATTGACTATAGGCAAAACATTAAAGTTATACAAGTTAAAACCAAAAAAGTAAACACACACAGAACACATACACGCACACAGAATACATACAGTCCCGCATGCATATATCACAAGTCCACACCCGAAGAGCACAATATACACACGCTAGCACACACACACGCACACACACAAACACAGTGTGGTTATCTCAGAGACACTCATTTAAGATAAAAAAGAGAAACACAGGTCATATATTATATGGACTATACTGTAAATTCCTATATGTAATAATACTTAAATTATTCAGAATGTTACATTTTAAAGTTACATTAATACTTTAAATACGAAAACTTTAAATTCTAAAGCTGATGTCAGCAGCCCCCCCCCAGTCGTACAAAGAGTTCAAAACAGTATGCAAACTGTGGCGTGGAACCCAAAACTCCAATGGAGAAAATACATACATGGGTTGAAGTCAAATGATGTCAAATTGACATTTCCTCAAATTCGCACCTGACAGCTCAAATTATAAATCATTATTTTAAATTTAATGTTTCAAACAATGTCTACATTTACATGCGCACCAAGAATGCGATTATTTCCAATAATCATAGTAAGGACTTAATCGCAATAACATGTTTACATGACTTGAGATCACCTCTTTATGTCATGGTTTCACCTCTCCCTCTCAGGTATTTCTTGGTATAGAGGTGGAATCATACAGAATCCTTTGTTTCATGTGGGAGAGAGACGATTTCATCTCTCTCTTGTCTCGTCATCGTTCCTACCCTCCTGTTTCCTAGTTTGTGTTAATTAGCTTTCCTTGAGTGTAATCCCTTGCACCTGCTTCCTCTTGTTATCTCTCCCTATAAAGAGTCCTCATGTTTCATTGTCTTGTGCGCGTTCATTGTAAGTTGTACATAGCTGTTTGATGTTTCCCATTTCCACAGCTTTATGCTTGTACCCTGTGTCGTCGAGTTCTAGTAAGTTTAGTTTAGTTTAGTGTTTGTTCCTAGTGTTTGTTTTTGTAGTTTAGTCAGTCTTTTTTCTTGTTTTGTTTAAATATATAATTTTGTCTTGTTCTCCCCCTCGTGGGTTTTGTTTTGCCTTTTTGTTCCTGTTTTTGTACATTAAATTACCTGTCAACCCCCTACCATCTTGTCCTGTCTCTGCCTGCACTTGGGTTCTCCAGCCTTGTCTCTCCTCCAGTTCATGACACTTTACTCCTGTTTACATGAAAGTTTTATTAGTCTGATTATTTGCTTTAAAACACAGCACAAATGATGATCTCAGATCCAGTCGGTGTGTTACCGGCTATTGTTTTAATATATTTGCAACAAATGCAAAATACTGTTATGTGGACGTATTTTATGGTTATTTGGCACTTTGATGAATATAAAATATGATGGCAAATAGCTCCGCAACTGTGGTGTACGCTGTCATCGCATTCACGCTGTTTCTGTTAAAATGGATCATAGACTGCTGACAGCGAGCTGTGTTGACGGGAAAACTTCAGACTATCATGTTTACCATCAATTTGCGCTGAAGATTTACATTTACATTTAAGCAATTGGCAGACACTTTTATCCGAAGCAACGTACATTACATTGTATTATACATTTGTTTCTGAATATGTGCAATCCCCTGGGATCAAACCCATGAGCTTGGCATAGCTAGTGCCATGCTGTAACCACTGAGCCAAAAGATGCATGACAGAAACACATGCGCACCTTGGTCAGAGCAGTATAAATGTGATTAATGTGTTAACATACATTCTTATTGCGATTAAAACCAGCTTACACCGGTATGTTACTTCCATTATGCTTACTGCAATTATGAGCTTAATCATATTCTGATTATCAAATTATTGCCAAAATCCTATAATCGCATTATAAGAGTGCTCGTAAACGTAGACAATGACTTTTTATGTTTTCTCATCAACTTTTTCAATTCAAACCAAAAAGAGTATGCATTGCAGCTTTAATGATATATGCTTGACATTTAAATTTTTATTTCTCAAAGCTAGCATGAAACGGTATTTTACAACCTGTTGTCCTCTAACTGTAACAAGACATTGCTTAATTAAACAGAATATTCATCAAGCGATGAAAAAACGGTGGGAATGAGTTTGATAGGTAAATTGATTTGATTTGTTAAAGTGGTCTCAACATGTAACTATGGATCATTGAAGGGAGGGGTTGAAAAAATGCTCAGTGATGTAGGACCATAAGAAACGTCATTTTAAGGAAACGCCAAATTATTTTATTTCGATGGTCGTCTTCTTTTCTTATCTTGAGGCCATTTTCCTACGTATCGGATCATTACATACAATCCATCTGGGTCCCTACTGTAATGAAAACATGGAAGAATGAGAGAGAAAAGATTGAATAGATGTTCTCTGTACTCTTAAAAATAAAGGTGCTGAAAAGGTTCTTCACAGCGATCAAAGAACCATTTTTGGTTCCACAAAGAACCATTCAAAAGAATCATCTCTTTCTTACTTTTTATAATCTGAAGAACCTTTTTTTGCGTTTGTGAAACAGAAAGGTCCTTCAGATGATAAAGTTTTTTATGAAACCAAAAGGTTCTTCTATGGCAAAGAAGAACCTTTGACTGTTTGTGTGTTTCTGTCAGTGTGTTAAAACCCTTTCCACAATGGCACATAAATCCCTCATGAAGTGGCATTATAAAAACAGAGTCTTCCCAGCATGCTTTGCAGGGCTGGTGTAGTGGGAGGTTTGGAAACACTGTAATAATCTAAAATCAATGAAGCGTATAGATCGCCTCTGCCCTAGGCTGTTTTTGCTGACCCGCTGTACTCACTTGTACCTTCATTTCAGTGACTGACAGACACGGAACGCACAGGACAGCGGTGGGTTTGATGGATGTCTGTCAGGTCAGACCTTTGTAGCTCAGTACATTTCTGGACAAGCAGGACTGCGGTTTTCCAGTAGCACCGGCCAAAGCTGGGGTTTCTCAGAAAGACGTATGGCCTGTTTCCAGTAACATGGCTCACAATCTGTCACGGCCCTGAAAGCTTCAGGGGACAGCATGAGATGGCCTGTTTAGTGTTTATGTCGGGATCTAAATACATGAAGGGGAAGTGAGCTCAAATATTTGAATATGTGCATGTCCAATCAGCTTGTTTATTTAAAGATGCAGTGTGTAACTTTTTTGGTTAAAATTGAACAAAAGTGAATTATTGAGCAAAAGTACATAAAACCAGTGATAAAAACCTTCACTCTTAACAAAAATGCTTAAAAGGTTCTTCACAGCGATGCCATATAAGAACATTTTTGGTTCCACAGAGAACCATTCAGCCAAAGGTTCTTCAAAGAACCATCTCTTTCCTATACTTCTCATAATCTGAAGAACCTTTTGTGAAATGCTTAAAGGGATACTTCACCTAAAAATTTTAATTAATTTACTCACCTTCGAGTTGTTCAAAATCTGTTTAAATTTCTTTATTAACCAGAAAGACCCCCCCCCCTTGACTGTCATAGTAGGAAAAATACAACGGCTGTCCTACATTCTTCAAAAGTCTTCTTTTGTGTTCAAAAGTAATTTTTCCTACTATGGGAGTCAATTGGGGGCAAGATCTGTTTGGTCATACGCATTCTTCCAAATATCATTCTCTGTGTTCATCAGAACAAACACATTTAAACAGATTTGGAACATCTCGAAGGTGAGTAAATGATGACAGAATTAAAATTTTTGGGTGAAGTATCCCTTTTTTTAAGGTTATCCAGATGTTAAAGGTTCTTAATGGAACCAAAAAGGTTCTTCTATGGCTCCGAGAACCTTTTGAAGCACCTCTTTTAAGAGTGTGAGCAGTGAAAAAAGAGTCTCAAACTTTTCACTCTCGTGAATAAAGATAGCACACTGGAAAAAAAATGTGTTTATCTGATAAGAGATAAAAAATAGGGCACCGGTTAAACTTTACTTAGATATGAAACTTTATGCTATTTTTGTGTTACTTTCAAACACACTTGGCCTGTTATGGTATCAACCAGCAGGGAGTAACTGCAGATGTAAACCAGCCAAATTGATGACAGAAAATCATATGGGATGAGAGATAGGAGAAAGGAGTTAGGAATAGAGGACAAACCCGGGCTCCTCCGGAGGACTAAATGTATCGCACAATATGTCAACGTAAGCCTACTTTGCTATAGATGCTTTTTTGAAAAAGTGATAACACGATTCTCCTCAACAAGACACACAGTTTGAGGTATTATATCTAGTGCAATATGTGTCAAAATGTGATACTTAGGGTTTGCTAAGATCCTTATATAAGCATATCGTCTATAGCTATCTATACATTTGTGCAGTCAAACAGGATGTTAAAACATGATGTGTGTATTTGTGGGGATGCCCCGTTTTAAAAGAAGAAATAATCCTTCAGGCCCTTGATTTGATTAAGAAGAACCCCCTCAGTAGACTCTGCTGAACCAAAACCACTGCTGAGTTGCCATAGCAACTTAATGGTTTCCCCTTCATTGATGTGGAGCACACTAGGGCATGTTGAATTTCCATTTAACCGTCATTAGTGGATGCGGCCACAGGCGCTTGTGAGTGTTGGTTTAACCGGCAGCGAGAGGGGTGTTGTGTCACCAGAACTGCTGTCCGCAAATATTTAAAGAGAAAGCCACTTACTCACTATTAACACCAATTTGATGTTGAGCAAAATAATTTTTTACTCTAAAGAGAGAAAAAATGCCTTTTTGTATCTTTATATTAAGCATATACTATTTGACTTCTTAGAAACAGATTGTACTGCTTTATAACTTGGTTTTAATTGTTTGTTTTGCACGAGTTGAGGTGTGTGTGTGGGGGGGGAGCAGGTGTCTGTAACAGGCTGGTAAACACCATGAAGTGTCCCTGTGCATTTAAATCAATCACAAGTCCTTGTTAACACACACACTGTTGCACGCACGTACAGACACGCAAACACACACGCATGTCTGTTTTCCATTCGTTCACACACTCGGGTGTAATTCAGGAGTGTTTTCTGCAATGATTACACCTGGATGGAAAGGTTAATCTCCTGATAGCAGCTGTCGATGCCCCTCTTACCCTCCCACGCCCAAATCCCCCCATCACCCCCTCGACCTGCTAATCTGCTTCATCATTCATCACATCATCAGCCTCTCCCCCGCTCTTGCCGTCAGGTGTTCATTGTGTAGATGTGAGTACATTGATCTGGCCCTTTGGTACACCTGCCTTGACAACATAGACGCAATATTCTGTTTGTGTTTAAAATGATAGTTCAACCAAAACTGTAAATTCTGTCATCATTTACTCACAAAACACAAAAGAAAATATTTGAAGAATGTTGTTTACTGGCACCTGTTCACCTGCATTGATTTTGTGTTCACAGTCACACAATAGAAATTAAGGGTCAGTGCTGTTCGGTTACCAACTTTATTCAAAATATCTTCTTTATTGATCTGCAGAAGAAAGAAAGTCATACAGGTTTGAAATGACAAGAGGGTGAGTAAATGATGACAGAAATTTCATTTGTGGGTCAACTATTACTTGAAGTTGTATCCTAATAAAACTGTTATAATTATTTATTAAACGGCTCGTTGGAATGCTTGATTCTGATTGGCCAGTTTCGACATTTGCAGGTTCTTTATTCCCAGATAACAACCTCTCAAACTACTATCACACTGTCACCTGGATGCGGCAAATCATATTGACTGTTTTTTTTGACCAATTAAATATAATATAAAAATGTCTTTAAATGACATATATGACATTATATTTACAAACGAATAAACCAAATTGCCTGTTCGTGACATTTTGCTTTAATGTCGTTTCTGACCTTAAAACAAAAAAGTAAACGGCTTTTTGCTAGCGGAAGAAAAATTTGTTAATAAAATATTTCAAATTCCCATTTCATGTCCAGTTTTTTTTTCTCATGTGGCTAGTAGCCATGTAAGCGTTAAAACCAGCTGCCTGTACATTATCCCTGACTATAAGGTTCTTGTGGCAAATAAAACCTTTAGCAGTAATACCTCTGTTGAGCGATTTAAATTGTTGTTTTTTATAATGAGAGAAAAATAGACTTTTAAATTGTTCTGTTAAGTACTGTGTATACTCTGCTATGAATAGTTATAACTTTCACAAACTGACCTCTTTAATGGACTTGGGAGTTCACTTGTATGTTGACGAATCTTACAAATTCCTTTCCATTGACATTTGGTAGACACTTATATCTAAAGCACATTCAGAGTACATACCTTTTTTATACCCATGAGAACACAAACTTGGTGTTTCAAGCATGCATACTGCAATAAACATAAACAATATTTTGCAATCTCACCAGATGATTTTGGTCAAGAAATGCCTTCATGTTTAATTTGCATGTTATGCTGTTGTGACTCCAAGTTAAGGGTGTGGACAACACCCAGATGCACAGCTCTTGTTTTAGAAACATGAATATCTAGTTGCCACTGATCTGTGGATGTTGGTGTGTGACCCTGATCGACCACATTGTGTTTATGCACTACATCACTTCTCTTAATCAGATGCATGGCATAACTATTAGCACCAGCTCTACAGAAATATTCAAATACTAGAGCTAGTTTGCAGTCGCGGAGATATTGTTTTGGAACCGCCTGGATCCCAAACAGACAGACTAACTGAAGCGTTTTCCCACAGGGAGCTCTATGGTTACCTAAAGAAAAGTGTGTGTTCTGCTTGGCCCATCAACAGATGTGTTAATCATCTCTTGTGTCTGTTTCAATGTCTATGGATACCATTGTCAATGCTACACATTTGGCGATGTCGTAGAAGAACCTTTTTAGGTTCCACAAAGAACCATTCAGTCAAAGGTTCTTTAAAGGGGAACTCCGCCCCAAAATGAAAATTCTGCCATTAATTACTCACATTCAAATAGTTTAACATCCCTAAAACCTCCTTTTTTCCCCCTAACTCAAATTAAGGTAGTTTTGGAAGTTTTAGAAGCTCTCTGACTCCTTCATAGATTGCAACGCAACCAAACTCAGCATGCCACACAGGGTGGCATGATAGAACGCTCATGCGTCAAGACATGCTGACATCGGACGCACTGTCGTGTGGCTCCCGGGAACGCGCGGTGGGAACTAACACTCAAATCAGGAAGTTTTTGAATATAGTCGTTAGTTTTGTTTGTTTGCGCACAAAAAGTATCCTCGTCGCATTGTATTAATTAATACTGAACCACCGGAGTCACGTGGACGATGTCTATATGCACTTTCAGCGCTTTGAAGTTTTGTTGCGTTGCAATCTATGTAACGATTCACTCAGGTCACGATGCAATGCGATTCACGATACTGATCTCACGATACAATTCATTCACAATTTATTTTAACAGAATGAGTTGAGACAACTAAGGAATTAACAAGTGCACTTTATGATTTTTAAATGCTGCACGTCTCTTTGTCAAAGAAAAATTAAATACATTTTATGTCAAGTAACAAAACTAATTCCAAATCGAATTCTAAATCAAATAAAACATGAATAATACAAAAATCTCTTAAAAATAAACAAACTAAGACTTTGTCTGTGCTTTTATTGGATTTTTTTACATTTAAGAAATATCAGTACATCCACGTTTTACAAGATAAAACGATGCTGTAAACAAAGCGGTCATCGCTGTTCAAAACATGTATTGGGATTCAAATAATATCTCAACCGGCTTGTCACATAATCTGATCGATTTTCAACCAGCTCATGGTGATTATTGAAAGAAATTTTCATTTTTGGGTGAAGTTCCCCAGAACCATTTCTTTCTTACTTTTTTATAATCTGAGGAACAGAAAGGTTCTTCAGATGTTGATGGTTCTTTATGGAACCAAAGGGTTTTTCTATTCAAGTTTCAATTCAATTCAAGTTTATTTATATAGCGCTTTTCACAATTTATTATTGTTTCAAAGCAGCTTTACAGGGCAAACAGGAAAAACAGAAAAGGTAAAATACAGCACAGTGCATTGTATTTATACAACGAGTAAGATCATTCTAATAAATGATATATAATTTCTAAATAAATAAATAAATGCAGTCTCCCGGTGAGCAGGCCAACACTGCCCTGCTGTGGCGAGGAACCCAAACTCCAATGATTGATTAATGGAGAAAAAAACCTCGGGAGAAACCAGGCTCAACCGGGAGGGCCAGATCCCCTCTGACGTGTCATAGCTGCACTCAAACTGCTGACATGTGATTTAAGTTTAGCATATAATACCAAATATTGTAACTTCAGCATTAATAAGACAAATAGTCCGTCTTTGCTCTTGGTTGGGGGTGTATTGGTCTGAGCTGGGATGGTCCGATTGTCATATTTCTCTTGGCTGGTGGTGGAATTGCCTTAGATGGAGTTGGGATGGTCAGTCAGTCTGCAGCTGTAGCTGGCGTTATCTCAATTTGGGGATCGGCATCTGTCGGTCGTCTGGACATGGTGGAACTTCTTCCTACCTCGGGATGGGCATCCCGAGGCAGAGGTGGAAGGAGAATAAAGAGAATAATTAGCGTAGCTGCTGTTCATTAACTATGCATTAAGTGAAAGCTTGGCTGAAAAGATGTGTCTTTAATCTAGATTTAAATTGGGAGAGTGTGTCTGACCCTCGAATAGTATCGGAAAGGCTATTCCAGAGTTTAGGTGCTACGTATGAGAAAGCTCGACCCCCTTTGGTGGATTTAGTTATTCTAGGTGTTGTCAAAAGTCCTAAGTTTTGAGATCTTAGAGAGCGTGTTGGGTAATGTGATAAAAGCTCGGTTAAGTAAGTAGGGGCTAAACCGTTTAAGGCTTTGTAAGTAATTAAAAGAATTTTAAAATCAATACGATACTTAATGGGTAGCCAGTGAAGCGATGATAAAACTGGGGTTATTCTATGTCATCGAAGAACATCGAAGAACATTTGGAAGGCTATTTTTTAAGAGGCTATTCTATATAAAAAAAAGAGTTCTAAGACTTTGGATAATGTCACGATCACACCAGACCTTCTGTTCCATTGGCGTCCATTCATGCGTATAAACACCCTTTTCTTCATGCTGTATTTCAAGAGGGCCTTAAATTCTCATTTCTCAAATTCTCAAGAGTCTCATTTGTGCTGTCCTTCTACTGTATGTAAAAGTGAAATGTAATGTATTGTTAACCAGAAGAGTCTCTCCCCCCACTGTTTCTGACCACAGAGAGACCACATTTTCTCTAAGCGATATAAATATCAGCGGCCAAACCCGGCAGAACCCACTGCAACAAACCCAAGAGACGGCTTCATGGAACACGAGCAAGAACAGAAAACTGTTAAGAATGGAAAATATGAGGGATGGTGATGCATACCGCTTGTCATCTGAATCTAAATCACATCTTTTGTTTTGCGCTTCGCTCGTGTTGAAGGAACAGGGCCAGCAGAGGCGATGCGATGGAGACCGATGATCACAAAATGGAATATGTTTAACATTAATTCACATTCAATTAAAGGATCGTGATTGCTTATGACTCCAGATCATATTTTGGTGTGCGTCTCCTCCTACCATCTCCCGAGACGTAAAGTTTAATCAGGAAGCGGCAGCAGACAGGCCTTTCGTTATAAAGTCCACTTCCTCCTCCTCTACCAGATGGCCGCTGTCGTGTGTCTGTGACCGGAGCGGAATGTGCCCGTCTTTGCTATCTAACATCCCACAATGCCCTGCTCTGAACTCTCACTCGAGTCTTTCTCAACATTTTTTTTATTTTGTTTATGTTTAGGTTTACAGATCTGAACAAACTCAGAGCTCTATGTATTAAACAGTGTAAGTCAGTTTGTGTTGATTATTGAGATGTGTTAATAGCTATTTTAAGAAGTATTATTAAGAATAATTTTAAGAAATATTTTAAAAACAAGGAGCTTTTTTAGGGAATATGCGGTCGTCTGTTAACCAACCAACGGCCAACATTTATATTTTTTCTTAAATTCTAGTTAAAGAAAATAGTTGGGAATATTTTGTAGAGATGCACCAATACTCAAGTTCTCCAGCTATACCGATAGCTGATTATTCAGAGTGATATCTGCCTATAGCGATTCTGAATATTAAATTAATATTGTAAAAATGTCTAAATGTTATAATATTAATTCAGATAATGACTATTGATACTGAACATCAAACAGGTGATGTTTCTTAACATTTTCTATATAAAGAGCACAAATCCATTGCATTTTCTGTCCTCTTTTGATTGACAGGATATATCATCCCTGTTTTTAAACTATCGCGCGAAAAACTATCGCCGTGAAAAATTTATTTATCGTTTAACACCGATTATCGTCCGATATATCGGTGCCTCTCTAATATTTTGTATTCCTTAAACAAACGTCTTAAGAAAGTTCTTACATTTTTCCCAAAAAAATGATATAACCAACATATGTTTCACATTATTTTATGAAAAAGAAAGCATCACTACAACTTCCGAAAGATTGCTGAAAAATATTCCATATCTTTGAGGTGCTTCTTCGTTTTGGCTCTAAATCGTCAGCAGCAGCTGCGGATGCCTCGAGATGGCTCATCTTTGCTCGCTATGAAAGCTTTGCGACGCAGATTGTTGATTGATTTGTGTCAGAGTACATGCAGGCTAGCATTCGCACGAACGTATCGTGTCCACTTGCCAGATAGATACTACTATCCCCATCGACCTAAAACTTTGACCATACATAACTTTTCGAATAATTAAATAGCTAATTTATTGCAAACCATTGTGATATGCATATTGCGCTATGCACATTTTCAAAATTTCGATTTATTGTACAGCCCTACTGTTAAGCATGCTGGCTTCTCGAACATAACATGGTCAACTTGTCAAAAACGAGTTAAACCTATGACGTAGTATTCCTGTGCTCAATACACTCCTCCAGCGTTCAAATAGTTTTCGAAAGCTTTTTTCAAACATGAAATATGAACCTTACGAAACAACTTTTCATAGTCCATTATTGGACAATTCTCCCAGAAAAGCAGGACCACGCGTCAACCAGCCAGCATGAGAAAGAGCACGCTCACCAATGCCGCTTCACTCGGCTGACGGAAGTTTAGCTGGGTTTGTTTGCTCACTGGATTTGGGTGATGAGTCTTAAATAAACAGTGGATATACGCTGGATTTGGAGATTGTTTGAAACTGATAGATGGCACGGTGTCATATGTCTGTGTTTTGTTGGCAATCGGCGTGTACGTGTATAATATAAACAACATGAACTTCTAGTGAATCTATGCGATGATGTATTGTGTGCTCGTGCTGTAGTAACCTCTGTATGAGAAATTATATTAATCGGAGTCCTAGTTTTCATCAAGCTAACCAGTTCTCTTCCCCCACTTTATTACAACTGTTGGAGTTGTGCATGTGTTATCTGGGTGCATAAGGCAAGTGTGTGTCATTCTTCACAGCATATCAGCCGATTTTAGTTGCAGAGACACTTGCTTTGCATCAATGCAAACTTGTGAAAACACTTTAGAAACAAATGTGAATTGACTACACGTTTAACTGTGGCACTAGTTTGGTTCGGCTGTAATATGATTGAGTGCCGTGTACAGCCCGCAGGGATGATGGGATATGTTCTAGGACGGTGTCCTCATAGGCTCAGCGTGACTGATTTAGACTACAATCTCCTCGTGTCCTCTGGTCATGCGCTGAGGACACAGTCACAGAGGATTAACTATGTATCATATCAGTGTTTGTCCTTCATACTGTACCTGCACTGAATCCTTTAGGATCAGTCTGTCTAGCCGGATCTGTGCCGCTGGAAGCACATCCTGCTCAATAATGAGTTTACTCTCCCACTCATCTTCATTACTTTCTCAAATATTGAACAAGGCGGTTTGTTTATGCTGCGTGATCTCTCCTTAATTGTTTTATCGGTGTAATCATAGTTGCTTCAATTATCCCTTGTTTAGATATTTAAGATCATGTTTAGGGTGTGTTAAATAAAGGATCCGCTCTATTGACAGTTTTATGCTGATCAAGTCAAGTCGACTTTATTTTTAGTACTGTAAAACAATACAAATTGCTTCAAACCAGCTTTACAGGAATGAAGTGGAAAAATATGTGAATTTCAAAGAACAGAATTACATGAACTGTAGTACAGAAAAGCGGCTTAAGTTTGAACGGTCTCAGGTTAGTGATTATATAATATAATTGATGTGTACACATAATATTCAGACTGATGGTCTACATATCACCTCTACACTTGATGTTTGTTGTCACTGTCCTTCCGAATACTTGTATGTCCTTAAATTCGCAGTTTTTCAGGAAATGGAAAAAACACTGTGCTTTTTAAACGATTAAATAGTGTGTTGTCAAAGTAAACAAGCACTTTTTATTACTTTTTATTGGTTAGATTTGTGCAAATCCCAGTGACAAACATAAAAGGTCACTAATAATAGTGATTTCTGACGAAAAATAAAATTTGTGGAATATGGAGATACAAGGTTTTGGAAGGACAATTATCTGAGCGTGATCAAATAAACATTGCATATGTTGAACATTTAACGATTGAATGTGTGCAAAATTCTTGAATTCTTAAAAAATATATAGGCGCGCATTACTAATGCGCTCTTTAAATATCGACTAAAAAATATTGCGCCGTTTACTTTAGACCAGGGTTCAGTTGGTCAATGACGCAGTCTATTTTGGATGCCTCAAAATAGCAATGTGCCAACAATGCATCTGAACACACCACGTTTCCAGATCAGCACGCCCATGGGTGCACAAATGGGCGCAAATGCATTTTTTAAACAACGTGGTGCAGGACGTGCAGGAAAACTGAGCAATTCCATGAAAATGTCAACCTTACCACAAAAAAATATTTTTAGTTTTTACTAGGGAAACAGCACAGATTTTAACATTTGGTGGGTCTCATACCCATGTGTGATCTCTCTTCAAATTTATAAAGCATTTGTTTTATTTTTAGTGATTGAATTTTCAAAGTCAGGTAAGAGCCATTTTCAGGATTGTCACATATATAACGCTACATATCCTCATAAATGGACCCATGAAAATTAATATAAGTAACTATTTGATGTTCTATAAAGAGACATCCCTTCTCCATTCATTGGGTATTATTGCTTCAGGATTGTGCATTTTATTTTACAGAAATCCTACAAAGTTTATCATCTACCAAAAAAACAATCCTTATTTTGGCACATCCAAAGCGCATGCTTATTTCCCTTATTTTAAATATATATTTTTTTCGTTGACTGATATTATTTTATGTTAAGACTCCATCAACAAGGGTTCAGTTAAATATAAACAGATGGTTCAATATAATCGTAACAAATTCATTCTCTGAGCATTTTTATGTCACGTCCATAATGCAATATGTCACGTCCATAATGCTGGAGTTGCCAAACTGAGTGTATAATAGGGCCCTTAAAGTTTAAAAGCATGAAGTTTAAAGCATTGTTTCTCGGCATTTACACCAATTCCTGCAAATCATGTTACTTGAGCTATACAGTTGTCTAAATAAATGTTGTTCAGATTCTAGTTAGTTGTCACTGATGTTATTCCAGCTGAATTTGTGTCTATGTAAACATCTTTCTCGGATAGCCTTACTGTGTTTTCTGCCTTTAAATGGTCACGATAGAAGTTGAGATATTGGATTTAACTGTGCAAATGGTTTTGTAACTCCTGTAGCTTTATGACTGTTGAATAGATGATGTCAAATGTTTAAGACTCGTTTATATGATGTACAAATCACTGAGGTAGATTCTCATAAAATCAGACAGCAACACTTTATCAGTTTATCAAGTCCTTATGATCTTCTTGAGAACTCGCTCTTTGCGGTCAGAGAAAACTCTGTTATCACCCCTTTCCTGCTTTTCTATCTTTTTACTGAACCATTAGCTGTGTGTATGTGATCTGGAAGATCTTAAGTAGCTCTGTTTCTCAGTGTTTCCATGGAAGTCCACAGCAATCATTGATGCCACATTAAAACACAAGATCTAGAAAAAACCCTACAGTTCCTGGAAAACCATTATAGTTATAGCCCCAGCTGCGATTTCGGTAGACCTTAAAGCGATATTTCAGAGGCAAACCAAAATCCCCACATGTTTTACTTACCCTCAAGGCATCCTGACTGAATAGGACTTTCTGCTCGGGGTTAAACATTTTCTTTGCCTGTGAAATATCCCTTTAAGGGGATTTTATGTCTCATTTTGGACAGTTGTGCAAGAATAATCCTTGCATGTCTTGGCATGATGCGGCACTGACAATGAAATGTTTTTGATGGATGAGACTGTGGTCGGGGCTACCCAATGTGATAGGAAGTGGAAGAAAACTCCTCACTGCTGGTCTATTCACGTTTCACTTGGCTTTTGCACATTGCTGATACGTGTCTACACATGTTGACCCTCGATCCATCAATCACCTTTACTGTAAACATCCGTCAAACGTTATTACAGTAAACTAACATCTGAGCTTCACAGGTGGGTAGTTATCGCTGCCAAAAAAATCGGAAATTTACACACTGTGAATTCTGACTGTCCATTCTGATCTTCTGTTACAGCGGGGCTTTCTCTGAGGTGATGCTCGCAGAAGAAAAGAGAACGAGGAGACTCGTGGCCATAAAGTGTATCCCTAAAAAAGCTCTGGAAGGGAAAGAGAACAGCATCGAGAATGAGATCGCCGTGCTACACAAGTGAGTCATTTAAACAGCTCATTTATGAACCAAACACACATACATACATACACCATATCAACATCTCCCAGCTGTGGAGACAGTCATGACCAGGGTTTTAAAAAGTTCTTCTCCGTAACACCAGTGTCATCTCAAACACCAAATGATTTCTGTGCATTTACCAATCTGATGTTTAAAGCATTGGAATCATAAAGTTTAGTTGGAACGACTGTAGCTGAAGCAGCCGGTGCTATTTATAGTGTCTGGGTTGCCCGGGTTACCGCAGCCCAAGAGACTCAGCGTTCACTGAGAGATCTGAGCAGACGTGTGAATGAGGAAAGTCACATTTCTTAACAATGCAGCTGTCGCCGCTGGATGTGCTTGAGATGGAAATCAAAGTGCATCATGAAAAATACACATACAGCACGCTGCATTGAATTCTGTTTCTGACAGCAAAATATATTCTGGACATATTTCATGTCAGCTTTGCCTAAATACTAGACGGTTTCAAAGCAAAAAAATAAACTAACGTTACAGTGCATGTGTGCGTTTGTGGACTGCCCTTAACTTCCGGTACACATGCACTTACAATATAGTGCCTGTAGATTATTTCTGATAACAAGCAAAAGAAACCAAGAAGAAGCGTTACTTGGCTAAACCTGCCTCTCCAATTTTTTTAAATTTAGAATGCGATACCAACCTCAACCCCTAGATATCAATGTACCAAACTGTTTCTTTAAATGCGTCAAAACTACCGGACATAAAATTAACATACAACAAAAATCAACAAATTGTTTATTAAATAAAATTATTATTCAGTTAAAAAATAATACAAAAAATTCAAATAAAATTAATATTAAAACAAATATAAATAGTTATATTATTAGACACTAGCAGTGGCGGCTGGTGCACAATTTTTTGAGGGGGCGCAGCAAAACATATAGATGTAAATGTATCATCACTGCTTAGCTTAAAAACGATTTAAATAATACTTTTAATGAATTTGAATATAACTGCCAGGTAAATGTAGTGTAAATAAATCTGTTTATTTCAAAATTATTTTGCAATTTATAATATATGTTGAACTCATGTTTAACAGTCTTCTTGTCTGGATAATTTAGTGGGGCGGTGCCCCTGTGCCCCCTAGTCGCTACTGGACACTAGCCAAACACAGACTGGGAGTTAGTGTGTCCAATAAAACAGTCTATTTATTTCAAAATTATTCAGGATAAAATGGAAACAGGATCTAATTTGAGCAGAGTATTTTACCCTTTTTTTGTGTATATAACATATATATTTTTATGCGTGGGGTGTGACTGTGTTTGATTCAAAACAGTTCAATTGTTCCCCTAAGAAGACAGCTGTCTACGTTGACTGTAGTGAGTAAAGCAGCTCACTAGATTTTGGAAGATCTTCAAAGTCTGCATACGTTTTGCCAATGCAGATTTCAATAAGTTCAGAGGACACCAAAGCTCCAAAAATATGAGTCCTATAATATTAGAATCCCACAAACTAGAATCATACTGTTGGTGCGATTCAAATTTAACATTCATTTATTTCACCAACTGTTCCCAAAGGTTGCACGCACTTGAGTTGACAATACATGACTGCGCTGTCACAATAGCGACTGAAAAATCTCAGTGTTGTGTAAGCAGCTGGGATTATGTCACGTTGAATCCTGACGGAAATACGAACTCGGAGACCTCACCATGTAGCCTTCACCCAATTGTTGTAGGCCTTAATGTCGTGACATACCTGACTGCCCACATCTGCGTGGGGCCGGGTGGCTCGTCGTTCGGAGGGAGGCAAGGACGAAGCAACCCACTCGCTTGAAAGGGGAGAGAGAGAAAGAGGAGTGGGTGGACGTGCCGCTGACAGGAGAGAAAGCAGGAGAGCCAACGTAGCGATGAGTCATTTAGGTGCCTCCGTCGTGTCGTGTTGCCAGCGGAGGTCTGTGGGCTTTCACCGCTCGGCTCAATTAGATCCCACACATCTGACACACACGCATGCAGCACTCTGCTAGTCAATGGAAATCTGTTGACCGCTGCGGGGAAAGAGGAGGCAGAGGCTAAGGGGTTGTGGAGGAAGACATGGAACTTTGTACATTCGTTTTGAACAGTTCTCTCATTTGTGCTGGATTCATATAAAGACCACCCCCTTGTTGGCGTTAGTCGGAGCACACATATTTTTAATTGGACGTGAATTAAAGCAAGGCCGCGTGGGAGGGAAATAAAAGTCGTTCGGAGCAGATCGTGTGGGTTCCTATTTGGTGTTTACTGCAGTAATGGGGGGGATTTCTGTAGGAGTTCACTTGACATGAGACACGTCATTTGAAACACCTTGAAACGTGGTCATGATAGTATAGTAAGACAATGTTTGTCAGATCCCTACTTTCTGCAAACCAACGACATCTTGTAGTTCCATCCCAAAAAGGTAAAAAATCAATGTCACATACCTTCTCTGGATCGGTTCTACATTTGTGGAATGATCTGCCCGCTGCTAAAGGATCAGCAGATTGTGTAGCCATCTTTGAAGGGGTCATATGGCTGAATACGTGTTTTTCTGTGTCTTTGCTGTGTTATAAGTTGCCCATGCATGTCACGTAAAACAAAAGATGCATTTTATCTAAGAGCGAATGCTCACCCAGATCTGCCTGAAATGCCTCGTTTAACCACACCCCCACATATCTATGTCAGTTGGTGGTCTGATTTAACTAAGACCGCCCAAATATACACAAGTAAGGTGGTGTTCCTGTCTGTACAATTGCGTTTGGACCTGATGTTCCAAAAATGGTAGAGGAGTTACATTTCCGGCACACGCTTGCAGTATTCGACCAATCACTACGCACTGGTTAACTGGCCAATCATAGCACACCTCGCTTTTCAGAGCCATGAGCTTTGTTAAAAATCTGTATTGCATTACATCTAAAACAAACGATAATATTTGTTGTACCCGTGCCATTTGACCCCTTTAGGAATCAGCTAAAAACCGATCTCTTCCGTCAACAGCTGACCGAACAGTTCTGACTTCTATCTTTGTTCTACTCTTTATATCCAAAAATAAAAAATGTAGCTTTGTATACTGTGGTAGTCTATATTAGACCAGTTTCATTGCACTTTTTGTTGTACTTATGTTGTTCGAATTGATTCCACTGTTTGCTTTATGTGTAAGTCGCTCTGGTAAATGACTAAATGTAAATGTTTGTGTCTGTACATAAATATAGAATCAATTCTGTGCTTTTAAATAAGGGTGGTCATTCTATGGAGATCCATATATCCTCTAAGTATATATAAAAAAACAAGTTTTGAATAGCTTCATTTTTTCTTGACTTTCCTGCAAGAACGAATTAAATGGATAGAATAAAAGTTCGGTTTACAAAAAGTTTAGAGTCAGAACTCCCAGGAGTCATTGCACTCAAACCTTGTTTGATGTTTACATTGCATCTCAGTGTAAACCTGCAGGACATCTGATTCCAGATCTGCCCTCTTGATAAATATTTATGAAGCTTTGCTGGATTATTTTAACAGTCTTAAACGCTGTGGCAGAGATTAGTCCAGACCAGAAGGGATCTGTTGTCGGATCAGGTCTCAGAGAGACAAAATTGACAGAAGCTTTTTGTCATGGGCTGGGAATCATTTTAACAAAATAAACACTAATGTAGAAACTGTTTGCACACCTCTATCTCCACCCAAGCACTTTTGCATTTTCATATTGGTCTAGTGTATCGATTTCAGGCCTTAACATGCAACATAGCTTAACGCTGGCTAACTTCCAAAACAAATTGCATTTTTGTGTCAAGCTGTTGTGGGAAGATGTCGTTTGTTGTTTTACTGGTGGTTTTCGTATGCACCAATGAGGATGTGTCTTGTTGCTGATATAACCTGTAATTGTATTTTTCATTCTCTTTATCTCTCTAAGGATTAAACATGCCAACATAGTTTCCCTGGAGGACATATTTGAGAACAAATCACATCTCTACCTTGTCATGCAACTGTAAGTAATTCTGGTTTTACCAACCCCTTATAAAATAAGCATTGTTCTATTAAAGTAACATGCATTATACTGTATGCACATGAAAACCAGCATGTTTTTTTATGTTTTTTGCAAGCGTTTTTGTCCATTGAAATCAAATAAAATATTGGCTTAAAATTATTGGGAAAAAATAAACTAACTAAAAATATGAAATATTGCCTTAGAAATTAACTGAAATAAGTTTAAAGCACTAAAATTATACTTATAAAAAACTAAAGCTAATTCATAAAAAATAAATAATAAATAATACAAGGACAAAAGCATATAACAAATTTGCCACATATTTAACTAAAATTATAAATCTAAGCTAATTTAAAATATTAATAAAAACAAAATAAAACAAATATAAAAACAATATCTTTGCTATGGTTAATATCTGTTTATTTGGTACATTTTTACGTTTTATTTGGCATTATTTTTCAAAAAGGAGAACGTAGCACCGACCTCAAAACAATTCAGCTACTTTTTTAGCACCTTGTCTAAAACTCTTTTATTTCTTTAACTCTAAGTTTAGATATTTTGTGGATTTAACAGTGAAGAAATGTTTACACTTTAAAAACAATTTTAACCTTCTTGGAAAAAAATGCAAAAGGGTGGATTATAGGCATATGCACTAAAACCTTGAACCTCAAGATTTGGTGTGTAAATCTTGCTTTAGTATTACAGATATCAATGATACAAAAAATGGTACAAAAATAGTACACTGTAGAAAAAATTCTCTTAAAAATGGCAATATTCCGGCTGCTGGGGCTCCAGAAATAAAACTAAAATAACTTTTTTGTTATTTTGTTTTGCTATTTTACAACCAACCGATTTACAATCTATTCCCGTAATTTAAAAAAATTTCAGCATTTTAAAAATATGTGAGCACTCTGTTAACTAAAACCGTGAAATTATGTTAATTACAGTCATTCCTTGCAGTGTACATTTTAAAATAATATATATACTTTTTATATATAAAACGATAAATACTCATATGTTAAAATTACTCAAATAACTCAAGTTTTCAGAGGCCCAGCTGCATCCAAAGACCTGAATATCACAGATCTTTGAACAACCACCCACAACACCTTTTAAACAATGACTTAGCAACCACCAAGAAAACCACAGCAATCCATCAGCAACCACCCAGACGCTCATATTGTGTCTGTGAGTTTTGCACGTGGGAGCGCCGCTTACATGATTGACACACAAATAGGGCACTTCCCCTTTAAGTACATACTAGTGAACCGTTCACATAATACAGTTTGTTTCTGGCCTCGTAACACCCTCCTTATCTGAACTACCCAATCCGTCCCAACAACCCAAATCACATTTCAAAGCAAGCCAATGTAATGAAGCACTTCCTCTAAACGTACGATCTGCTGATAGAGAGCAAAATGACCATATATGGTTGAAAACTAGCAGCGAGGAAATAGCTTTAATGTTCGACAGACGGGTTAAAGACCAGACGAACCCCACGGGGGACACGCCGCCACAACACTAGACGCTATCATGTGTCTGTAATAGGCCCCATAGAGGTACAGAGGAACATGTAATGCAGAAGCGTGTGTGTGTCAACCCCTTTAATGACTTATGTGCACGAGGGGCTTGCTATTTTCTCTTCCGCTGAGAAATCAAGGAAAGGCTAAACAACCTCACTGCACACACGGGCGCTGGAAGCCCACCGAGTTAAGCTGGGGAAACTATGCTCACACCTGCGTCTTCACATCGACTGTTCGAAATGTCAGTAGAGAGATATAGTGATAGAGCTGCAAATATTTATAGAGAGACAGATTGTAACATAAGTGACAAAATATGGAGTGAAACGCAGCACAGCTGTGTTAACAGAGAGATCAGGAGAGACAGAATGAGACAAAAAGATGGGAGAGATGATCATTGTGGTTTTTCCGGGTGATGGAGTCCATGAGGACAGTAGGACTCTAAGCCTGTCAGGGCTTTCAACTCAGCGAGAGATCAGTTCTGCATATATGTACAGTGTGTGTGTGTGTGTGTGTGTGTGTGTGTGTGTTTGCACCCACACGCTTAATGCTTCAAATGCCACAGACTATGAAAACCCACCCTCATTGCTCCATATCCCACACATGAAGAGACAAAAACATTCCCTGATCGGATGAACTTGCGCTTCTTGGAATCACAAGACGGGTTTCGTGTAGATGCTCACCCAGCCTTAGTTCTTCAAAAAACAACCACAACAAAAAACATTATTTATTACAATAATACTTCAAATTAAGTATATACTTCAATTGAACAACCACAGTCCCCCCAGCATAGTATTTATTTATGTTAAATTTCATTAATGCACCTTGCATAGAGAAAATCCTGCAATAATACCAGATATTCTAATACCATGTACTGTCTTTATTTTATTTATTCATGTATTACTATTATTATTCTTTATTATAATGTACGTAAAGCTGCTCTGAACTTATGAAATTGTGAAAAGCGTTATGTAAATAAAATTGACTTTTAGTCTTTAGTTATAATAAAATTAAGTGTTTGTGAAGAAATTAGATTATTTTGTCATTGTTATGGCAGTTAAATTAGTGTCTCAGTATTTTCAGTAATATTAATTAAAAAATACATATTTATGTATTTATTACTCACTTCAATTTAACTATATTTCTATAGGACTATTCTCAATTTTACTTCAGAAAAAAACTTGAGGCAGACAGTAAAGACACATGAACAAAGTATAGTAATATGGAGAAAAGAAATAAAAATTACGAAATATATAGAATACATCATGTTAGTATTGAAAATTTTCTTTGTTAGTTTTTTATCAGATTGTTGTATTCTTAGTTATAATAGTATGCAAGTATGTATCTAAAATTGTTTCATAAGATCCATATTAGCAATAATAAATGTAAACATAACTATATATATTAATATATAAGTGTATATAATTATAATTTGTTTCCAAATGCTGTAGAAAAAATTATACAAACAACATAAAAAAATAACAAATGTGTGCATTACACCTGAAAGCTTGTACCTCGATCTTTATTTGAAAACAAAGTATGAAAATGGCTTAATATTTCCTGAATGTATGCCATTAGGTAATTATCGTGATACAGAAGATATTATTTTTACTGGACACACCAGTTAAAATGTACCAAAGAGAGGCGTGAGATGATAAAAACTAAAAACATTATGCAGAGTTTTCAAAATACCATAAAATTATCCTAATATACAGTATACATAATAGCCTAAAATAGATATCTAAAATGAATTAAACAATGTCACATATAGGCAGTTTCCCACATGAGCTCTTTGGCTTACAAATCTTAACAACAGTTATTACAAATTTAAACATATTTTTTGTCACCATTTCTGAAGAACATAGTTGACCTACTACAGAACTGAACCGACCCACCCTCAAATTAAACAATCTTTATACAGACATATGTGAAACGCTGCCAATTATTTACGGGTAAACTGAGTAAAACAGCTCTATCTTGTGGACATGATGGGTACAGCATCACCATGTGTTTCTGCCGGGACCCTGCTGTGTGGCAGTCTGTCAAACAGAGAGAGTTTGTGAATGTGTGTCGGTGTGTGTGAACAGCATCTTTCTGTTTTCCATTGGCAGGGTGTCCGGTGGAGAACTCTTCGACAGGATTGTGGAAAAAGGATTTTACACCGAGAAAGACGCCAGTAAGCTCATTCAACAGATCTTGGATGCTGTGAAATACCTGCATGACATGGGCATCGTGCACAGAGATCTGAAGGTAAGACGTGGAAGGGCTAGCAGGTGTGACGGAGCAGAATAAAAGAGCTGATTTTAACCCAAAAGTACCACATTGTGCAAAATCGGTCCTGAAAGTTTCACATCTTCAGTCTTAAAAGAGAGTCTTTGATAATAATAGTATATAGAGTTTGTGTCCCCAGAGACCAGGAATGTAGTTCTGGGTAAATGGCTCAATCAATGGCATACGGCCTGTTTTTTTAAAGTTTAAAATAAAATTGATTTAGGGAGTTATACTGCATTTTCTGTTAAAAGACATATATTCACCCTTATGTCATTCAAAGCCTGTATGTGACTCTCTTTTCTATAAAGAAGATATTTTGAGAAATGTCTCTGGTTTAGTGTTCTTAAAATGGAATGTTGTTTGGTTTTCGTTTTTCAAATTATTTTCTTATGTGTTCTGCAGAAGAAAGTCATATACAGGCTTGTAATGACATCATGATGACTAAATGATGTAAATGATGTTTTCATTTTGGGGTGAACTATCACTTTAATCGTTTTTTTTTGAGGGATAGTTCACCCAAAAATTCTGCCTTCATTTACCCACCATCAGGTTGTTCCAAACATGTTTACATTTCTTTGTTCTGCTGAACACAAAAAGATATTTGGAAGAATGTCAGTAACCAAACAGTTCCCATTTCCTGCCATAGTAGGGAAAATAAATACTATGGGAATCAATTAATAGCTTACTTTGTGTTCAGCAGAACAAAGACATTTCTTTTTAATGTATATTTTGATATAATCAAAAATAGATATTTTTGGAGACAACTATCAAAATTTGTGTTGTTTATGTGTTCACCATGTCTTTTCGTGTGTAGCCGGAGAACCTGCTGTACTACAGCATGGATGAAGACTCCAAAATCATGATCAGTGATTTCGGTCTGTCTAAGATCGAGGGTTCAGACAGTGTTATGAGCACAGCGTGTGGTACACCTGGATACGTAGGTAAATACTCACATCCATGCGCAAACACATTCAGAATGCATAGAGCTTTCCATGTGAAAGATTTACTTGTGGCATATTTCCTCCAGTCTTCTGCCAGAATGTGTCATGCGGTTTTACAGGGAAACTGCTTCTAAAATATTTTAGTTTTCCACATTTTTCTAAAGTTAGTGTGATGATGTATGAGTGGGAGGAAAGAAACACATTTTTTTAAACTAGTAGTGCCATTTCTCATGTAAGACTTATGGTCTATAGACTGGTTTAAACTGGTTCTGGGAATGAATAAGAAGAATGTCATGTTAAATATGGCTGCACATTTACAACCAGTATCATAAACTCCTGTCACTTGTATGTCCCAATTTTCCCCCAACATCAGAATGAACAGAAATTCACAAGAACCCTGAACTGTATTTACAGCCACTGAAAAAAAGACAATTTCAAAATTAATTTGGGTTTTTCTGAATTGACACTTTTTAGATATGTGTTAAGGTAAAATTATATTTTTTTATTTCATTATATGAACTACTAACAATATTTCTCCCAAGTTTCTATTAGCATTTATTTGCAGAAAATGAAAACTAGTGAAACAGGTCAAATTAACAGAAAAGATGCTCTGTTGTTTTTTTCAGACCTCCAATACTACAAAGAAAAGATGTTCATATTCACTTTTGAGCAAATCAGTAATCAGTTACTGACTACAAACTACACGGCAACATTTCTAGTCAGTAATGTAATCCCTTAGTTTACACATTTCTTGTAAACTTTTTGATTATATTTAGATTACATTTGTTGTAGTGTCTGTTTTAGCTTTACCTGTCCACAACACCTTTCTTGTTCTATTTGAAATCATTACAATTATATTCAATTAAAATGATATTAAATGATAAAAGTACATAAAGTCACGTCTCCGCCTGTGTGCAAGTCTACGATGATAACGAATCAAACTTGTAGTACATTTGTATGTTTTGTATGAAGCTTGACACTGTACATTTTTCACAGAAGACTGTATTTTTGTCAAGTTAATCAAATTTAAACCAGGCATCGCACTCAATGCGCTCTTCTCTGTGCTCCGGACTTGGACCGCAAACTCTCGCAACGCAACCAATCAAATCTCTGGGTACCAACCGAAATCCCAGCATAACCAAGCAGAAAGAAAGAAAATAACGTTATTTTAAAAAATATATATTTATAGACCCGTATGATCATCGTTTTCTTCATCGATCATCGCTGCCGAGTCGTGCCCATCCCTATCACAATTCAATTTAAAGAATGGAGAATATATCAATATTTTTCACACATATTACCTTTGGGAACAAAATGTTTGAAAAATATGATATATTGTGAATGCTGGGCATGGACAATTCAGCAGCACAAAAATATTGGGATTTTCGATTTTCCACTGTTCATGATCAATACATAGCAAACATAAATGCTTGTAAACAAAAAGATGTCAGACTCGCTATCGTGGGTTGGTTGGTTGTCTTAACAGTTAAAGTGGTAGGCATACCAAAAAAATACAAGAGTAATCTGTGTAATGTAATCTGTAACAATAAAATAGTAACTGTATTCTGATAAGGGGTATTTTAAAAAATTTTATGTAACTCAATTACAAGTTCTTGATTTTTGACTCTGATCTGATATATTCAGGAAAGGGAAAAAATATTTTTTATATGATAACCTGGACTTTTCTCATAGTTTTCATGCGTCTTATCATGCTGTCAGTCTTTCACATTGCTGTTGGAAGACCTTATGTCATGGTTCGACATGATAGAACCCAATCGCAGGCAGACAAGCTGAGATGATACGGGGAAAAACGGATATTTATTAACAGAACATAGACACTTACATAAAGGCAAAACAAAACCCTTGATGGGGAAAACAAAACAGGATAAACTATGAACAAAAACAAGGACTGACTAAACTAAGACTATGAAAACAAACACTAGTAGAAACACTAAACTGAACTTACTTGACAAGGGGTACAGGAACAAGGCGAGACAAGGTCATAAACATAGAGCAACTCGACACAAGAATTTCAACATAACATTCACATACAGCTACAATAAACGAGCACAGGACAATGAACACAAGGATGTTTTACAGGGAGACAGACAAATGATAATTAACAAGGAACAGGTGCTGGAGATTAAGCACTAATGGAAAGGTTAACAAGGAAACGAGATGGCGGGAAACACTGACGAGACACGAGAAAGAGCATGCTAAGCATAAATAATCAAAGGATGTCTTTCTCACACAAAACCTTAAGCCTATGCCATGACTCCGCTCCAAGAACAAGAATAAACATGGCATGATAGCGGAATCATGACACCTTATGTCACTCCTGAGGTTTGATTTTGCTGAAATTCAACAAACACTGGACTAAAATGACAACAATACATCTAGAAATTTTGAAAATTTGGAATGGTCTTTTAAATTTTCTGTAGCTGTATGTACAATAGATTGTAATTTGAGTGACATGAAGGATTGAGGTGTTGAACACAAGGTTTTGATGATGAATTTGTTTTATTTTCAGCTCCTGAAGTTCTTGCACAGAAGCCGTACAGTAAAGCTGTGGACTGCTGGTCGATCGGGGTCATCGCATACATCCTGTAAGTTCATGTGTACAGGTGTAAACCTCTGTCTTTCATCTCCGTATGTAAAGTTTCTAAAGTTAATGAGTTTCCTAACAGCTCATGTGTTCCTGTAGTTTTGCTTTGCATTAGCGGCTGAAAGGTTGTGGGTTTGATTCCCAGGGAAAACACATGAAAAGCTGAAAGCATCTGCCAAATGCATAAATGTAAAATGTAAATGAACACAAGCACACTCACCATCTGTCTGTCTGTCTGTCTGCTCACAGTTTATGTGGATATCCACCGTTTTACGATGAGAATGATGCCAAGCTCTTTGAGCAGATCCTGAAGGCAGAGTACGAGTTTGATTCACCGTACTGGGATGATATCTCAGATTCAGGTGAGTTGATTTTCATAGACCAGATCATCGTTGCTTTTTGTAGTGCGGTCGAACGATTAATCGCGATTAATCGCATCCAGAATAAAATTTTGTTTTAACATTATATATATATCTGTGTACTATGCATAATAACTTTGCATTTATTGACAGGTACACATACATGCATATATTTAAGAAAAATAAAAAAATTCATAAACTTTTATATATAATTTTAATTATTGGCAAATATAAATAAATACATGTAAATATTTCCTAAATGTGTATGTGCTTGTATTTTTAAATACAAAATTAATATGCACACTACCGGTACATAGACATATATCATGTAACCACAAACCTTTTTCTGGATGCGATTATTCGCTATTAATCGTTTGACAGACCTCCTTCTTTTCTTCATAAATCTCCAAAAATGGTAATGCTTGTTTTTTTTGTTATTCATAAAGTTTGCCTGATCTTTAACCAAACTGTATCATAAAGATAACCATTACAATGCAAAATACAATATAAACAAATAGTTTGAAAAGTTGGTATTTCTGAAATGAATGCCACTTTTGCTATTTTATTATTTAATAGATCCAAATTAATACATTCTTATGATATCTAAATACTTAGATATGCTCCTACTTGATATGTGGACACTATTCTGAAACTATGACACAAAGTCTGGTATTTTAAGAAAATTGAAACCAAGTTATTTCTTTATTTTTCTATCTTGCTCTATCTGTTGAACTGTGTCTTTGTTTCTCTGGAAAGATTTATGTCATGTTCTGAATCTTTTTTTTTTCAGCCAAAGACTTCATTGTGCATTTAATGGAAAAAGATCCAACTCTGCGTTACACGTGCGATCAGGCTCTTCAGCACCCTTGGTATGAGTTCAACACAAACACAGACTAATATTTTACTATTATACTGTAAATCACACGTAGAGCAATTTAATGCTGAAACAGTCTCTGATACATTCATTTATTGCTTTGTGCTTGACAAGCACCAGATGTTGTGGTTTTACTACTTTAGTGCCCGGGACACACTTAACAACTAGCTTAAACATACTAAGAAAGAGTTTTTCTTGCGACTGGAACCGATTCTAGTCTTTGACAGTCAAAAACGAGCTCATGCATAGCGACTGCATCAGACCACTACACCACACATTTAACAACTCTTTAGTCACGACTGGATATTCTGCCGAAGCATAAAATCTATCGATCGATGTACCAAAAAAAATCAGCAAGCTCAGCGTTATGTTACGTTTAGTAAGTAACAAAACCGCAGGGTGACGCAAACACGATTTTTCTTTTTACAATAAAGTTATGCGCTTTTTGTTATAGACTTCAATAATGCATAATAAAGGTTAAGTAAGTTGGTAATGAGAGTAATTTATTATTCGTGAAAGTGAAAAAAAATAGCATTTACCTACATAACACAGTATGTATAAGTCCCAAACTGCACCCTAAACAAAACTGAGATCAAATAGAGTGACGTCTTCTGCCTCTACATTCAGCTTCAAAGTTGAAAATTACTTTAATCAAAGAAGTCATAACAAAAATACAAAGCGTTTTAATAAACTTGATCGTATAGTAACCTTTAAAAGAAGGCTGTATATAAACCTATACCTGCAGCCCTGCGCAGTGAGGAGCGCATTTCTCCGCAGCCGGCCACAACAGACTGAGACCCAAATTTACTCCGGACATTTACATATGATTGATCTTACTCAACAAAGCATGTGAAACAAAACAGGATGCTCATATGTCGATCCACTGGAGTGTTTATGTATGTTCTCTTTTCTTATGGCCAGTCTGTTTTGTTAAGTCTGCGTTGTTTTCTTTCGCTCTGCGCGAGAGTGAAATACTTTAGTCTGTAACTTATCCCTTTACTAACACATTGAATATTTTCTATTAAGAAAGTTAGAATATGAGGAGGCTTATTTTAAGTAATATTACAGGGAATTATATTAATGCAAATGCTATTCCTCAGACTGTATATCCAGCGGTTTTTGTGTTGCATTCGTTTCGCACAGTTGCTGTATTGCTGCACAGATGCTGATAAAAATGTCCATTTAAAAGAAATGAGGTCTGACAGATTCAGAGGGTTTTGCATCTGGATGCTTCATAAATATTTCCCCTTATTATTTAAAACATCTATTTAATACACCCAAAAGGTACCTATTACTTATTTTTTTTATAATTTTAGCTAATTTCTTTGACAATTGTCAGCATTTCTCTTATTTTTTTTGCGTGTATATCATCGATCACATCCGCCTGTCGTAAATATTTAACACGTTTAATAAAATCTTTAGTGAGCATGACTCGCAACAACTGGCTCCGAAAAATTCTATGATTTAGTGATTTTTTGAGATATTGCTTTCCTAATGAAGATCCAAATCCATTTGACTCTCAATGGATCACGAAAAGAGAGGATTTTAATCATGGACTCATTACAGCTCTGTATAACTGTCATACACCAACAGGACATAAAATACTAATTATTACTCAATGATAGTAAGAATGTTCTGTTTTGGTTGAACTGTTGCTTTAAAACCGCATTTTGTGTTTTCAAATGTTTTCATTGTCTGCTCACATAAAGTATCTGTTTTATACTTCAGGATCGCTGGAGACACCGCGTTGGACAAGAACATTCATGAATCTGTCAGCGCTCAGATCAAGAAGAACTTCGCCAAAAGCAAGTGGAAGGTAAATTCCTTAAAATGAGGTCATATTAGTGAGAGTGTTTTCCTTAAAAGGATACGCCACCTAAAAATAAAGATATTATCATCATTTTATCACGCTTTTGTCTTTTCAAACCTGCATGACTTTCTTACTTCCGCAGAACACAAAAGAAGATATTTTGAAGAATGTTGGTAACCGAACAATGTCGGTGTCCATTGACTTGCATAGGTTTTGTGTCTATATAATAGAAAAGTCAATGGGTATCGACATTGTTCAGTTATTCTTCAAATATCATCTTGAGTGTTCTGCAGGAGAAAGAAAGTCATACATGTTTAAAATGACAAGAAAATTAGTAAATGACAGAATTGTCATTATGGGGTGAACTACCACTTTAAGAAAGCCCTTTAAGCTCGGTTTCAAAATCTTTTGAGCTGTCTTGCAACATCCTCCCCACATAGGCAACTCTTTTCTTAGGCTTGATCATACTTATTACATTACTTAAAAACATGGACATTTTAAACACTCTTTATAGGTAGCAACTTTTTTCTGATATTATGTAATCAAATTAAAATAATCACACAAACATTGGTTAAAACAATTCATTTTTAAAAACACTCACTTTTTTATACTATTTACATATAAGTATGACAAAGAAGATTGTAATGCGTTTCTGTTTCTTCAGACATATTGCATTAACTTTTTCCCGGAGCTCATGGCAATGCATTCTGGGATTGCCTGCTTTAAGCAACATGCAATGCTGCCTTAGGCCGTGATCACATCTGACTTCTTTTTTGACAAGAAAACATTGACGATGGCGCTTTTTAGTAAAATAAATAGCTTGCAGGGTTGGTTTCAAATAGAAGCTGGCAATGTTTTGAGGTAGCATTTGTGCCCGAAGGCAGCTCAGAGAGACAGGCTTCATAGGCACAGTAATGTAAGTCTATTAGAATAATAAAAGTTATGTTTGAAAGTTTAAAAAAAACGTACATTTGCACAAAACTATGCTCCAACCGGTGTTTCGGACGCCATTTTAATTTTTCGAGATTGAGCCTTCTCGACCAATCACCTTCCTCGCATGTTGTTGTGGAAACAACATGTCTCTCTCATTGGTTAGCTGTGAAAAAGGTGCCTGACACGGGGCGTTTTTTTTTCAGAAAAGCTGAAATATTTTTCTACCTCAAAAGACGCTCTGAGCTGTAGAAAAGGCGTTTAAAATAGCGCTCAGGATTTTTTTGAAAATACGGTTTACTCCAAGTATTATAATGTAAAACAGATGCTAGCAGCTTCAAAAAAAGCAGTCAAGTGTGAACAGGGCCTTAGAATGTAAGCTGTCCTGTAAGTAGCAAATGTTCTCTGAAATTAACAGCCTAAATCGTTTTCTCGTACACAGCAAGCATTTAATGCGACAGCGGTAGTTCGTCACATGCGCAGACTGCAGTTGGGAACCAGTCAGGAGGGTCAGACACAGTCAACTCTGCCCAGTCCCAGTCATGGGCATCTACTGCTGCCTGAAGGAGATGAAGAAGAGAGCTGTCAGTATTAAACATTTCTTTAAATATCTATATATATTTTCAAACTATATTGAATAAGTAACATTAAATAATTTGGCTTATTTTTGGAAAAATGATGTTCCTGATAGTGTTTTTGAAAGGATGTCTGTCTGTTTCTCTCAGCCCTGCGGAGGGAGAATTGTGGCTGTTCTGAGGGGGTCACCGATGAGGTCACTGAGGAGAACAACATACAGAACTGCACCTACCACGTCAATCCCACCAGTCGGGTCTGAGTGTCGATCATCCCGCAGTAACCAATGACTGACTGTCCTGTTTTTCCACTGGAGTCCTGCCACACCCGCCCCGTCTGGCCAGGAAAACTGAGTATCTCCGGCATCCTTCCACTAGGAGGCGCTGCTGTGTAAAGAACCCAGGTGGGAAGGGGGTCACTACTATTCCAATGGAGGGATTCTGTTTAATGAGAGGAGAGTTCAAAAAGAAGAGACAAAGAAGACTGCTACTGGAGCATCATGGGTAACGTGTGATATTGCGACTACTGGAAAGAGATTGGACAGTGTTTAACTCAGTTTAAAACGTAACATATTTGAATTTCCTGAACTAAAAGTGCACACAAGTCTGATTTCATTTTTAAATGTCCACTTTTGACGGGTTCATGACCTTCAGATGTGGTTCAATGTAACAAAAAATGTTGATATGAGATTATGATCTGAATATTCTTCGCAACAGTCATCCGCATGTTAACTTCATCTCATGTTCCTCATGGTTACATGAACCTCACATCAAATCGATCATTATATTTCAGTTTTTTAACATTGCATTACATCAGATCTTCTCAACAGGGCAGCAATTAATTGTCAGTATGTTTCAGCATGTCTCTCACATCAAATACTCTCTGTTTTGCCTTCAGTATCAATGGTTTTCCACCTTTTTTGCAAATTCACCTACAGCTCTTAGAAGCTACGCATTGTCTGCAGTGCTTTGTGCATTGTTTCATACGTGCTGCCATCATCATTTTTCTTCTCAATTTGTAAACCCCTTTCCATCACAACAGTACTCAGGGGAGGAATATAATCAAACAAATTAGATTTATTGAACGGTTGTGGTTTACAAGAGAAAAAAGCTACAGGAAACTACAGTACACACTACTACACGGCTACGGTCTAAATCAGGGGTTTTCAAACTGGGTTCTCCAGATGATTCTTTAGGGGGTCTCCAGAAAATCTCAGAGAAATATAACAGAAAAAGTCAACATTTTAAAAGTCACTATAAGTGTTTCATTAAGAAGTGTTTATCTCTACTTTCTTGCATCACGCATACTTTCCAGAATATTTTTTAATCTTTATAATGAGACATTTGAATTGAAATGGGCTATTTGCTAGCTTTTGGGACCCCAGGGTCGGCAGACTAATTTCCGGTCGTAAAACAATGTATGGGAAAAGGAGGTTTTGGGACCGAGTATGGGTGTTTTAGGTCAAAAAGATGAAAGTAATATATAAGAGATATGACAGACGCTCCTTACATTGCTAAGCACTTCGTTAAGCCAAAACTGACCCTGGCGTTGCAAAAGCTCTCTGGTGCCATCTTCTGCAACTACCCCATTTTGTTCAGAGTTATACATGCATCATTTGTCTTATTTTAGCCAATCATTTAATATGTTGTCTTTACAAAATCACACTTAATATTAATTTAACACACCTTAAATATCTCTTTATAAAAAAATGATTTAGGCTACAGATGAATATGTAATTTAGGAAGGGGGTCCTCAAGAAAGGTTAATCATATTTGGGGTCCCTTGCATGGTAAAGTTTGAAAACCATTGGTCTAAATAATAGATTAAACTATGGAATCTGTTTAAAAGTGACTTCCATTAAAGGAAATGAATGTGTGACTTGACTCAAGTTTTATGGTTTTGTTTTGTTTCCATTCACTACCAGACTGCCAGAATTGTTAATTTTTTGAAAAAACATTCGATGGAAAATACGTAAAAGTCAAATAATAGGAAGCCCCAGATGTTTGCGAAGAGTTTTTTCTCTACATGTGTGATGAATGAATCAACCTTTATGGTGCTCAACAAGACTTGCTATCGTTTTTTATTTGGTTCTTTTTAATTCTTCTTTAGAAATTAAGTGATACGATAGGAACAAAAACTAAATTATGGATTTGGTGGCGTTCATGCAAACAAGTTTCAGTCCCGAATATTTTAATTGATGATATGTCATTTATTCATAAATAGTGCAGATGAAACTCTTTATTCTGAAGCAGACTGGCTCTCATTAAACACACAGAGATCCTTTTTCTAATGGAGAGGTTACAAAAAAAAGAAAGCCAAATTTGATGGTTCATTGAAGTTATTTCACTCGCTTTGTCTATCTGATTTTACAAATGTTCGATGTGGTGAAGACTAAAATGAAACAAAGTACAAAACATTTTCTCATGTTATGTGTTGCTATGCCTGTAGTGTTGGTTATACATGAATTCCTTGTAAATCAAAATGCCGTTGTGGGTTGATGGGTCAGAGTATAAATTCAATTCAGTCAATGAATTGTTGCCTTTAAATGCTTAACGGTGGCAATTAAAAAATATACAACTTATTCTGCACAGTTTACGAGAATGGCAATGTTTATTTGTGTGTGTTTTAAAGTGATGTTGTATACCGATTGTAGTTGCAATGCGTTGAAAAAGAGGTCTTGCTGTTCATTTATTTGAACAAAAAAATATCTGTTTCTCTAAAGGGGTCAAGTGTTTCAATCGTGATAACTTGGTCTTGTCTCTCTTGAATTTTGGAGTTAACAAAATTACCTTTGATTTAACAAAATAACTCAAGTATAAATCGCTCCCCATGCTCACAAATGAATAATTGTAAAACTTCTTATGCTGTGGGTAGGAAGTGTTTCTCTCGACGAATACTGTATGTTGCTTTTTGTATCTCAGCATGGTGTGACTTATGTACTGTATATACAGTGTATGATTATTGTAAATACACAGATACGTTTACTTACAAATATATGCTATTGTTAAATGTAAAACTGAGAAAAAAGTTTACTTGCTATATTTAACTGGTAATGCAAATCCTTAATAGTTGTAATCAAAGTTGCTTGAAGTTCCATGAAACCCTTTGAAAGAAGTAACATCCTATGTGTCACATTTTGATATCCTGGTGTTCACACAAACACAGTATAATGCCTATTACAGAAATGGTAGTATGTCATTCCAAACATTATAATTTGCATTACTTCACTTTTTCCTTACATGGGCATAGCTACCTCTTAATCTTATAACGGCTTGCTACATTCTTTATTTGGAAGAGGTTTGGGAATGAGCATTGTCTGAAAATTGACCAACGTCAACCAACTCAGGACAGCAAAAAAATTTGGATTTAGATTTTATGTTAGAAACAAAAGTGCCCTTGTAAACCTTAAACAGTTTCATTGGCCTTAGTAATAACCTTTTATGCAATGTTCAAGGGCTTGACTCCTTAACTAATGTCTTGCCGATTTTGGCCCAGTTGTCTTACAGATTCATACAATTTTTTTAGATTTGAAGCCAAACGGTACTTGACATTTCCCTTTCTAAACGAAAATGTTGAAATTGTTGTCTTTGTTTTGAATTGATTTTCGCTAAAATATTGGCAGTATGTTGTACATGTATGAGTATAGATGAAAAGTTTGCTTACAAAATGAGATACATTTTGTGCATTCTAATTAATATCAATCAAACTGCAGTTGGTTTGTTTTGATTTAAGCCATACTTAAATAGTTACTTAAACTTAACTAGTACAGCCAACTAACACAATAAAAACATAACATCATAAAAAACATGATTTTTGTTATCTCATTTTGGAACCAAACTCTTCATGTATACATACTGTATTAAGCCTTTTTCTAAGACTTGTATGAGCTGTTTTGAGCCTTTACTTGTACGGATGCAATGCATCATAGGTATTTACTGGATGTTATTCGTAATGAAGTACTGCTCGATATTGACGCCAATGATTTGTACTTTTAAAACATTTGTAGCTGTCAAGTGCATTAAACTTTCCTTGTCTATGCACTGCGACTCTGTATTTTGTCCTGACATGTTGAGGGATAGAGTTGAAAGGATGTGGTATTTTGTAATGCTCGGCTATGTTCTGGGAGAAGGGGGTTTTGATATATTGCCTGAATTCTACAGTACAACTTAAAGTGTTTTAGGCCCCTTAAGGTCCAAAAAATGTGGACACTGAATTAAATGAAGTTCTACACGTAGGTTTGGGAGAAGCCTACAAATTTAGTCCTGTCAATCATCATTAGAGTGTTTTGGAGAAGTTCCAGTAACGACAACTGCAAAAGTGACAAATTAAAAAATGTACATTTTACATTTAGCAGATGCTTTTATCTAAAGTGAATTAAATTGCTTTATCCTATTCATTTTTACATTGGCATTTTCAATCCCCTGGGATCGAACCCACAACCTTGTGTTGTTAATGCAATGCTCTTAGCACTTGAGCTAAAGTCTAAATGTCTTTAAAGTCATATAGCAGAACTTCACACAGTAACGCATGATGTTGCTCCAGTTAACATCTCCACACCTGCACACCTGCAGAATCCGCTCATTCCCTTTTCCACTATTTAGTCTCTATCCCTCATGGCTACGACCCATGTTCCCCCACGTTTGCTTGAGGCCACCACTCCTCTGAACAATCGCTTATCCTCATTATGTAGGGGTCTTCTCAGAACGAATAGTGAGACCACTTTGTAATGGCCGGATTACATTACATGAAGGGTTTCCAAGACTGCCGTAATGAATTGTTTGTCATAATCTCTCTTTCATTTCTTCCTCTCTTTTGATCTCCATACTCTTGAGTCTTGACTGTTGTTATTTTTAACAAACCAAGTTTGTTGGTCTAAAAATGGTCCTTCCCGTTCATAGTTATGTATTTCTTATTATGCCAGACCATCTGTTCACCCTCATTTCAAACCTGTATAGGACTCTTTCGTCTGTTTATCACAAAAGAAGATATTTTGACGAATGTTCATTGCCAAAAAACACTGGCCCCCATTGACTTCCGTTGTATGAACACAGAGATATTTCTCAAAATATCTTATTTTGTGATCCACAGACGAAAGAGTCCTATACAGGTTTTTTTATTTGGGGTGAACTATTCCTATGAGATGGCCAAACTGAGAAAAGTTGTATGATGATTTCTATTGCCCTGAGACCTCAACCTCTGAGACAAGCCTGAGAGAAATTGTGAACTTTGTGGAAAGTCTCAGCCTTCCGTTGATTTTCTTTCCTATATAAAAATGTGATGAATGGAGTAGTTCGCACAAAAAATTTAAATTCTGTCATCATCACCCTTTTGTTATTCTAAACCTGTGTGTTATATATGTTCCTTGTGGAACACAAAAAGAAAAGTTTGGTAAAATGCCACAGGTTTCCTCAAACACAGCAATAAAAATAAATGGGGACTGGGTGCTTTGGATCTTAAAAAATGACAATAAATTCTGTAGATTTCATCCTCAACACACTGAACAAGTTTACATTGACAACAATAGTCTGATATTAACGCGATTAAGACAATACTCTGATAAGAATGGAGCATGTAAACATAGTTTTTGATTATCTTAATCCGTCTAAACTCATAATCGTAGTAAACACAAATCGAATTAAGACGGGTGGAGTACTCCTATTTTGGTCTAACTATTGAAGTGCGGTATAGACATGTACCTGCTTTAATCAGACTTTTTACAGCGCGCCGGAACCTTCATGGCACTTTGCGACAGGTTACACACACCCACAAAGCAATGGACAGTCGTTTGGTTTTACAGCAAACAACATGGCTTCAAGCAGGAAAGCACATTTTTGGTCTGAACGGGAAACAAGAAAGATGCCAACAATTCTAGAAAATAAAACACCAAAATCTATATGTGGTACCATGGCGAAGACAAACTGTTTGTGATACATGAAATTATGGAGGGAACGTCGAACGGCGTCGCTTAGGGACGTAATGACGTATGCCATTAATCCAACTATGTAGCCTATTGTTACATGTAAAACGGGAACATGAAAGCTATATTCTTAAAGCAACTCATGCAAACACCTTAATCGTATATTTGCTTACTCAGAATAAGGTGAATAATTTGATTACTGACGTCCATGCAAATGTGGTCACTGTCTTCTAAAGTGTACAATGCCTTGCAACACACTTTATACCTGTATGTTGAAATAATCTGTAATCTGACTTCTTTGAAGAACATTATGTTTGGAAGAACAACGTTTTGGGAACTGACATTCGGACAGGCTTTTGTGTTTATTAATATTTTTAAGTGATTTACTACTAATATTTTATGATTTGGGAAACACTCTCTATCAAGAACACTTTTTCCTAGCAGTGTATGTCGCAGACTGCACTTGTGTGCTTCAGGGTGGTATCTATGATTCGGTATTTGACCTTTAACCTTTGACCTCTTCATTATTTGTTAGACTTTCAAAAGCAGCCGTAATGGAGCAGGATTCCCAGACTGTCAATCTGATGAGATGAAAAGGGTCAGGGGACCTAACTGACAACACAGATGAGACTGCTCGTACACAAGAGTGAGAAAATGAAAAGCTGACTGACATCAGTGTTGTGCGCTGTGTGACATCTGCCACTGGTCAATGCAGGTTGTTAAGGTCAATTTAGGACAACTAAGGCCCTAACAACCACCACAAACACCCTAGAAACCACTCGGCCAGCACATCCTAACAACTGCTTAACAATTCCAAACACACCTAAGTTACTAAGTAACCACATGTATAGCAGCATCCTAGTAACCATGTGAAATTATATTTAAAGGGCAATTCTTTCATCAATTATTCACCTTCACGTCATTTAAAACCTGTGTGACTTTCTTTTTTAAGCACGAAAAAAGAAGATATTTTGAAGAATGTTGGGAACCAATCAACATTGATCCTTGTGGTCTTCCATTGTTTGAACACAAAACCAATGTGACATTTCTCAAAATATCTTCTTTTCTGTTCCACAGTGTGGTTTTGAAGGACATGAGGGTATTAATTATGACAGACTTTTTTTGGTGTTTTCAATCCCTTTAAAGTGGGGTCTTCTCACGCCAAAATCTAACTTTGTCTACACAAACTTCCCTTTTCCATTTAATGACATGTCATATACAGGTACAGTACTGTATTCAGATACATTTTACAGCAGGTGTTCAGCTACAGAATAAAGGAGTGTGTGTGTCTGGATTCTTTTCATGGTCTTCTGTCCTCACTGTGTGTATCAAACAGCACCACACACACACTAACCTGTCAACAGCAGCACATTGTGTGTGTGTCAGTCATCGAGAGTCTGTGTGTTTAGCTCATCTATCAGCAGAGAGGTGAAAGTGGTCGAGCACAGAGACCGGTGACCTCCGGCGAGATGTTACACCTCACATGAGACTGGAAACTTCAATGAGACCTTATTACTGTGTTTCTGTTCCCATAAAAAAGAAGAGGAAAGAAATGCATAGAGGTCAGCAGGAGAAATCCCCAAACGAGTCTCACGCATACTTCTGCAATATACAGAACCAGTGTTAATAAGGACTAAGTGACTTTTTAGAGACCCTGGTTCGTTCCTTTGTTTGCGGAATGGTTATGAATCACAATTCATTTCACGGGTTCAAATAAAATATGCTAGTTTTGGAAGTTTATATTAATGTTTAAGGTCCAATGTGTCATTTTTTGCAGGATCTATAAAGAGAAATGCAATATAATAAAGGATACATAACTATGTCTTCGGGTGTCTAAAGACCTTACATAATGAAGCGTTATGTTTTTATTATCTTAGAATGAGCCATTACATGCATCTCGGGTCCCCTTACATGGAATTCATCATTTTGTTTCTACAGTAGCCCTAAAGGGACAGTTTGCTCTACAGAGCGCGTTTCGTGAACACATTATCTCCTTCGGCAAAGAAGTGAAAATGTGACGACATCTTCGTTCTGTGTCATCCACTGTGGTGCATCGAAAGGGAGGGGTGAGTGGAAGAGTGAGCCGTTGGTTGCAATTCGCAACCTCACCACTAGATGCCGCTTAATTTTATACACAGGAAGTTTAAAGCACATGAATGTTCCTTTAGCTTAATGGACAAACCACACGTCTATAATAATTTGTTTTGCTCACTAAAGAAAAACCAGTCAGACTGTTGTTGTGTAGAAACTATGGTGAATTTCCGTTCATCCGAAAGTAATAATTACAGACTATTTCGCTCTGAAAACAAAGTATGCGTTTACAATGTCCTGTTTTCCATCCACTAAACGCCTTCACTTCTGCACATCCACCAACTTCCATGGAAACACTCATTGTCTGTCTCATTCATCTCAACAGCAGTTGTTTGACTGACTTCAGGTCCTCCCAGAAGCACAGGGTTTGAAATCTTCCATCATCGTTCAAGAAGTTTATATTTTGACTGAAGATGTATCTCCTAAATTATACAATGTTCATTAATCTGTCATTCTTCGTCCATCCATTTCTGTGAGCTTTATATTTGTTTGTGGTGTGCGCAGTATATTTTGGATAATGGCACAGATTCTTTTCTGTGGTTTTCGTTATGTGCCGCTGGAGCCATGAGTTTGAGTTTTAAATGCCAGCAAACACTTTCCAAATGCACATGCAGGTCAACAGTCTGGGTTTGTCTGCTTCTGCAAACCATCTAACGTCCATGCCCAATACCTCAATACCTTCTGAAGAGGCCAGCATAGCTGCTTAGCAGTATGTCTTATGTTCTGGATGCTGATGCCCGTGAAGTTATGAATGAATGACTTTTCCGCACTCCTCATCACTCGTTTTTCCAGAGTTGTTCTCCTGAACAACAGATCAAATGGGATTTCTGAGAGAATGTGGTTCCAGGGCACTCTAAAGTCATGTAAACATGGCACGGTCTACACGTACCGCAAGAGGAATCTTCCATTGAGTTAACATGAATTACACAAAGTAGCCAAAGCCACTGAGACACTAATGTTTAGATAGCGGCTCAAGTAAGACTTTTCTTTTTGAAAAACGCTTGAAGCTCTTAACACCAGTGTTGCCAAATAAGCAACTTTCTAGTAAGATTTAACAAGTTTTCAGATCCTTTTAACACACAACCGACCATTGTAGCACTTATTTGGACCAATGCAAATATAACATGTGACAGCGTCCTAAATATGATATCTTTAGCTAATTTCAGTTTGAAACGGTTGACAACACTGACTTACACTGCTAAATTGTGAAATACATTGAATGAAGCTAAAGTTTGGAACACACAGTATCTTTTAAAACTGAATTTAAAATAAAATGAACGGACTTTCAATTGAATCTGTCGATCATTGGCTTACTGAAACAAATAAACCAACTGAGAAATTGAATTCAACAATATTCTGTATGAGAGACAAAGGCCGTTTCTCAATATGCGCTCTGTAGCGGTCTTGTATCCTCGCTCTACGTCATCAATAACCGTCAAAGTCCATTTCCAATATTCAAGAACACAAGAACAGATAACTCATAATAGTACCGGGATATGTTCTTGATAGCATGGTTGCATTCAATGCTGATTTGCGTATACCAAACCAGCTTGAAGTCCCAAAAGTCATCGCGGTGCATCCATCCGCGTTCATTCTTCTGAGGCTGCCTTAGTTACAGTCGTTGTTCCCTTCAACAGGAAAGAAACAATTAAAAATATTTAAAAAGAGTTTGTGAGAGACAAAGAGAGACAAATAAAGTTAGATAGAAAGCAATATAGAATATAAAAAATGGTCCAATCTCTCAAAACAGGCAGGACTTTTTCCAAAGGGCTCAGCGGTGGCGATGTTGTTAAAGACCTTCACAGTTGGGAATTGTCTGTCAGACCTCACATGAGCAACAATTTATGTTCTATTCAGCCACTGTAAATTCATACAAACCACATACACAATCACTATAGTGTATGTTAAACAGAGAAGTGAACAGAAGTCAGGCTGAGAGAATGTGTGTTTGGATATCAGTAGCAGAAAGTGAAGATCTTTTAGGCCGTAGAGAAATGTTATGAGTTGCTGTGCATTATGAAAGTGCTCAAAGCTGCAATCTTTAACTTTTTTGGGGGGGGAATTGGACAAAAATCTGTTGTCGCTTCCATTATTCGCTTATCTTACTGTGATTAACCCTAACAGTAAGCTCATAATAATGTTCTAAAGGTTAGGCTGTGATTTAGTTTGCGATTTCAGGTCCAAGTTTTTGAAGCTCCAAAAAGAGCAAATACATTATAAAAGTAATCCAGATAACTGTTGTGAAGTGAAATGAAAATATTAATATATGTCAAGCAAACATTTTGTATAAATGTGCACTGACAATAACAGACAGCGCAGTAAGTTTAAATATGTCATTATTTGTCGGTTATCTTATCATATACATTATGACAAAACACACAAATAATGACACACATATTTTATTTTCTTGAAGTACTTTAAAGAGAAATCAATAAAAACACGGACTATGCTACGCTCTTAAAAATAAAGGTTAGCGATGCCGTAGAAGCATTTCGGGTTCCACAAAGAACCATTCAGTCAAAGGTTCTTTAAAAAACCCTCTCTTTCTTACATGTTGATGATCTGAAGAACCTTTTTTGACACAAAGAACCTTTTGTGAAGCAGAAAGGTTCTTCAGATGTTAACTGTTCTTTATGGACCCATAATGTTCTTCTATGGTCTCAAAGAACCTTTTTATTAAGAATGTATAGTACACCATCTTTATTCTCTCTTGTTTTTCATGAGTTATACCTGCCTGACACGCTCAGTTTCCTCTGTTCAGTCTTTCTGTGACTGGTCTCATAGCTCTCCTCCTCTCAACTCCAGTTCTCTTGTGAACTAGAATGACACATTGAAATCTGTGATCGCTGTTAGGAGCTCAACAACAAAGGGTGTGTTGTGCTGGCCAACAACTTTGATTTCATCTCGACTGCCTATCATGTACAGAAATAACATACTCTCTCTAGCAGCAATGCCTTTAGGTGAGTCTGGTTGGGTATATTGCTTCAGTTTATGACCCAGATGTGTGTGCGTATGTGCATGTGTTTTAATCCAGAAAAAAAATCGGTGTTACCATCTGCTTTTATTTAGAGATTTGGAAGACTTTGCATAATGAAGTCAGCTTGATCTAAAGGTTAGAGTAGCCAATGGCGAAATATGATCTCAATACCAGGGTTCAAGGAGGCCTCCAATTGAGTTCTGTTTGTTTTTGAAGTCAGTGTCTGTCAGCATTACAGTAGATCCTATCAAGGCTGTTTTCTCATTAAACTGGACAACCAGATAAATGCAAAAAAAGAGAGATCGGTCTTGCAAAGTGCCATTAAGGGTTAGGAAACAATCGAGAGTCCATCACATGGCATGGCCAAGGAACTCTATTGTGTTTGGTTTGATTGCTCAGGAGTTTTATATACAGCATCAGTGGAAAATATAAGAACGTAAACACAAGTTCTGCTTAGTCTGGGAATATAGCTAAAACAATTACTGGCTTCTAACAACAAACACATGAAGTCGAGTCTGATGCTTACGTTGTGGCTCCTGCCAGAAGACCACATCTTAAAAACGCAGTCATAAATATAATACTGAGAAACAATGCGAGAGCAATGAAAATTTATAAATAACAGACAGGACGGGTGACTGTGAAGTGTTTCGAAAATGCAAATAATGAGGAGCGCATGTGGGCCACCCAACTAAATCCAACTGGTATGAATTAGTAGAAGAGATAGACAAAGCATTCATACAGATTATTATTGTGCTATATGAGACTCAATGTTGACTGGCAGAATCATAGTTTCCTCACTCACATATAAATCTAAACGTTTATACAATACAGCATCTTTATGAATAGTCTTGATGTGTAGGAGCTTTGGCACAGAATGAGAACAATGTTCAGAATGAACATCACTGTACTGCTTACTGCATATTCCTGGCAGTCCGACTGAATACTGAGTGCAGAAAAATCCAATGTCATCTTACAGAAATTCGTAACTAAAATCGAGTGTGTTACATACTGTATACTATACTATTTATGCTGCTTCACACATCGCTGTTATCCAGGTAATGTTTAATGCATTAAAGCAAAACAATGAACAAGATCACGAAACAACTGTTATAATCACGTTTTACATTGACAACACAAGACAATGAACATATAGAGGAACACATTGGGTATATATGAAGTCCGGTAAATGAGGGAACTGCTGACAGGTGCAGTGATAGACAACGAGTAACACGAACATAGGTAATGGAGTCCTGGGGGAGAGACGGAGAGAAACAGAGGGGAACCGTGACAGAACTGGGGTGGGCGTCCTGGAGGCTGGTGGGGAACATGGACACACTGGACAGGAGGGGAAGCCTCCATGGCAGTGCTACCAGCACCAGGGTTCAGGGTGTGGATGGAGTCCATGTAGGCGCAGACTCCTGTTGCTCGGATGGCTACTGAGGTGCTGCCAGTTAGGGTGGCCTCTGGGGTGCTGCCCGCATCGGGATCCTAATCACCATCGTGGCTGTGAGCTTGGCGTCGGGAGAGCTGTGAGTTCTGGGTGCTTGCCGCCACTGGTCTCCATTGCCGTGATAGCCGGGCAAGCCATTTCGTCTTGACACTGCCACCCCCAAAGTCCAGGGATGCGGTGGCCGCCCAGGCACAAGCTAGCACCAATGCAACTAGACCACCGGGGTAGAGTCTGGGGCCTTGCAGTCGGAGTCAGAGGCAGGTTCGGGAGAAGGCTCGGGGAAACTGAAGAGGGAGAGGGCAGAGCTCTGGCGATGGCTCGGAGAATGCTGGAGAAGGCTTGTGGTACTGTAATTTATGAAAGAAAATATAAAATACTTGTGTGTCCTGCAATTTCTCTGAGCTTTCCAATTCACTGATGCTTAGCTTTACATTATTTCTATTTGAAGCTGACATTTACCTCAACATATTTGGTTGCATAATGTTTGGTTTGCTTTCCACAATTACAATTTTGCAGTGAAGCATCTGTTGTTCATTACAAAATGGTTTTGGAAAGCTACTGTCCACAGATTCCTTGGCAGCTGTCCACAGTCACCTCTCAATGTCTAGCACGATCCTGTGCCAAAGTCTGAAGAGCAAAACCAGTTTACTGAAATTGAATTGCTATTGCACTGTTCAAGTAACCAAATACAAATTTTTAATTAACATGTAAATGTTCTGGGAAAAATGGAAATGAATTGATCATAAAGGACCTTGAGTGCACTGTTAGTTGCTTTGCAGTGAGATGTTTGTTTGTTTATTGTACAGATTGGCTCTAGTCATCTTGACTTATTGTTTTCAATTTTTGATTTATTTTACGATTTATTTTATTTGTACAGCAATCCACCAATAGCCAAAGTGTAAAAGGACAGTCAATCTTTTTGGGGGGTAATTTCAACCCAGTGTTGGGTCAAAAATGAACAAACCCAACAGTTGGGTAGCAAAATAACATATGCTGGGTTGTTTCGTTGTTGGGTAACATCTTTTGGGGTTAATTTAACACAACAACTGGATTTGTCCAATTTTGACCAAATGATGAGGTAAAATAACCCAAAATTGTTTTAGAGCGTAAGCTGAAATATAAAGCATGATGATTGAATAAAAATGTATAGTGTATATGAAAGCATCTGCTATGCGTGCATATAAATGAAAGCTGTTGAGCACATCACCTCTGAGATAATGTGAATTATTGCCAAGACTTCAATGTCAAGCTGGGGGCCATAAAACACATCTGAAATGATGAATCTTAAGTGTCTATATGAACGCATACACAAACATCCGATAATCACATGCGCAACAGGCCGATGTAACAGGTCAGCTCTTCTCTCATGGTCTGGCATCAGTCCATCCCTTCATTTAGACTTTAATGAGAAGAATGCTGTGTTAGCCTTTGTAATGCATGTGGCTCCCTGTGTTTAAAATTCATGTTGTTTCGCTGCTTTTCTTGTCAATCTAGTTTTGTTGTCTGCTAGATGGACGGGAAAAGAACCCAAGGGTTAAAAGTCTCTATTTATTCAGACCCCCATCTTACCAGTCTTCCAGATAGCTTTTAATAACCCTCTAATGAATTCACATGCCTCTCTTTTGCTTAGCGGTGAAGACTTGGAGCTGTGGTTAAGGGACAAATAGCTCTTGCCAAGGATTGTATTCTTTCTTTAGAGGGCTTTCTTTTCCCATTATCATGGGAACGCATCAGAGCTGGAAATTACAACAAGAAGGGTCATTGTGGAAAAGTTGTTTTATAGCCTTTGAATTTGATATTAGAAAATGTCACAAATTTCAGCTTTGACTGTTGTATCAGTACACTGTAAAACAATCCTGTTGAAAAAAAGAAAATACAGAAATATATTGTCATTTTCAGACCATAAAATGTTTATGAAGAATCTTCAAAAACAGTAAAATTAAGTGACAAAACCTAAAACAGGCAAAAAAAAAATTTCAACATACGTTGAAAATCGGTTAAAAAAAGTCTGCAAAATGTTTTATTTTTTACATTGTGCGTTTTTACTTCAAACCTATAAGATCATACATTACGTTGACCAGGGGTGGACTTGGAAGAAAATTCTGCCCTGAAATTTTCGGCCTACGTCGGCCCTCCAACAAATCTGTGAACGGGGGGAATGGGTGTGTTGTATGTGCTCCGAGGGGTTTGATAGCATCGATCCTGCACCAAATCTGTCGATGGGGGGTGTTGTTGTATGTAACGTGTGCATTGTGTTACATTAATACGTGACCGACTTGCTCATGCCTACGCGTTGCGTGCATTCTCATTTATAATCGCGTCCACCAGAGACCGCCCCTGGTCGCAGTCGTAGGTGGGACGGCCGTTCTGGACTTTGACAGAATGTCCAACTGGTCAGCCGTCCCTGACTACAACATCAGTCTTGAAACACAGCGGTTATGAGAGACTCGTTTGCAAGATTGCTATAATAACGCAGTGGCTACTGATAATACAGCAAAAAGGTAGCGGAGTTATTTGCTAAACATAGGGGCTCAATCTATAGTTTCAGCATAATCATAGACTGGTCATAGTCTAATTATAGTCTAGTTTGGAAAATTGAAAATGGTCCTTCTTACCACATATCCAAGCTCTGCGTCTCATTTTGGCAGTGCTGTAAAGCCTGAGAGTTTGGGTTTAGGGTTACTTTTGGGGTTGGAGACGTGTCATTGAAACATGTTGTATATTATTGGTGTGTGACGTTTGATGTGTTGTACTGTGAGATCAGAACAGATTCCGTCTTCCGTTCTCATATTCAAAGAAAGAAGGTCAAATAAAAGCGATTTGAGGGCCATATGTTCTGTAATGCTTTTGAATTTGCTCTTTAAAATACCAACTTTTTATTATTTATTTGTAAAAATAAATTCTGTGTGTACATTTTAGAAGCATTCAGTGGTGAGGTTGTGAATTGCAACCAACGGCTCATTCCACCCCTCCCTTTTGAAACACCATGGTGGCTCTCACAGAGCTAAGATGTCGTTAAGTTTTCGCTTCGTTTTCGAAGGAGATAACATATTTACAAAATGCGCTCTGTAGAGCACTTTGTCCGTTAAGGGTTACTATAAAAATAACTTTGTGAATTCCATGTCAGGCGACCTGCGGTGGATGTAAATAGAAACAGCTCATTCTAAGGTAAATAAAACTTAACGCTTCATTATGGAAGGTTTTTATACACATCCAAACACATAGTTTCCTCACAGTGTGAACACTACAGTATACTTACTATAAGGTACACTGCAGAACAGTATGGGTATCCTTCTTGTAGATCCTGATGAAATCTATGATAAGTTTGAAATCTGACATTAAGTTGCACTCGGTTTTCAAAGTATTTCCGACTTTCTCAGTAGAATGTAACGCAGGATTGGGTTGAATATCTCCACAGAAGGATAAAATTAAAGAAACAAAGTCATGTCTATAATTAGGCCGAAGTCTCACAGGAAGACCGCTGCATTAAATCAATGTTGTCCAGACATCTGTTCTGCAGCTTGCTCGAGAACACGGTTTGTGTTGAAAACTGTGTGTTTGTACTGTATATCTTCTGTGGAGCGTGTTCGTGTAATGACAGATTCTATAATAGTGCTGATGTGATGTAGTGCCTGAAAAAGAGGTCAATGGAAAAGGTCTGCCATCGTGTGCGTTCTATTAAAAATGTCAGTTCAGTCTTGTTGGGGTTGGCTGCATAGAAAGACTTTGTAAATGTCTGTCATGCTTAATGAGAAAGTTAACGTAATGTAAAGATGTTTAAAGCTTCCAAAGTGTTATTTTTTCTCCCATAAAGGAAACACCATGAACCCGTATACATTTGTTTTGCTCAGAGGTTGCTCTTTTATTTCTCAAGATATTTGAGGAGGTTTTCAATAGTGTTTTATTTAGGTAATCCATTTAATGTTTGATGTTTCTCCCTTATAAATTTGGAGACAAAAATAACTATTTAAAAAAAATATTAGAAAGAAATGAGACGTTGTTAAAATCCATTAAGAGTATGGAGGTGTAAAATGTATGTAGATTATAATAAAAACATTCTGTATGAACATTTTCATGAAAAATGTTTTTTAATATTGAGTTTTGAATGCGGACTTGGCAAATCTGAGCTCAGTTTTAGATCTCTTCTGAAACTCCATTTGAGACATTTGCGAGATGTCTGTCTCATTCTCAGGAGAAATATCCGAGAAGCAAGATACTCAAGCAAAAGCTTCCATGTGCTCTCCGTTTATATCTAGGAGAAAAAATAGAGATATCAAACTTATTTTTCTTTCTAGATTGAATGCGTGCAAAAAAAGCTTTTGAATTGTGTACTGGAGACAGCGTTGAGAAAAATCGGCATGAATATTCGCAACCTAAGCAGGACAGATTTTGATCTTCAATGTCTACTTGGCCTATCGTCACTCACATTGCATAAGTCATAAATGATTAACGCATTGTGAATTTCTCAGACCATGTGAAGTGAAAAGTGAAAACGCAGATGCATTCTGTATTCTCGGTAGAGTTATGTTTATTTTAAGCTCCAGAATGATTTTTATTCCATGCCTGAGTCAGACATTTGACTTACACGTATATATACTTTAGTTGTAATCAATGTTCTTCCAAGGGTTACAAATTCCTGAGATGTGACATGAGGGACAAAGGGATATCTTTCTCAAGCTTCAGGAACCCAATGTTATAAATTTAACCCGAGCTTTCTGGTGAAAGGTCTTGGACTATTGAGATCCACTGTAAAAACAAAAAGTTAAACCAGAGGCAAACATCATTGTGTTTACTTTAAACTCCCACAGATCAAACACTTAAAGGACCTTCGAGATGGTTGACTAATGCAATTTAATTTTCAGTGCTGAAGTCATTACTTATAGAAACAGGAAGTAGAGTCATTATAAATGATCCTATAGCCTTTAGTTTACTACCCGCATGGGATGTGCAAAGTGAAATATATTTTTTAATTGATCTTAAGCCCTGTTAAAGGGCTGGGTATAGGTTATAATCTCCCTTGGACATGTTTTTAGGAGATGTCTTCAGAACGTAAGCCCCTACGAGCACAAATTCGTGGAGTTGTTGACCATTGTGACTCATAGATGAACCATTCCTCTGACATATGACTTAATATCTTATGTCATTTTGCCTTAACGTGTAATCGTGTCTTGTTTAATTGATGTTTAGATATTGTTTTTCACAAAGCAAAAATGCAGAGCTTGAAACTGACATTGTGCAATGAATGCAATGGTCTCCATTGATACTATCGCTTGGGGGATTTAACAGGGCCATAATCCTTCTGTTACTAATTCAATTAGATGGTACATTCTTATAAAAGTACATTTTATTCTACATAAAATAAACACTGTCCTTTTACATTTTGTAAAATGTGAGGTTTATTTCAGTACTTATAGGCATACATGTCAATGTGTTAAACATGAAATGGTAATATCTACCCTTTTACAACAAACAACACAAGCACCAGCTTTAAAATATATAAATCATGTTGGTTAAAACAGTTGTCTATGTAATGAACATTTTTAAGACGGGATAAGCTTCATTGAGTAAAGGTTATATCAGGCGCTCTGCACCTTTATAAAACGTATATTCACAAGTAGAAAAACACTCATAGAAAACTTGGAATTGTTGAATGGAAGATTGGTATCTAATGGAAAAAGCAAGCTGATGCTAAACTAGCAGATTCACGATAGATTGATTTCTGCAAATTTGTGTATTTTTAGCCATAAATGGTCAAATAAGAGTTTAAGTATGGAACCGCTTCTGTGTAATACCATGATTTGTGTAAAACCAGATTTTCGTCTGTCTTGTACTGACAGATAGATGTTTCTTGGAGTTTTCAGCCACAGTAATGGGAAAATGTGAGGTTTTGTAGACTGGAAGCTAATATCACTGGACTGTGTCAAAACGTATTCCGGAACTCAACATAAACACCTGGTGAAATTCACAAAAACACTGATCCGTACCCATGACCCCATATGGCTCTCCTGATTAACAGTGACATCAGTTTGTTTTCACAAAAAATGATACTATAAATGATACTAATTTTTCAAAGGATTTTACTGGCCTAGGTTGTGGTCAAAGGCCATAATGCATTTCAATATTTGTATGTTCTTTTGAAGAACCATGGCCTTTTAATGCTTGTTAAGTCAAAACATGGCCTTATATTTTGCCTTATAATTATTAAGTACAGTCTGCTATATGAAACTTTTTAACTAGACCGTTCCCAACGTGTTTTTCATTGTGAACTCTGCTGGACAATCCAATGTTTAAGATTCATCATACACTGCTTTAATAGATTCACAAGGTCTCTCAATGTGATAACAGATACACAAAACACCCCAGTAACGGTCTCAGTTCTTGAGCTTTTTAGGAAGGATCTTCTTAAGAGTGGGTTTCTGGTCGTGATTGGTGTCCTGCTGCGGATGCGGCGACTCCGGTTCAGACTCATGACGCTGTTTGAAGCTTTGAACCGACTCCTTTTTGGCCTGCCTCAAAAGACGCTTCATGTTCTTCACCTTGTCCCTCAAGTGGTTGTTGGCCTTTTCCAGGGTCTTCACTTTCTGAGAGAGGTCTTTGACTTTCTCTTCCTCCTCAAATAAGGCCTTCTGCACGTTCGAGCACCACAGCTGAAGGGAAGGAATCAGAGTAAACGGGAAGTCAGTAGTAGTGAGTGGCTGAGGTGGAAGTAAATATCTAGTACATGTCACTAACTCCTGTCCACTGTGCATGGACTAAATAGATTCTCATAATGTCAAATGCAGTCCAGAAGTAAAACTAAATAACGCAAATCATACAATAGATGAAGCAATTGTTTGGCTCTAATATTTAAAGTAAACATCAGGAGAAAATGAAGTCTGTTTTGTGGCATTCCTTATGAATATTCATGAAGTTTCACTGTGTTCTCACCGGTGCACATTTTCAGCCTTAAAGGGATACTTCACCCAAAAATTAAAATTCTGTCATCAGTAACTCACCTTGAGTTTTTCCAAATCTGTATAAATTTCTTTGTTTCTGATGAACACATAGGTAGATATTTGAAAGAATGCTTATAACCAAACAGATCTTGCCATTTAAAACTGAATCAAAATACCCTCACCTAAAGGATTATTAGAGACACCATACTAATACTGTGTTCAGAACTGCCTTAATTCTACGTGGCATTGATTCAACAAGGTGCTGAAAGCATTCTTTAGAAATGTTGGCCCATATTGATAGGATGGCATCTTGCAGTTGATGGAGATTTGTGGGATGCACGAAGCTCCCGTTCCACCACATCCCAAAGATGCTCTATTGGGTTGAGATCTGGTGACTGTGGGGGCCATTTTAGTACAGTGAACTCATTGTCATGTTCAAGAAACCAATTTGAAATGATTCAAGTTTTGTGAAATGGTGCATTATCCTGCTGGAAGTAGCCATTAGAGGATGGGTACATGGTGGTCATAAAGGAATGGACATGGTCAGAAACAATGCTCAGGTAGGCCGTGGCATTTAAACGATGCCCAATTGGCACTAAGGGGCCTAAAGTGTGCCAAGAAAACATTCCCCACACTATTACGCCACCACCATAATTGCATTAATGAGAAATTGAACAGGTGTTCCTAATAATCCTTTAGGTGAGTGTATAATTTTTAGGGCTGTCAATGTTAATAACGCCTTAACACATGCAATTAATTTTTAAAGATTAATATGATAAAATATTTTTTAAAAACGTGTAATGTTGACAGCGCTAAAAATAATACTTTAATTCAGTTCTAAATATTCCTGTCATGATCCTGCCCCACCTCGTCATGCTTTTCTAGTCTTGTGACAGGGTCATGACATTCCTTGTGTTAAGTGTGGAGAGTGACATGGCATGATTATTTTGGCATGCCATGCACTCTCACCGGTCGCGTCTCTTAGCCCCGCCCCCTGGTTTCCCCATTAATCTTGCCCTCAGTGTGTGATTACCTACACCTGCCCCTTGTAAATGATCGTCTGTTAGTTACCATATATAATGCTGCTGTGTTTACTGTTATGTGCCTGTTTGTTTTGCCAAATAAAACGTTGCATATTTTATGCCTTGTAAAATTATAAACTTCTTGTTTAGTCTAGTGAGTCTAGTTTATGTGAAAGTGTTGTTTTTGTCTGGTCCATTCAGTTTATTGTTCCTGTTGAGTCTGTGTGTTATCATCCCTTTGTCAGTATCATGCCCTATACTGTTGCTAGTATTTGTTTTTTCTCCTTACTGCACATTGTCTGATTGTGGAATGATATAGACTACTTCGCCAGTTGTAAACACTGGTTCAGAAGCACTTCTGGTTTCAGTTTGATTTCTTTTATTTTTTATAACATATATAACTACATCTTAAAGATGTTTGTTTAAAAATCTGGGTTATAATTGGGTTATACATGATCTGTTGGTGTATTTTGTTCAAACATTTGTGAAATTTTTAAACTTAAACAGCAAGTTCTTCTGGACCAGCGTTGTGTATGGTTTCCAAAGTGGTCTATAACCCCATGCTTCTAGACACTTTTATCCTGCTTTTATAACATTATGGTTATTTCTTTGATCAAAACATGCTAACAAGCAAACTCATTTTATAAGAGATATGATGCCCATTGTCCTGGCTGACTTAAATGAGGCTTGTTTATCAAAAAGTATAGTGTATGTACAGTAAGTGATTTACATGCATTATAATCAGGTTTTGAATATCAGCTTGAAATCAAAACAGTCGAAATACTTTTCTGTTCTTGTTATGTGCCTGTACATTCATAATCCTGGAGAAAGTCAAGGATTAGATGTTTGCCTCCCACATGTGTTCTTGAATCATGCCTGAAAAACATCTGGAAATTAGTCACAGCTGACCCCTTCCTTTATCTTTTTTGGGTAGATGGAACCATCATGTTTGCACCTGAAACTGTCTGCAGATCAGATGATATGAGTATGGAAGGTAACCACCCTGAAGCAGTACAAATGTACTGTACCTCATTGGAGCCAAATCAATGCTCTGTATGGCAAACACAGTTTCCTCCACATGATCTTAAATCGAAAGAGACAGGCTTGAATCTATTGGCTGCTATTTTAATCCATTTGTGGATCAAACTCATGTGAACACATGGCAATGGAATGGAAAATATTACTGCAGCACAGTTCTTCACACGATTGCTAGTTTCACATTCAAATAAAGCCAGAGCTGATTGTTTGATGACAGTTTAAAATCAGAAAGGTCCTTCAAACTTGCCGTTCATGTAATGAACATGTTATATTCTCTACTTTTTAAGGAAAGAAGAATAAACGATCAAAGAGAATGACATTTGCATAACCTCATTCTTTGCTCGGATTACTGATAAGAGCAGAAATGTGGTAATTAATGTAAACTTGACCCGTTCCGATTACATTGCAAGTTTTTTGGCATTCAGGACCTGATTGAAACCAGCCCCACTGACAAGGTTCATTGAAATAGACTGCTAGGTGGAATGTACTATGATTTATTAATTTCAATAAAGCCAACCGTGAGCAATTCTGCAACATGCGGACCGTGTGGACACAGCAATATAACCGTGAAGAGATTCTGATGAAGCGTGGCGAAGTAATGCAGAACTCATTGACTCGATCTGATTTAACAAGAATCGTACAACAAAAACAGCGTGAACGCATACTGTAACGTAGGGCTCTGAGTTTTAACATACCACGCGGTTATGTAAAACATACTTTCCAAATAGAAAGAAAAGCCAAAGACAAAGTGTCCAGAGAGGAATGTTCATATCTCTGAGATCCTTACTTATTTCTTGCACTCAGGCATTAAGTGCACTTACGGGTGAACACAAATTCTCTTAGAAAAATATAGGTTTGCTGTTTTGGATCTCATGAGTGGTTGGATGCTTATTCTTGAAGGCTTTCTGTGGCAGACCTGCTAACATTGAGGCACTTCTTCCATCGCAGCGTACCATAATTCCAATTTTACAAGCCAAGATAACCACAAACAGACATGCAGAAAAAAGTTGCCATTCTACTCTTCATTCCAACAGCACTTCTGTTCATGAACATGCATGGAGACACGCAAACGGTAAGGCAGGATATGGCACTGTGGAGTCCATAATATTGGGTTCTATATTGGCAGTCAGTTCTGAAGGAAGTTTTGTTCGAGCCAGTCGTAAATGCCATGACAAACCACTCTCGAGCATTTATACTGTAGTTGCTCACCCGGTTGTCCTCTTGGATTTCCCAGTCTGGAGTATATGTGTGCACCTGCGTACCAGGTGTGCAGTTGGAAAACTGGAACAAGCTGGCGAACATACGATGGTTCTCTGGTGTGTCGGGAAAGATGGGATCCTGGAAATTAACACCATGAGGAATGATGCTGTAGTTCTCATCCATCCTGTGAAGAATTGCAACAGATAGAAAATGACTGTGTGGGATGATCATTATTTACATTAGGCCTTCCATTTAAACTTTAGTTAGTGGTCTTGGATTTACATTGAAGAGATATGATCTATTTCCAGAATATGAGAAAATTAGATTGAACTCTTTTGACATTTTGGGCCGGTAAGCCATACATACATATTTTGGTCTGTTGCCACCTTATTCATAAGGGAAGGACTACCCTATACTTAAAGGAAAAAGTTGTTTAGGAAACAAAACGTTTAACATTCTCGTTTAACACCATTTTATGTTTTGTACCTTGACCCCTGCGACGGTAAAAATACAATTTTGTCATTTTTTCTGACTCTGTATGAACAAACACAAGCAAAAAAGGGAATTGTTTTTTTAAAATAATTTTTTTTTTATCAACCGATTTCAATCCTTGACAAACGTAAAATAAATCCTGACTTTAAAATATACTGTAAGCAGAGACAGATCATTATTTTTACTTAACATAGATCTCAAACAATTAAATTGTAAAGATGATTTTATGATTTTTTCGCATGATTAAGAGCTTATAAAAAGCTTGTACAAGACAAGCGGAAACATGAAAAATTCAGCATTACAAAATCATCCTTTTCATCATGAATCACTAAAAACTTCACCAGAAACACCAGAAACTTGTCTGTGTGGCCTCGCTGCTGTATTAGTTCACAGACTCTTGGGACACTTAATGTCAATGACCCATATATTTATACACGGGAAAAAGGCTGGGGGTGTTACAGGAAAGGGAATGCTGGGAAATTTGTGTTCTTTACATGCATGTTTGCATTGTAACGAATTTTCTATTATTCTAAAAGCTAAAGCATCTTAAGTTTAAAGCAAAATTATAAGGAGTGAAAAACTTTTCAAATGGAAATAGAAAATGATCAATTTTATTTTTCCGCCTGAATGAAGAATTCATCGATTGTCTAGCTGGTTTCTTACTGTTTTGGGCTGCATTCCCTCAAACTTTCACACATACAGTACACAAGTATCTCAGTGTTGGGGAAATGAGTTTGTCATCAAAGTTTCAAGCGTTCTTAGAAAAATATTAATACAAACCCATGGTTACACTGGCACAAAGCTGGGAAACACAGCACTCTGTTCATCTTAGAGTTTCAGCTACACTTCTCTTTTATTAACAGTGTGGAGTTTGGAAGCTGACCACCATCAGCCTACGGAAACATGTCATTTATTTTTGCTCTCGCTTTGTGTTTGTAATCCCAGATGACAGGAAAATCGTTAAATACCATCAGAAACTGACCATAGGGATTAATGTATATTTTTCTGTTTTAGTCATTTGTTTATACCGGGGAAGTATTTTATGATGTAGCGATTGGTCTCGAAAAGGAAATCACTGTTAGTTCATAGATAACCAGATACATACAATCATAAAGAAGTTTTATCCATATGTTGGCTGGAATCAAAACACTGTTGCTCACAACGAGAGAAATAGGTTAGCTGTAAACTCTATCTGGCTTCTATAGCCAGTTTTGCTCAAGTGTCTAGAGGAAACATTGGCTTTGGACCTTGACAGCAGATCTTTATTCCATCTGGATCTCATTCAAGCTCTCCAGAGGTGCATCAGCGGATTTTAAAGTCTGTACAGAGCCAGATTTGGACCATCTAGATCCAGGACGTTTTGAATTTTCTGATAGCATTTCAGAATCGTTTGTATTCTAATGTTTAAGCCTAACTAGCCTTATCATTTTATATCACAGATGTTATATTTTCTGTGTAACACAAAGACATTTTTGATCATTATGGATTTCTCATCATCTCATGTCCTCCGGTAGAAGGGATAATATATTGTCTGTTCCTCACACAGGGCATTTGTTTAGCTTCAGAAAACTTGGAATATAGAGCATTAGTTGAATTGATTGATTTATTTGTTTATTATCTTATTTTTTAATCGTAGTCTTGAAAGTGTGTTCATTAGGAAGTTTATTGTTCCGCTCCACAAAGCGTTCATGTCGAGTCATGTATAAATATTTAGTAAACATCTACTTAATAGCCGAACCCTGAATAGCTAAATAAATACAAATGTTTTGAAAACAAATGTTTGAAAAAAGTGCGGATTACAGCAGTTTAGTGCTATCCTTCTGAAATCCATTTGTTTTTCTCTCCAAAAAACATTATTATTAGTCACCCTTTATGTTTGTCACTGAATTTTGCATATTTCAAACCAATAAAAAGTATTAAAAAGTGCTTGTCAACGTTGACAACAAAGTATTTAATCGTTTAAATGAACAGCGTTTTTTCCGTTTCCTGAAAAATAGCAAATTCAAACATACAAGGTTTTAGAAGGACAGAGACGATACTGTACAATCCGTTATATTTGTGACATGAAAAAACGCAGAATCTACAACGTTTGTGCTTTCTACAATATAATTTGTTTAACACATTTTTGTCTAGCCTAAATATTCCATGCCTCATTTCTTGACCGCAGTTTACAGGTGCAGCCAAGTCACTTAAAGTGACAGTTACCTCAAAAATAAAAATGTTGTCATCATGTATTCACCCTCCTGGCATTTCAATCCTTTATAAGACTTTATAAGACTACTTTCTTTCTTTCTTTCTTCCATTCTTTCTTTTCTTTCGCAGAACAGAAAATATTACATTATTTAAAGCTTCGGTAACGTGCTATTTCATGCAAAGTTTTTATTGTACAAGGATTCCTGTTTCGTAACAAGGGTTATTAGTCCCTTATTGGACAATTCTGCTGGAAAAGCATGGCCACGCGTCATTCAGCGAGCAAAAGAGCATGCCCACAAGCGAGTGTGAGAAAAAGAGCAGGCCCACACGTCAACCAGCCAGCGTGAGAAAAGCACACCCATCAATGCCGCTGCACTCGGCTGACGGAAGTTTAGCTGTGTTTGTCTGCTCACTGCATTTTGTTGATGAATGTTATATAAATGGTGGATATGGTGATGGTGGTCTAGTGGGTTAAACCACTGAACTGGTAAATCAAAAATCAAAAGGTTGCTGGTTCGATCCCAGCAGCCACCACCAGTGTGTCCTTGAGCAAGACACTTTACTCCATGTTGCTCCAGGGGGATTGTCCCTGTAATAAGTGCACTGTAAGTCGCTTTGGATAAAAGCGTCTGCCAAATGACTAAATGTAAATGTAAATGTAAATGGATATAACGCTGGATTTGGAGATCGTTTGAAACTGAAATATGGAGAGGTCCCAGCGCTAAAAGATGCTAGACATGAACTGCACTCGGTAAGTCAAACTAAGTCATATGTATGTGTTTTGTTGGCAATCGACATGTAGCCTATACGTGCATAATGTAAACAACACAAACTTATAGTAAATCAACAATTATGCAGGAATAATGTGATGATGGAGGTCCAGGTGCTCAACTATTTCGGAATATAATTCTACAGCTGTATTTGTCATTTATAAATTTGATCAAACTAAATACTCTTCGAAGATACAAAGTATGTACTTCTACAGTATAGACACAAAACCACTGCGAATGAATGGAGGCCAGTTAACAACATTCTTCAACATATCTTATTTTGTGTTCTGTGCAAGATAGAAAGTGAAACAGGTTTAACATGAAAAAAATGACAAAAATGTTTTTTTCAGCGTGAACTATCACTTTTAGTCAACCGAATCCGTACATGTTATATGACTTCTCCATGCATGTATTAGTATACACTGTGGTGTGGTTTCCCGGACAGAGATGATCTTAAGACAGGACTACGCTTTTGTTTAATTAGAAAATTTAAGTGATTTTAACAAACATAACTCACTAAAAAAAATACTTGTGTTCATTTTGAGAAAACACAAAGGCAGTGATGTATTTTAAGATACGTCTGGGCATATTGTTTTCCGTTTGGACAGCTCTTACATTTATTCTAGTCCAGGACAAGTGTAATCCATGCCTGGGAAACTGCCCCTGTATGTGCACTAATTGTTTGATATCTCACACATGTGTATCCATCTTTAAGATACATCCTCTTAAATTCTCCCGCTACTCACTAGCCACATTCTATCTGCCAAAAAGTATAAGAGAAAGCTCCCACTCGTGGTTAAATGTGTCTGCACTATACACCATGTTGCATTGATTATTGTTTCCATGCAGAGTGTCTCCGGTTTCTCAGGCTTTTGATAGTTTGACTGGAGAGAATTGTCTTGCCAAACTGGAACAAGCTGTCTGATAGGTTCAGGGATCAAACTCCTGACATATAGGACAAAAAAAGGTAAAAAAGAGAAGTCGTCCATGTAGGCTAAAGCAAAGTCTGAGACATGTTTCAGTCTGGATTATGCTGTACATTTAAGTTTTGCTGACTCCGGATTCATTCATTTCACAAGCAGTCACCATATGACAGAATGGAGACGATTGCCGATTCAGCATCCACGAGTGTTATGTGACAAAAAGTAATGCACCTACTGGAAATAATTCGCTTGAATGCACCACACCTGTCATAAAGCTTAACTGCTGGACTTGGTGTATGTTTTTTCAATGAAATCATGCGTGGAAATCTTAGAGTTTTCCTGCAGCGTGACAGCATGAAGGAATATTTCTGGTCTCTAACTGATTCATGCTGAAGAGTAAATGCAGCCCCCCCTTGAACTGTTCACGGCAGGACATGTCTCCAAGGTTTGACTCTGAAATACAAGCGATCAAGAATCAAGGAACAGGTTGACTTCTTTGGCCATGGCTTCTCAAATCCAGATTTGTCATTACTTTTTTTTATTAAAACCACACTTACACTAACTTAAACACCACAGTAGCTTAAAAAATACTGTGAAAAGCAAAAGTATCCGTCTTATAGTCTACGTTTGGCTAAGTTCACACATAACACAGTTTTGCATTACGCTAAGACCCCTCTCTATTGTTTTATTTATGTGTAAACATACACAAGATTTCTGGCTGTTGTTGATACCACGAAGTGAATTAGTTTTTAATTGGTTTAATCTATTTTGGATAAGCCAGGCTGGCATTTAAAACCAAAACAAATTATGTTTGATTGCATTGTGCTGTATAAACAAATGGTCAGTCCTGGACCGAATAAAGTGCCGAGTGCACATTTCTTCTTAAATCCGTCAAACATCCATGCCAAAAGTCAAATTTCTGGCTATGTGAAACAAGGTAATCTAACAGGATCAGTGTTGACATACTTTGTCCCGCTGTGGAGTTGAACGCCAGCAGATGTGTGAACAACTCACTATCAGCGATGAGATGAACAAAAGAACAAAGGGATGAGGGAAGCTGGTCTCAACGTGTTTTCACAAGCACAGCATCCCAAAAACACAGAGAAACTACCGTAACTAATGGGGGGAGGGTTGGGTAGTACCTGTTAGTACTAAACAGACTTCGAGATAACGGATGATGAAACTCGTAAACTTATAACCTTTTGATATAATGCCAAACGTATGTTCACACTCCTGTAACCAGTTGCCCCCGGGTCACCCCGGGCAGTTACACACGGTATGTGCGGGGTAATTAGGTTGGGTGGAAGGAATTCCTGAGCTGCTCTGTGTCTCAGACCGGTGACTGTTAACCAGTCCACCAGCTTTCCCACAGACTGTATTTTATAGTCACACATTTGCAACAGTTTTTGTTTAATGTGCCTTTATAGCATGCTGAAAGACCAATTACCGACGACGTTTGTGTCTGAAGAATACTGTAAAAAAATGTCAGTCCTCTGTGATTCAACATTTTATGGACCTGTTGCATCAATTTCCTTAAAATGGCAAACCAGACACCAGACTACCAAAAGTGGTACATTTATGAAACGAGTTTAAAATTGTACATATTGCCAGTCACTAGAAATATTTGAGTTGGGGTCAGATTTTTTTATGTTTTACAGTAAAATTAGCTGCTAGGAATTATTCTGACTGATTGGTTGGTATATATAACAATCATTTACTTAACTGTATGTCATATGATCACAGATTATTGTAAGGAATAAGTTGTCATTGAATTATCGAGAAACAATCCACGTGGTTTGAAAATTGGGTGTTTTTTACATCTGCACAGTAAGCAACCATTTACATTAAGAGCACCCTTGCAACACCAACAACACCCTAGCAACCATACATATCATCCCCAAAATGCCCCAGATCACCGCAAAACAACAGCCAAAAACTTGCTTTTCATCACACACTTTTAATATTGAATCATACAACATGCATACGTACAGTTAAATCTGGCTGCAAGATGAATTCATTACTTCACAAAATTGACAACCCTCAAAATTGTCCTTCTGTTACCAGTTATGTCTTGTGTTACCTTCTATAAAGCCTGTAAACATCCTCATGCGCAGCAAAAAACACATGTGGTTCCTAACATTTTGCTTAATGCTTTTTAACATCCACTTAAAATAAAATATGTTTGCATTATTTAGATTAAAATACTTAGTATAAATGGGTTAGGTTGTGTGGTGCTAGTTTGCAATTACTGTGCAAAGTGATGCTAAGGGTTAAAGTGTTTGCCAGAAAAGTGCTGAGTTTGATAAATCCATTATAGCACTGCACGGGAGTCTAACATCCTTCTGCGTAACTGATTGGACCATAGGGTGACCACAGGAAACATGAGCAAAACAGTCTGGTTGTCAAGAGATTAAAGACTTGCGGTATTTGCAGCATGAATCACTTTCGAACTGTGTGTGTCTTAAAGTCCTAACAATAGGGAAGAAAGTATAATCTCTCTCTCCATAATCAAAGCATTCGGGTCGACTGTTGGTCTGTTTGCAATACCTCACCCTTTGTTCATCCGCCAGTGGGATTTCAGTTTCTCCATAAACACAGAAACAAACACAAGACGGAGCTAATTATGTCTGTCAAATGTTTTGCAATACTCATGGCCATTGTACACAAAGTTAGCCCTTGTGCATTTGTCATGAAAGAACATAATGGGCGAGACGGGGGAGATCTGGCACAGATTTCATTCATTGCTTAATGTCTCCAGTGGAGTGATCATTATTAAATAATAGGATTTATGAAATATGTGCTTAATAGCTGTTTGTCTTGGTATCTGGGTTCTGGTCCATCATTAGCCTAAAAATGGCTTTAGTAGAACTGCTAAATATCTCAAATGCTTTTATTGTTATATATATGCATGGTTTTCCAATATGTCCCATTGTAAACTTGACATGATGTATGATGTCTGCGCTCATGATGCACGGTGACTTTCACACGTGCATTTCTGCATTTTCACCAATGCATTAAATCACGATGATCAAACCCTTGTTGACATGAATCTTACCTCAGAAAGAAATAGTAGGAATTATTCTCCATGACGCTGTAGGAGTAGCAGGGGAAATATCCCAACCCGCTGACATTGAACCTGGAGCCGGCTGGCACCTCCAGCATGCTGCCCCACGCCTGATCGCACAGCATCTCGATCTCGGCGGAAAAGAACAGATCCGTGTCGTACTGCCACGGCAGGTAGTTGTACAAGCTGTAAGACTCCTTGTGGATGGCGAGCACTTTGGCAAAAACGATGATCTCGGCGAGCTCTGCGCGGCACGCTTCAGTCTGAGGTCTCCAGTCGTGGGGAAGTTGGCATCCCCATGATGCGCTGAGAGAGAGCGCTAATATTAAAGCCAGCAGAGTACCCATTACATGCAACTTTACCTTATCCGCGCAAACTGTCTCTGTAATGTAAAACAATTCAATGCGCAACTCGCTGGTATTCCTACAGAAACACCAGGTCCACCAAAGACGCACAATGCCCAAACTCTCCAAAGCAATTAAGGATACGCGTTATTGTCATTAAAACGTGTTTTTAATCTGCCATAAATATAGTGAATTTCTGAAGGTTTAGTTTGATACAGTGAGAAATCCTCTTTTCTTCTGCGCGCTCTCTCCGCATTGAGATGATCTGCAATTACGCGCAGCTCCACTCGGTTAGACTGCGGAGGGTCCTTCAGTGACGCTCAGGTCTTTTACAGACCTAAAGGAGAAAACCATTGCAAAGAGCTTTGGCAGAGCTTACATCTCAAACTCCACTCGTCCTGAAGAGGTTTTCGATCTTTTCATCAACTTGAAGTGTGATGTGGTTTTCAGCACCCCCGACAGCGCATGATCTGTGGATGTCACGAATCACGTTTTTGAATAATATTTTATTAGATAACTTGACACTTAGTGTCATTATTTTGATTTCGAACCTATTTATTCATTCGAAATAGTATTAAACCTCGATGCACGTGTTTACCGTGTCCAAATTAAGATTTGTATGCGTATTGTATTTGTTTTAGGGGTTTTGATCATATGATAGATATAAAATAATGTACATCTATTTTAAATGGCAAAGGTTATTAACATTTAATCTAAATTATAATCTTAAATACGTTATGCTATTTTCAGTGAATAATCAAATATTTTAAAAATAGTTGTCCTCAGAAATCACACCAATAAAAAGACCAAGAGGTCTGTGAACACAGAATTAATTTAATGGCAAGCTTATTATAAATATTATTATTTTATTCTTTGTTAACGTGGCAAGGTTCAGGATGTCAGATGTCAAATGATGAGAATGTCAAATGAAATTAATAACACAAAACATGGATCCTATTATGAAAGTACATTAAACGTACACTGTAAAAAATGATTCTGTGTCGTAGTAGATTTCATGAAATTAATTGAGTAAACTTTACTTAATACAATTGTGATATTGTTTTTTAACCAAAATTTAAGTTAAAATTATAGAAATATCTCTGAATTCTAAATGCGCAAAAAATTGAGTGAATTTGTCTTAATTGTATCATGTTCAACCCACTTTAACTTGTATGAAGGATCTTTACTTAATTGTTTTGTGGTGGAACTACATGAATTATTTAAGCTAAAATCCCTAACTGAGCAGTGAATTTAGAGTTCCCAGCATGCTCTGCATGCGACTGCATGAGTAATTTTTGTAAAAAAGTGCTATTTTATGTGCTTTAGAATGAAATGAAAGACTTGATGGTGTGTATTGTTCCGTTGTCTTTAAGATTTAGAAGATATTCTTTTTGTATTTCTGAGTTTCGTGGTTACCATCTTTCAGAAGAGTGCTGCTTGTACTTGTACTTGTACTTACTACTTGTGTGTTTTTTCACGCAGTGTGTTTTTTCAGGCAGTGAACAGCAATGCTGCTAATGTCAGCACTGAGTCAACTGTCAGCTTACTTGTACATCATATATGTTGTGAACAATAATAAATGTTAAAATGAAGTTAAAAAAGATCAAGAAATTAAATCCAATGCCTAATTGAGTAATTCTCCTTAATTTTTTTTAAGTTTATCATGTGACCTGCTTAAATAATTTATGTAGTTTTACTTGATTTATTCATGGAATATTGCGTTAAAAGTATGCTTCAAAGTACTTAAAAATATTTTGTGTAATACTGTTACCTTAATTTTTTTAAGTAAATATCTTTGTTATTTTTTACAGTGTATGAAACAAAAATATTTTTTAAAGTCATTTTAAGGATGCACTTCATTTCGATCATTACAACTTTGGACTCATTATATGTTGTCCTCATTGTAATAAGTATTGAAATGTATTATTAAGAAAACAAGGCACATGCATTTTAAGTTATAATAGACATCCTTGACCGTGATAACACAATGCACATTTAGCTTAATGGATCAGTTCACCCAAAAAAATGAAAATTCTGGCATCATTTACTCACCTTCAAGTTGTTTCAAACCTGTTTAGATTGTATTGTTTTATGACGACAAAATAAGATGTTTTAAAGTGGGCGTTACACACGGGTTTCTGTCAATCTCATATTAATCGTAAGTACCTTTAGAGTAGTATTGCATACTTCGTATCTTCGAAGAGTATTTAGTTTGATCACATGTATAAAAGATAGATACAGCTTTAAGATTGTTTCCGAAAACATACGGCGCGTGGGGGGGGGAGGGGTAGGCTGAACTAAAGCACGTGGATATCGATTGTCAACAAAACACAGACATCAGTTTTGCGGTTCATGTCCGGCATCTTTTAGCGCTTGGACGGCTCCATTTATTAGTTTCAAACGATCTCCAAATCCAGCGTTATATCCACAGTTTACATAACTTCACTTAATTTAACATAACCCAAAATGCAGTGGACAAACAAACTCCTGAACTTCGTGAACATATGCTCTCTCGCTCTCCTGCACACAAGTGAAAGTGGTGTCTGCGCATGTTCCTTCTCCTGCTCTCCTTGCTGCCGCGTGCTTTTCTGGGAGAATTGTCCAATAAGGGACTAAGAAAAGTTGTTACAAAACAGTTTAAAATATTCGTAAAAAAAATTCCGAAACCTGTAAGACTGCTGGGGGAGTGTATTGAGCACCGAAATACTACGTAAACGCCCAACTCGTTTTTTGACAAGTTGACCATGTTAAGCATGAGAAGACACCACGTTTAACATTGTAAAGAAGTCAGAAAGCATTAAACACCATTGCAGGGCCGCTTTTAAGCATGTGGGAACCTGGGGCACCATTGATTACCTGTGATTTTTTTAGATTTTAACTGATTACAAGAATTCTTCCAAATATATATATATTTACATTTGTGTTCAGCAGAACAAAGAAATATATACAGGACTGAAACTTGAGACGGAGTAAATGATGACAGAATTCTCGTTTCTGGGCAATCTACAGATTTAAAGGCCATTCAGTCCCTTTATGTCCAGACCATCTGAAATATCCTGAAACATACTTGAATCTGAACTACTTATGTTAAGAATGAGCACATCTTGACTCATTTCCTAGTTTGTTTGGCTGTTGTTAAATTCTCTCCAGTGTGCTCATTTTGAGACATGGACTCTTCAGAGAAACATCTGCAATACATCCATGCAGATCAAGGGGTGAGCATCTCCAAAGCAGATTATTGAAGCCATTAATGAGTTTGTAGCTTTTGTTTACAGTGAAAAATCACATTGTCGCAACACACATTTAGCATTGTGTTTACTTAGGATTAAGGATGATAAACCATTCGCTCATGACACAAGGTTAGAGGTTAAGAATAAAAGCTGTCAGGCGATGCTTAGCCCTAAGCAAATCATCACCCAAAAAGGAACATTCTGTCATCATTTACATAAACCTGTTTGACCTTCTCTCTTCTGCATAACACAAAAGAAGATATATTTGAATTAAGGTAAGAGAACTCTGCTGGCACCCATTCACTTTTATGGACACAGAACCAATGCAAGGGAATGGGTACCGGTTAACAACATTTTTTCTCAATATCTTCTTTTTTTGTTCTGCGGAAGAGGTTGAGTAAATTAATAGAATTTATTTTTTGGGTGACCACTTTAGACATGTAACAACACGCAAAACATTTATTTCCCTAAAAAACAAACATAGGAATCACATTTCTAAACTCTTCCATTAAGGGCTTATGAGGACTTGCATGAGTGCTGTGAAAGCACTTAAATGTCCTTAAGACATGGACAAGAATCGGTGACTTTCACGGTAAAAGTCAGTAATTGACTTAATAAACAAGGACTAGAAAAGAGGGAAAGAAGAATTGAATTTGCCTATTCAGTTACGTCGGCAGACTTCAGAACCTGAGAAATAACACAAAAAATGAAGAAAGATCTCCAGGTTTGGATCAACCACACGGCGACTCAGTTGTTCTAGCAGCTATATGCACTATTTTTTGTCACTCTGTGACTTACTTGAGGACCTGGGCCGGGTTGCATCAAGCACCTTAATTTTCCCTTAAGTGTGCGCTTAAATATACCTTAAGTTTTACTTAAGTGATTCTCTTATTGTCCTTGGTAAAGGGAAATCACCCCTTAAGTGTAACACTGAAGGGAAAACCTTAAGGTGCTTTATGCAACTGGCCACTGGCAGTCAAGTTATTGGCCTGTCAAAAAAAACATGCCACCCACCAAACCCCATTTATGTCCCGTAGAGGCCCGGAGACTCTTATTGTTGTCCATTAAAGCAATATGTATCTTACATTCAGTTTCATGCAGTTACGAAAGGAGTGTTTTTTCCTGGGCGTTACCGCCACCTGGTGGTATTTCATCAAACATGATGATAATGTAGACGTCTTAGTAATAATGTAGAGTTAAAATATATATTTAAAATACTCAATAATTCATTTTTATGTATCATAACCAAGTGTAATGTTTACAATTATTCGCCAAATAAATCTACACAGGGCTACATCTAATAGCCTATGCAGTGTGTTTTATACCCCCTCCTGCCACATATAGGTTCTTAAGCCACTCAAGCATTTGGTCTCCCACGGTATTGTTAACACCTCTATGTTTACATGCCTGACATTGACATTGAACTTGGTACTGAGCTTCTACTGAATGAACAAATACGTCATTATTTGAGAGAGTGAGAGAGAGAAATTGAGAGAGAGAGAGAGAGAGAGAGACTCACAGCCAAGCAGGTGGCAGTAGAAACAAAAATCCACTTCAAGCAATCTGAGCTATTTACCAAAGCAAACATAAAATGATGAAGTTAATATTGTTGTTAATACATATGTTACTAAATGAATACTTCCAGAAAAATAGAAACATAGTAGCAGTAAGTGGTGTGTTTCTCGTGAAAGATAATAAACCGTTTTGTGTGCTCTCGAGAAAGAAAATATATAAATTATTCATCAACATATATAACAGGTTTGTAAAAGTACTGTACAGCTACACATATAAATTAAAGACAATGCAGCATTTTATTTTTTATAAAGCAGATGATCTTTATTTCCATGGTAAAAGTAAGCATACTTTATATTAAAAACTACAAGAAATTAACATGTAACTGTTTGCAAAAAGAAGGTAGTTAATTAGAGTGATTTTATCCCACAAACTGTACAGAAACATTGTATTTTGGTACAGCATACTATGACAGAACCATGATACAGTGTGATATTAGGTGATGATACCATTGTTATTTAACCTACTATATTTGACCTACATTTGAATACTATTGTTTGAGTATCATATTTATAAGCCATTAAAACACATGGTACAATAAGCATGGTAACATATGATGTATTTTCGTGCTAAAATTTGGGATTTTTATCATACTACTGAACGCTTGCTTGCACTTTTAACAGTCTGTGCATTTATAGGGAACTTAACAAAGTTATGAATATTATAAGGTAACTACATGTACTAAATATGGGTGGTTCAGTGTCGATACCTGCATATACTGTCTAAATACTGTCCTTTATCATGAATAATGTAAGTTTAGCACCATGACTATAGTGTCAGCAGCAATCATACGAGAGCACCAAGGTCACGACACCACATCTATAGTGTTAAATGAGAAACTTGTCCACTTCAGATGCTTTTTTTAGCTTTAGCATCCATCTCTGAACCATAAAAGCATTTGACTTTATTCCGAGCACCTGCGCTTGTATGCGGTGGTGGAAAGATGAAGAGTTTTCTTAAGGTTTTCCGTTTCCCCTGATGCGTGGAGACCTCGAATCATGCGTCGCTACATACCTGAGCCCTCTTTCTGAGGCTTACTGTCTGGCCTCTAAATGTGGGAGAGAAACAGAGAAGCCCCCATGGATGGATTGAGTTACGTTCTACTTTACATGCTGTCAATGGGGAGATGTGTGCAAGCACATAAACCCTCAATACAGCTTCACATTCAGGCAACTTGCATTTATGGCTTATTGAAAGACTTCTGTCGTCCCACTGGAGCAAAACACTATCCGTTTACAAGATGATTTCAATGATTTCGACTTACCATCTGCGACTCTACTTGAGATATACCATTGAAGAACATCTTCTCGTTCTCTTGCTCCTGTTGGTTGAAAATGCATCGGTGGTTTACAATACAGCTTACAATGCCTTTTAGTTCCATAAAAAATACATATTATTGTGTCTTACTTTACTAAAACACGTTGGAATGGACAAGCTGACACTGATGCACACAATTCGCTTTTGGCTGGTTTGTTTTGGGTTGAACTTACATAATCTGAGTTGTTCTCCAGGAGCTCTTCTGTCTCGCTGTCTTCAGAGCTGCAGCCTCCTTGTTGACATCTCACTGCACGTCTCTCTCGCCCAGACCTCAGAAAGTCCACCGCAGAAGACTTCCGGAGGAGAGCTACCACAAAACTTGTCAACTTGTAGAAATAGTTATTTGACTTTCATTGTATATTTCATCATATACATTATGTATGCATATACCATTCAAAGGTTTAGGCTCACTTACATATTTATGAATACTATTTCACATATGTGAATAATAAAAAATACAAAACACTCTGTATCGAAAGTTCTTACATTTTTATCATCTTCATTGTAATCCCTGTTTGCCAAGACTTTGTAAAAATATTTAACCTCGAGGTCTTACCCCAAGATACTTTTTAAACAGATTTAAAGAAGTGTCCTTGAACTGTATTCTGGACATTTATTGGGTTCTTTTCCGTATTATTCATTAGAAATCACAAATTTCAAAAAAGCATTTATTTAATACAGCTCTGTGATAAATTTAACTAACATTATGGAACAATCAACTTTTTCCATCAAATATATTTTATTTTAAAAGGTTTGTACACTCTTAAAAATAAAGTTGCTCACACTGATACCATGGAAGAACCAGTTTTGGTTCCACTAAGAACCATTCAGTCAAATTTTCTGTAAAGGAACCTCTCTTACTTTTTTAGTCTGAAGAACTTTTTCCCCACAAAGAACCTTTCCTTCAGATGATAAAGGTTCTTTATGGACCCAAAAGGTTCGTCCATGGTATCGAAGAACCTTATGAAGCACCAATTTTTTAAGAGCGTAAAGTGACAAAAATAGTTCATTCAAGTGACTCTAGACATATTGTTATATAAATGTGCAAAACTGTATATAACATAATACACAATATATCCACAACTACAATTATGATAAAAATCATACAAACATATAAAAAGAAAGTGAAAAAGTTGTTCAGTGTTCATACCTGCTTCACAGGTGTATGTCACAGACACAAGGATGAGAAGTGCTGTCAGCTGTCTGTTAGGCCCCATTTCTCACATCATCTCTGAGCTCAGACTTCTGCTGCTTTTGTACTTTACCTGAGAATCTGACTCCTCCCACTGCAGCATCAACAAACACAGTATCAGGGGGCGTGGCCTTCAGCATCCACCCTTAACAGGTGGACCTGGACCAAGACTGGAATTCACATTTACATAAACCTCAAGTGAAGTTTACCCAACACCAAACTACTACACGGCTCAAAGTGTTAGATGAAACCATGAGAAGTAAACACTGGTTAGAGGGCAAAACATATCAAGAGACACAGAAAAAAAGGTTTCAACTTGATTCTGCTTTTTCTATTGTGCTGTAAATCAGTTTTAAAGTATAATTTATATGTGGTGAGCAGACAAACATACACAATTCCAAAACACTGATTTGTTTTCATATCTCTAATTTAAGATTAGTTACAGGAATAAACTTTTAAAATGTGTGTGTTAGTGCTTGCTCATCTTTACAACAGATGTCTACGGTATTAGGTTTCTTATAAAAGAGAACATTTCCTCTTGACAACAATGCTGAAAGTTTTTACAGGTTATGACTTCAAAGTAAATGTGTATACTTGAATAGATTTACTAATATGAACCTATTCAAAGTAACATTGATCTCTATTTTAAAAGGATTAAGATACATTTCTGCATTTAATTCCATATTTCGGTACAATGCTTAATGTATTCAAACTAGTGTTCAATACGCGAGTAAAATGAAGTCGAAATACCACTTCTCCTTATGCACCTGTTTCCCCCGCCGTTCTTGTGTTTAGGCTGTTGTGTTACCAGTTGTGCAGGTGTTGCCATCATTCAGTTCAGGTTCACAACTGCTTCACATCAAACAATTTAGCCCTTGTTTACCAGAGCACGACAAATCGGATCCTGAAGATTCTTCAGGATTAAACAGATTAGAGGTGGATAGCGTGTTTGTGTGGACAAAGGGTCTTGTGATTCGAGCTATAGTGTTACCTGTTCCTCTAATTAAGAAGCTATGGAGAAGCTGGATGGAAGGCAGAGATGGAGATTTTCCATCAGTGGAAGAAAAAAATCCCACTGTGGACCCATTAAAGTGAAACCGAGCATGATAACCTCAAACCAGACCCTGTGACCTACAACAGCATCACGCCATTTCACATTTGGAGCGTATACTTTAAATTCAAGTCATGCACTCATTATTCTATACTGTTTCACTTTAGAGGCTCGTGAAATTCTGAAAGCTGGACGTTTGCATGCCTGGCTTTAAAGACCTGAAGCTGGCAGTATCTAAACAGGGCCGAGCTGACTTGATAGCTCAGTGTTGAATGTTATTGGATCTGATGTTTTTCTGTGCAGGTGCGCGTTCTGGATAAACAGAATTCATTGTATTGAAAGGATGAATTTCAGAAACTCAAATGTACTATTAATTCATTTATTTCTGTGAAGCATTTATACAGTTCTCTTTATTCTGCAAGTTTATATGATTCTCTGTCGATCACAATGTCACGTTTAGAACTGAAAACAGAAGTAGCTTACACTTGGTCAAAGTTTGTCAGATGGACATGAACAACATCAGAATTAAACAACATTAAATTAAACAGCAGATAGGGCTAAAGTCAAGTTACACATTGATTATTGTAATTCCAGTGGTTTTAGGGCCTAGTATAGAGAAGATTGACATGTCTCAACTTAGTTTAGTGTTAAAAAAAAGAATTTTTGTTTGTTTATAATGAAGTGGAAAAAACAACGTGTGTTAGATAAAAAGACAAATACAAAATTATTCATCGCCATGCATCATTTTTCGTTTGAAGATCATGCGATTATTGATCAATGTGTAGTGATTTTTTTTTCTTTCAAAAATGGTCTTAATGAAATACTCCCACATACAACCATAAGCTTTCCAAGTAAAGGAACATGACATAAAAATAAGAAGATGAAAGAAAAATGTAACATTGATTAAATTACAGAAACAGTCAGACAGCCTGTCTTGCTCTCTTCCTTTAACAAAGGCACTGGAACAACAACAAATATTTCCAGAAATATTTTGTATAATAGTGTGTTTGTAAAGTCATTTAATAACCATCCTTATTTACTTGTTACAGTTTTTATCTCTCAATACATTTTGCCGACACTGTTGCAAGACTTTTCAAAGTTGATGAAAGGCTAAAAATGATCTTAGCTGTTATTCTCTCATTTTAAAGTGACATGTGCTGATTGTTAAGAATTATAGACAGTGTTCAGATTTAGGCAAATATTATGCAAATATTTGGCGGTTTGATGAACGATCGTTTGTCATGTAATACTGTTTATCTAATATCCGCCTTGTGCGTGTTCTGCTTCCTTGAATGACACAACCTGTACTTTCTCTGACTGTTGTTCTTATTGTGAAAGAGCCAGAACATTTCTGTCCATTTATCTTCCACTCTCAATTTATAAGCCCACAAGCCTACAACAAAACCCTGTGAGCACCAGTGTCTATGTAATACATGAGTATAACAGGTTCTCCTGGGTCTTATCTATGTCCTCTTTGAGCCTGCTACAGGGTTTTGTTGGTGTGAGACAGAAAGTAAAGAAACACAGCCGTGATGGTGACGTTTGGGGGCTGGAGTGTGTCTTTACGTTATTGTACACATATGGATGCCGTCTGTGTCTGCACCTCTACACCTCCTTCTCTCCAGGACTCGTAAATGAGGTCCGTCTCAGGTTCTCCTTCACTTTGATGAACTCCGGAGCGCTGCCGTTGCTGTTCTCCAGCGTTGCTTGCTCTTTCTCCAGCTTAAAAAGAGAGAGACCAATCGGTAGATATATGGTTGTTGTTGTTTAGTACACACCCTTTTGACTAGAGTGAACAATATGACATTATAACCCAAATAGCATAAATGTATATCAATAAATGTATATCAATATTCAAACCCCAAAGAAAGTTTAGTACGACCCCAGAGATAAAGGGAAAACAAGCGACAGCAAAGAGAGTCATTAGTCCAGGTCAGTATGACAGGTGGAAATGGTTGTGTGGTTTGTACCTCCTCTAGTTTCTGGTGTCTCTTGAGGAGCTCTTGTTCCAGGGGAGAGATTTTCCTCCTGGCCTCCTCCTCCTGCTTTCTCTGTTGTATCATCTGCTCTCTTTTTCTATGCTCTAACACGCGCTGCAGCTCAGTCTTATTCTCCACACCATCACCTCTGAAAGGGAAAACAGAATAAAATGGAATAGAGAGTAGAAAATAGAATATTAAATAGAGAAAAGAATATGGATAATATAATATAATACTACAGAATGGAATATAGATTATGGAAATAGAGAATATAATTAAAAGCAGAACAGCAGAATATCTAATACAGAATATGATACAATAGAATGGAATGTAGAATACAGAATGAATAGAACATAAAATACAGACTGAATAGAATGGAATATATAATACAGAATGAATGGAATTCAGAATATAGAATGAATAGAATGGAATATAGAATTTAGAATGAATAGAATGGAATATAGAACATAGAATACAGAATGAATAGAATGGAATATATAATTCAGAATGATTAGAATGGAATATATAATTCAGAATGAATAGAATGGAATATATAATTCAGAATGATTAGAATGGAATATATAATTCAGAATGAATAGAATGGAATGTAGAATTCAGAAATGGAATATAGAATTCAGAATGAATAGAATGGAATATAGAACAAAGAATACAGAATGCATAGAATGAAATATGGAACTAAGAATTAATAGAATGGAACATAGAATACAGAATTAATAGAATGGAATATAGAATACAGAAATAAATAGAATGGAATATAGAATACAGAATATAGAATAACATTTTTAGTTTTGCAGCAGGTGTGGCAGTAATTTTCTTTAGATTAAATTACCTAGTTCTTATATTTACTTTCATAAAACAAGACTTAATATCTTAGGTCACTTTTCTTGTTATGTACATGTATCGTAGTTTAGGAATCTTTAAAGTTTTACAAGTATCCAAGACAAAAATGCTTAGGAAGAATATATTTTTTTGCGGTGTTGTTGTTCTAATGCCAGTAATGAGACCAGTTGCTTCCTGCTCATTTTGAGATGTTTTAATTAACTCCACAGTAAGTTACTGGAAAACCTGCTGCATAACTATAGCAAAGCTTAACAGAATATAATATAATAGAATATGTAATAGAGAATATAAGAGCAAATAGAATACATTATAGAATAGAATTTGTAAGAGAAAATAGAATGGAAAATATATAGAATAGAATGGCATATCAAATATGGAATAGAAAATAGAATGGAATACAATAGGATATAATATAATTTAGAACGTGGAATAGAAAATAGATTAGATAATAAAACAGAATAGATTACCATGGAATAGAAAAAAAACAGGCAAGAGTATATTTAAATCGTCAATGTGTTTATTTAATGTTGTCCATTATCTATCCAGTAGGTGGCAGTATAATAACATTTAGAAATGTATGTGCCATGTTTTAAAGTGTGAGTGCATGAAAAATGTGAATGATTCATGTCTGGACATCGGTTATAATGTAGCCTAGAGAAATACATAAATAGAGATATTTGATTTAATTCTCACAAGAGGCAGAACAATCTTTCCATTCCTTCCTTTTCTACCTTTTTCATGTTGCTTCTGTTTAAAATTATTTGTTTTGACAATTTAGTTGTAGTCATGGGAAATTTGGTGATAAACACATTTGAATTGTGTGGTCAAATGTGCTTGTTTGTCTAGCTTTTTCACACAGCATCCATTCTGACCAACTCTCAATAAACTCAACTAAACAACTGTTTCTCAAGTTGTCAAGCTGCTGTTAACATGAGAGGTAATTATTAGAGCTGATGCCACGGTAGACATGCACACACAAACACACACAGACTGCTAATTAAATTAAGTGTGAGCTCGCCCCTCCATGGGGAGATGGCGCCAGGAGTGCTTAGAGGACGGAAAGGAAGCGCGTTTGCGTGTGTGCGTATGTTGTGCACATGTAGGAGTCCCAATTACCATCGCTGCTAATTTAGCTGGTGTCCTTCAAGCAGAGGAGACATCCAGACAACAACAAATAAACAAACAAACGTGAGGGGCAACTAATGAAGTTAATAAGAGAGACATCAGGCCCCCGGACGGCTCCCGAGGACCCTCGTAGTGAACAACACCTCTCATCTCTCAGCAAAGAATAGTAACCTGACTGAATCGCCGGCATCGACCAGTTCTTGAAATGATCCATACGTGGAGTCTGTTTTCCTATCGTTGGCCGTCGGACAGAGATAACAGTGACATCTGATATGTATACATATATATATGTGTGTATTTTTCTGCCTTCAGTTTTCTTTTAGCATCTCTACTGTTGTCTGATGTTGAGTGTTAAGCTCTCTTGGCGAGGAGCTCGACAACATCAATAGCGCACACAGGCACATAAACACAGCTTATCTTGAGAACACTTCAGAAAAGAGACAGGCGGAGTCCACACAGTGACCCATTTCCTCTGCCAGCCTGTGCCACTCCTGATGCCCGCTGTTATCTGGCCTCACGGGAAAGGGCTTTATCTTTTTCTCCGCTGTTTACTGTTCTCCATAGATTGACTGTCTTTGCCGGGTCGAGGGCCAAGTGTAACCAACGGTTACCTGCTTAACGGTCGACCCGGCACTGTGCCAGCGAGTGTCTCGTAGCGTTGCAAGGTTCATACAGTTGCAAACATCAAACACAAAAAGTTTGGAAAAGCTGTATACCTGACACGTTTTTCTTAGCCTGAGTGCAGGAGCATTTTGTGTTTTACTGTATGACATTTCCAGAGCAATATTTGCATGCGCTTGATAATCCTGTTCTAATCGGATTGATACTGTAGCTCAATTTGAATTAAATGTTCACTTTTCGGAAGGAAACTCATCTGACCAGCTCGATGCATATGAAATCTGTATTGGATTTGAAAAAGTGGTGCAGATACAACAATAAAAGACCTGGGATGCGCTTCCGGAACAACGACATACGCTGGTAAACCATCACAGTATGATGCATCGTTTGAGAAACTGACTAGCTACTACCGAATGTTTCCCAAAAGCACAATCACTTTGTCGCATATCTGTTTAGATCGATTTAATGTCACATTATTGCTGTCAACAATGTACACTGCATCAGAAAACTATTTTTGTGATCATATTTTTGCCCGCTATAGGGGTGGGGATCGATCCTGAAATATCGATACTTCCGATGCTGAGGTTGTATCGAAAAGGATCGATCATAACGTTAAAACATCGATACTAATGTGTTTTTACTACGGATTTTATTTATTTACTAATTTAGCTACTAATCGTATAATAAAGAGGAACTACTTATTTCCCATACACCTAGCTTTGCTCCTCCCTGCCCTGCTGTGTTTTGTAGTACGCTATCACGTGACTCAGCAGCACGTAACTTTTTAAAGCTAGAGAAGTAATACAAGGATAGGGACAAATTGTTTGATAAATATCGGTTTTCTGTTCTGTTAATCTGTTATACTAGGTTATAGTATACTCTGTTATTGTTGTTACTAGGCTTGTTAATATTTTCCAGTAATTATTTGGTGAGAAGTTCATGCTTGCAAATTATATATTCATTTGGTGTAAATTATGTCCCGTGTTTTAACATCTACATGATTATTTAGCCTATAGGCACATTAAGAGCACAAATCACAAAATATTTTAGTGGTCATGAAAATGTATTCAGATTTATCAAATGAATGATGAATCATGACATTTCATCCACAGGAAAGTAAATGTAAATTAAAGTGAATGCTTCTAAAAGTATTTGTATCGGTATTGATATCGGCAATACTGGCCTTGCATTTACTTGGTATCGGATCGGTACCAAATTTATCAGTATCGCCCACCACTAGCCCTCTATTGTTTTATTTCACGATTTTTAACTCATTCATAAGTTTCCTCCTACGTAACTCCGAACAGGGATTCCCCAGGGTCCTAGAGCACGTAGTTCCAGGTGCATGCGTACTTTTAAAAACAACGCTTCTATTCGCTTGACAAACTAAAAGATGTAAAATTTAATTTTCACAGTATATTTAGAATGATGGATAGGAATGAACCAGATGTTGCTCACTTACCTTGCTCAAAAGCATAATGTATGTAAGTCTACATGTCAAAAAAATAAGGAACTATGATTCTTCTAACCACAACTCTAGACCTGTAGTTCCAACAACACAACTTTGCGATGCTGCTTGCGATTGACCGTTGGAACAAGGATTACGGTAAACAATTGAATCGTTGAACTATGCTGAAATGACGAAACTTGCGACCATAGTTGACTAACAATGCTTTTGGGAAACGCACCCCTAGTAAATTGTCATGAAGATGTAAAATATGAAGCATCCAGCCAGAGAAATAGTCAACTAGTCTTTCAAAGTCATCGTAAAGACTTTTTAAGCTTGAATACAACCTTAAAATGCTTGCGAATATGGTGGTTACTTCCCACCTCCTTCCTGTCTACTCTAGGACCCTCAAATCTCCTCCTTCTACATGAAGTATTGATGGATAGTTCACCCTTAAAAGCTAATTTATTCATTATTTACTGACAATTATGTTGTTCAAAAGCTGTATATGACTCTTTGTTCTGTGGAACACTATGGTAGATATTTTGAGAAATGTCTCAGTGGTTTTGTGTCCATACAATGGAAGTCAACGGGGCTCAGTGTTGTGTGGTTACTAACGTTCATCAAAATATCTTCTATTGCGTTCTGCAGAATGGGAGTGGAGATGGTGGTCTAGTGGGTTAAACCATTATAACTGGTAATCAAAAGGTTGCTGGTTCGATCCCAGCAGCCACCACCAGTGTGTCCTTGAGCAAGACACTTTACTCCATGTTGCTCCAGGGGGATTGTCCCTGTAATAAGTGCACTGTAAGTCGCTTTGGATAAAAGCGTCTGCCAAATGACTAAATGTAAATGTAAAAAAGTCATACAGGTTGAATTGACACAAAGAATGTTCTTTGGTTGAATCAACCGTTAAAAATAAGCATCCCAATGGTACCTTTACGCTCAAAACAATGGCCGTTTCTCAATTCCAAGAACACAAAGAACGGACTTGTGTTCTCGTGGAGACCGATCTTGCGAGGCAGCCTGGGAAGAACGAGCTCGGATGGACGCGCCACAAAGATTAATGGGACTTTAAGCCGGTTCGGCATTCTCAGATCTGCATTCAATGCAAGCATAATATCAAAAAAAACATTGGGGTAGGGTCATGCGTTCTCTGGTCTTGAGAATGGAAACCAGCTTTTGAGGGTTATTGATGACGTAGAGCAAACACGAGGACACAAGATCGCTGAAGAACGCATATTGAGATATGCACTACCTAGCTACCATGCTAATTGCACAATTAAGCAATGTCACTATTTTTAATCAATGACACTTTAACGCTCATTGTCTACAAACCTTCTTCTGTCTACTCTCATAGATGAAAATGACAGTCGAGTCAAAGCACGTTGAATCATCTTGTTTGCTGTGTCACTGGATCTGAGGCCTAAACAGCAATCGTCAGCCACTCCAGATTAGGGCTGGAACAACTAATCCATAAAATTGATAAAAATAGATAATGAAATTCGTTGACAACCAATTTCATTATCGATAAGTTGGTCTTTGACATCACTTGCGACCTGCGCAGTTATTAATCAAGCAAGTCTTCTTCCTATTTAAAACTACCGTTTTAGATGTGTCTCTCAGTGCAGCATGAGCTGCACAGTTTTAAAGTCACAAGTGTCTCTCCGTGGATGCGTCTCTTCGTGCAGCACGAGATGCGCAGATTTAAAGTCACATGTGTCTCTCCGTGGAGCATGAGATGCGCAGTTTTAAAGTCATACGTGTCTCTCCGTGGATGCGTCTCTTCGTGCAGCACGAGATGCGCAGATTTAAAGTCACCCGTGTCTCTCTGTGCAGCGCAATGTGCAGTTTTAAAGTCACTCGTGTCCCTCCGTGAATGCGTCTCTCTGTTCGGCACAAGTTGCGCAGTTTTAAAGTCACACATGTCTCTCCGTGGAGCATCAGCTGCGCAGTTTTAAAGTCATACGTTTCTTTGCGTGGATGCGTCTCTTCGTGCAGCACGAGATGCGCAGATTTAAAGTCACCCGTGTCTCTCTGTGCAGCGCAATGCGCAGTTTTAAAGTCACACGTGTCTCACCGTGAATGCGTCTCTCTGTTCGGCACAAGTTGCGCAGTTTTAAAGTCACACATGTCTCTCCGTGGAGCATATAAGCTGCGCAGTTTTAAAGTCATACGTGTCTCTCCGTGGATGCGTCTCTTCGTGCAGCACGAGATGCGCAGATTTAAAGTCACCCGTGTCTCTCCGTGCAGCGCAATGCGCAGTTTTAAAGTCACGTGTCCCTCCGTGAATGCGTCTCTCTGTGCGGCACAATTGCGCAGTTTTAAAGTCAGACGTGTTTTGCTTGCATCTTGTCAACCTGCGCAGTTTTTAAGTTTCAAGGGTGGAGGCGTTTTAAATGACAAAATTAAAGATAATATTTGTAAAACCCAATTTGTGGCGTTTGCATTTGGCAAAGTACATAATAGGCTAAATATCCTGATTTAGGTGGTTTATATAGTTCAGAGGTGGGAAGGAACGAAGTACATTTACTTGAGTACTGTTCTTAAGTACACTTTTTGAGTATTTGTACTTGAGTGTTACTTTTTCTGTACTGTACTTCACTACATTTGAATGACAAATATCTCACTTTTCATGGCACAATTGTTTCTTTTCTTGGCCGACCCTGTCCTCGCTCCTACGTTTGGGAGAGACTATTGTCAGTTGCTTCTAATATGTCACACCTGAATCAATTCACAAAGTGTGTTAATTTTAGAAACATTCACAAAATTTTGGGAGAAGGCTAATGAGTTCAGTTGTGTATACTTTTCCCATATCTGATTTACTTATTATAAGCAAAATATGTAATTGCATTTTTATCCGATTAATCGAGAAAATAGTCTTCCAACTAATCGATTATCAAAATAATCATTAGTTGCAGCCCTACTTTAGACATGCTCTCATATCACCTGTGTGAAAACACAAGGCAGAGCCGGCTTGGGATGTGAATGTATATCTCTAATTAGCTTTTATTGGCTGAAACTTGAGTTCTTTATATCTTAAACCCCCTAAAGTGTCTCAGAAAGAAAGGCACGGAGGAGGAAGGATGGATAAAGGGGCTTCTGTTGCTCACTCCGTAAAGCTTCAGAGTACACTGTTCCTAAGCAACTACCCAATGCAATTTAGAGCGCTAACACAAAGAGGATGGGTAGAGCCAAGGTCAAACTAAAGAGCCTTTGATTCACTACTTTGACACTATTTTTGTACTTATTAATTATAGTGGAAAGCCTGAATAAAAATCACATTGAACTCACCCTGCTTATTTGTGTGATTGACATGCTTTTCTCAGTAAAACAGATTTTTAATAAGCTTGAAATCTATTCTTGAACTATCATCAAATCATAGACGCTTTAATAAAGAACTGGAGAGTCTGTAGTAAATGTTTCATCCTTGCATAACTGTGTGTACTTGTATATCTTACCGTTTATGGTTCATAAGCAACTCTCGATGAAGCTCCTGGTGGCTTTTAGAGGCTTTCACTGGATTAACCAGCTTTTTGGGTCTGATGAGATCATCATCCCCTGTCATGTAATCGGGTTGGGGAGCGTAACCGGCCAACGGTGGGATCTGATCGCGATGAGGGTAACCGAACGGGTCACGGTCCGGGGTCTTCGGCTGGTGAGGCTGTTCCCATTGGATATTGGCATATGCCGAAGCTAAAGAGAGAAAAACGAGAGTTTGAAAGGAAGTTTCACGTTGACAGAAAGTTGTTTTTCCTTCCTGACCGTTTTTACTGGGAGCACACAGATAATGTTGCAAAAGAAGTTCATAAACAACAGGAAGTGACATTATGCGCTGTAAATAAACCACATCAGAGAGTCGATGTTTACCACACCACTGGATACGGCTTCTATCTAAACTAGTCTAAATGTTTCCATGTGAGCTGAGTTGTAAGACTGGGAAGAGAGCAGGTGGACAGTGTTTACATCCTTATAGGCGTTGGGTGGAAATGCCCAATCTCCCATTTCCTGTGTGCTGAGCTCAGCTATTTTTAAAGATCAACAAACCTCGACCACACCATCACAAATAAACCAACTGTTCATTTTTTTTAAACTTTCAGCTGCCTTAAATTTGTTAGTTAAATCAAATTCGCTTTATGAGTCAATTTAACTTAATGATTTTGAATTGGCTTTAAAAATCATGTTTTTAAAGTTGTCTTGAAAGCACACGGATTGCAGGATTTTGCAGAGAAAGAGATGTTCTTTGGTCAACCGCATAGTTGACTCTGGGTCAACATTTCGATAAACCAATCAGATTTGAAGGAAACATATACAGTTTATATAAAGTTTAGGTTAGGTGCTTCTACACCTACAACCACAAATTACTATTCACCTGTCATTTGTTCTTTGATTTTAGAGATAAACTCCCTATTGAAAAAAACAGCATATGCTGGGTTAGGTATGTTTTGATGCTGGTTTGACCAGCTTAAGCCAGCTAAAGACCAGCAAATGACCAGTTTAACCCAGCAGTCGACCAGTTTTACCCAACACATGACCATCTTAAACCAGCACATGACCATCTTAAACCAGGAGATGACGAGCTTAAACCAGCACATGACCATCTTAAACCAAAACATGACCATCTTAAACCAGCATATGAACATATTGAACCAGCACAAACCAGCACTCAAACATACCAAACCATTACTGTAAATGCTGTTTTTTTTTAACAGGGCTATGTCACATTTAAATTTTGGTTCAAAAACTGTCTCGAAAATTTAAATAAAAAATTGGTTTAGGGGTGATTCACATTTTGCATCTATTAACAAAGAGTATATGGATTATATGAACTGAAAATACCTTGCAAAAACACTACTACTAGATTTAGATTTTACTACTAGATAGTAGATACTAGTCTCCATATTCACTGAGCTTGTTTATACTGGTTGGTTGTTTTCGCTTGCGGCATTCTGAAAAGCTGAAATATTTAGAAAAAGGGCAGCGTAGCACCGCATCGTTCCCAATTGAGCGTGCTTGTCACGCGTCTAAATTTAAATAAAAATATGCACGCGCAAAAGACGTGAAAATGTGAATCGCCCCTAACAAGTCACTCATCTTTTAATAATACCATAAAGACTTACAATTTACTATTAAGTATATTTTAACTTCCTAGTTCAGAATTATTGAAACATTACCAAGACAAAATCCTTCTACGGTAGGTCCTCTATTTGACTTTCTCAAAAAAAAAGATGGGTTTGGACCAACATCAACCCAAATGCTCAACTTGCACCCTGCTCTTTAATTCAGCCCAGCCCCAGTGCATCATGGGTGGAGCCGCTCCTCTCCAGATAGGACAGATGAATAGTGCAGTGATCCGTGTTAAAGTGACAGCAGATCAGGTGTCATACGTTCTGAACAATGCTTTCCTTGGAGGAGGAACCAGAGACATTCTCCGCCATACAATATTAAAAAAGCTGAGCTCCATTCTTACATTACATTTCTACATATTGCTGAAAACCCATGTTGTTTAAAACAATATTTCTCATAAATAAAAAATATTAATCTGTAATGAATAAAAACATATTTGTTCATGTTCCTATGTGTTCTCATGAATTGGACACGAGTAGTATTCCCAATTATGATGGTTTTGGTATACTTCCACATAATCTTCTGCTGTGGCGTCCTTGTTCACATTGATTAGAGATCTATAACACAGTGCAGACCAGCAGAGACCGGACCTGAAAGGGAATATCCTTCTATTATGGGCATAATGTATTTATCAACATCCCCCACAAAACCAGGAGTCACACATCATTGCATTTTGCTGATCAAATCTGAGTCCATTTCCAAGAATCGCTGGGGTCAATTAGATTTGTATGGGACTGTTGATGCAGCCGCAAGGGGTGGCGAGATTTAATAATGTGTGCAGGATAATTGAAAAATAATACAGGGTCACACATTATATTAGGTATAACTGTATTTGATCTTCTGATTTATATCTGGTCTCTTAAATCTTAATTTCTACCTTACTGAATTAAATAATTATAATATCTATTAGAATGAATCCAGGGTCTGATGGGGTTAAAATGTGAAGCATTTCATACAATTTACTTGCTAGATACATGCTGTTCTGCGAAACTTACACTCTTACAAATGTTGGGTTATTTCAACCCATTGTTTGGTCAAACATGGACAAACCCAACTATTAACCCAGGGAATATTTATATTTGACCCAATAGAGGGCTAAAACAAACCAACATTTGGGTTGAAACGATCCAGCATACGTTTATTTTTAACCAAACAAATGGGTTCGTCCATTTTTGACCCAACACTGGGTTGAAATAACCCAACATTTTTTAGAACGTATAGAGTAGGAAGATGCCTAAGCAAAATGTAAAAATATTATGTACTAAAGGAATGGTTCGCCTTAAATGGTCCCCATTGACTTTCCATAGAAGGAATGAAATTACTACGGTCAAGTCAACGCGGACCATATTTGGGTGAGCTACCCAAAATATATGCTAATAAATTAAGCTTTTTAAATGTTGAAATTCTTTCACCAAGTTGACAACCATAAAGAGTCCAGATTTTAACATGATCTCATGGGAACAACAGCAGGTTGATTTTTCGTGTCTCTAAGCCATTTTCGTCAAATTTTTTAGCTATACGTCTGTCACTTTATCTCTCATGAAGTGTCATTTAAACACCAAGTTTGGCTGATATGTTTGGAGTCACTGTCTCATAACAACATTAAAAATTACCATATTCCTAAAAATATTTTATTCAAATGTTACTATGTAACACTTCAAAGAATACCTTCAAAGCAATACCCCCAAAAAAATGTTTCAATGTATTTTCCATGCTGTATTGTTATGATAATATCATGACATCTTTTATAAAAGCAACTGAAAGCAGGCTGGCTTCATGGTTATGTAGCTCACCTTGAATTTCTCTGCATGAGCGAACGCATTGTCACATTAGGCTCCGGGCATTCAGCATCAAAAACACCATTTTTATTCCAACAAAAAATCCTCTGTTATGTAAGGAGTTTGTTCCCAGAATGGACTGTATACAAACAGAATGCTGACAGTTGTCATGACGACATCAGGATTTTCTGAGGATGCCCAGAGATCCCATTCTCCCCTGGGTCTGCGTGTGTGGAAATGCTGTGTTATTTCCCATAATCCCCTGTGAATACTGGTCCTTGGCAAGCCATAAAATTTAGGCAGAGCTCTCAGACAGGGAATTTGCATGATAAAGGTCCCCAGCAAGAAGCAAAGCAGCAGTCTTTTGGCACAATAACACAGAATAACTTACTTCGAGCATCTAAACGTAGATTGGAAGAGAATACAATAATAGGTTGAAAGGCTAATAAGTTGTTTTACAAATACTTTTCTGCAGATTTGTGACAGTCACCAGTGAACCCATCCAGGGTATGTTGGTTTAAGGTGTATTTCTACAGAGCTGGATGACTTAAGATAACTGTTCAAATATCGGCGTCCATCATAGTCAAGCACAAATGCAAATTGAACCTTGTGCTTTTTAGCTAAAACAAACACACAGCAAGATACAGCTGGTAAAACATTAAAATAAGAAAATTGTGAAAGATGCTGTTTTCTGTCAGTAGGATGCGGAGATATTGATGTATGTAACTGAAACCTACTGGAAAATCACAGCAACGTGAAAATATGAGCTGAAACATCCGTCTTAGATTTGAAGACAAATGAGAGTTATTTTAAACAATGAGTTCATATGGCTCCTGTCAAACCGTGTTATTTTATCGAGATTCCAAACTGTGAATTTGTAATGGCCTATGGAGAGGTTTTGAAGTGAAGTGCAAAACAGCATGAGTAACTGGGCACAGTGCCCAGGAAAAGCACCTCACATTTTTTACTGCTGTGATATTTTCTCATAAACTTTGTGTTTGACTCTTTCATTCTTAGCTTGACCTGTGATGTACAGTATATACATAGTTTCCAATAATTTATTCTTTTCAAATATAGTCTTTATCCCTTAAATTATACTCAATTTTGTCAATAACAACAACAAAAATCAGGTGCTAGAACAGTAGACAGATTATTTTTTTGCAATAACGTACAATATTACATGTTTCAATTGCTGTCTTTGACACTCCATGACAACAATGTAAGCCTGAGTCTTACTATTCTACATGTTCTGTTGAAGCATCAGCTGAGCAGCATCTTCTAATCTCAGTCATAGTGTGTAACTGTCTTACCTGACTTGATCAGCACATCTCTAGGTCTGCTGGGTGGGCCCTCAGAAGGGTACAAACTGTGTTCAACTCTCTGCTCCATCCCGGTGCTGCCTGAGTGTGTGTATGTGTGTGCGAGATATTCTACATGTTTATGTGAGGGCCGTTTCTCCTGAGGTTCAGCTCTTCTCTCACACACACATGCCTGCTCTCTCAGAGTGTAAACAGTCACATGGCCACTGGCCATTCAAAGTCACGCCCCTTTTGCTCCTCCCAAACTTTTTTCTCTCCCAGCAGTGTGATTGGATTAGTGAAAGGTTAATAATCTCTCTCTCTCTCTCTCTCTCTCTCTCTCCTAAATCTGACACTTACCATTATTAATACATGCACTCATGTTTTGCTCATGCATCACTGATGTTTGTCAGCACAGATTACATTTAGAACAAGCTCTCTGGACATCGCCCGATGATGACCATTAGGTCAAGCTCATCTTTACGTGTTTATCTGCAGAAAAGATTTTTTCGTCACTGCACAAAGTCCTCCTTTGGGTATTTGTTGAGTATATAAGGAAAGAATTACACAATATTAATCCCAATATGATTCGCGGTGGGTGGCGTAACGGTTTTCTCTTGTTTTAAATGAATATAAAATGATCAATAATATGACGATAAATGTTATAAAATTAATAGTTCTGATGAGCCATTCAAAGCAATTGCATAAAAGCAATATACAAAAACCAGTGAGAACCCAAAAAATGAAAATCCTTTCATAATTCACTCATCCCCTTGTCATTTCAAACCTGCGTGACTTTCTTTCTTCTGCAGAACACAAAAGAAGATATTTTGAAGAATGTTGGTGATTAAACAACAGACTCCTATTGACTTTCATTGTATGAACACAAAACCACTAAAACATTTCTCAAAATATCTTCTTTGTGTTCCACAGAAGAAAGAGTCATACACAGCGTCTTGAATGACTCAACATCATCAATTAAACATGTAAACAGTGTAAAACAGTCTTGAACACTGATGATATTTATTCCATGGTAAACAACCAGTAGCGCAAAATGGCTGGTTGACATACTTACTGTACCCCTTGCATGTTGCCTGTGCTCTCATACTTCCAATCCCTAAATTGTTTTGTTTTACTCAAGGTCAATGGCACATTAGGAGGCCATTATATTTTTTTACATTGTGAAGCATAATCGGAATATCAGACGTCTTTTGAGCTAGCCGTGGCATGTCAAGAAACAAGGTCAAGGGATGGGGAGCCGTGGCAGCGCTGTATTGTTCCTTCACAGGGCTTCTTTTATTAGTCTAAAAGATGTGTGGGTGTAGACTTACCCGATCCATTCAGGTGTTTGGGGTTTTTCACACTCTGCTGCTCAATGTTATAGGCCTTCTTCTGTGCATGAGAGAGACAGACAGAAAAGAAAAATAGAGCCTTATCAGTTTACAAATATCCACATGAATCTCATCAATCACTGCATTACTGATGCTCTCGTCCATCCTGCAATCGATTTAGGATATATTATGAGAGACATGCACCCAGGAAAAGGTGGACGCACATTACCGTATGCTTCTAACGTTGTAACATAAACCGGCTGTTCTATTTCACGCTCCTCACCAGTGATTGTGGGAGTTGCATTTGTCTCGATGGTTTTAAAAATACAAATATGAGGGTATGCTTCAAAAGAAATCTGAGCGTTCTGCAAAGAATATTTTACTTATCAAATTATGTCGGTGTCTTCCCAAAGCACTGCGAGTATTCTGTCAACAGACTTTTATTGATAACTGCAGATGCGGTATTATGCAGCAGTGGAGGCGCTGTTATCATCCCATTGTGGAGGCAGAGTTGTAGGACAAGAGCTAATAGGGTATACACCTACGGCCCTGTCCCAAATGGTGCCCTTCATGTGGACTTGCAGTCTCGTGGCCTTAAATTTCGCGTTCTCGCTTAGTGCACGAGTCTGTAGGGTTTGCCATCTCTAATTTTTACGTTCGGAAGTGTGCTCATCAGCGCCCCCTTTGCACCCTTGATGCAGTCTTCGGTGAAGCCCGCACTACAGCAGGCTCCACACACTTGACCAACCCAGAAGCCCTTGCAAATGCCCAATTGCGGCTATCGTGGCCCATGGCCAATGTGAGTAGGGCCTAAGACGTTTGTTCTACTAATTTAGGCCCGATTCACATTTCGCGTGTAAAACCGCACTGAAAACGCGAGCTTCACTGTGATCTCCTTTTTTCCAAAGCGCCTGGACTTTGCGCTCTCCTTGCATCTGTTGTCGCTAATCAACCATGGGCCACGATAGCCGTTGAGACGAGGAGGTATAAACGAAAGATATATGGATTACATGCACTGAAAATACTTCGCAATAACTCTGCTACTATGTGTGTATAGAAACAACAACATATATGATTTAAATATTATTTAAATAGTAAACCAAAAGTATAATGTTAATGATACTTAAAGAAAGAAGTATAATACTTTTACTTACTTACTTAATGTACTTACAGTAAATTTGTTGTGTACTAAAAGTTCACTACTGCCAAACTTAAAGTAGGCCTATAAGTGGGACAATTTAGTTTCAAGTAGTACTAGGCTTACATGTATACTACTAGCAAATATTAATTCAATTAAATATGATTTACATTGTGGTTTTTACAATGTTGCATTGTTTCAAAGCAGTTTTACATGAAAAACACGATACAATTGATACAGCTCATGCTATAGAAAGAGGAAGACCGTTCTAGTAACCAATGTTTGCAAGCCAAAACAGCCCAGTGGTGAGGAACCCAAACTACAATGATGAATAAATGGAGAAAAAACCTTGGGGGGAACCAAACTCAGCTGGGAGGGTCAGGTCTCCTCTGATGTGTTACAGCTGCAATTAGTTACTTTGAGTAAAAGTTACTGAGTAAACATATTTGTTTAGCGAGGAGAGCTTATAACGTATAGTTTTCACTAAATTACATTTAATGTAAATTACATCTAAATTACATGACATCTCATTTACCAAAATACATTTGTTTGTAGCTGTTTAAGTCGTATTTGGTTGAGACTGCTTTTAAGAACATTAATATTACTTTGTGAAGAATTTGTGAAAAAGTACCTGCGCTCTAATTATGTACACTTACTAAATTGAACAACAATTATGAATGTTTATGAGACAAACGAGATCCAATACACCACATACACATTTACAACTGGGAAAGTTCTTCAAAGCACACATAGTTTACGAAAGGAACTAGACAATACAAAACCTTTATTGTTTTTCCGAGTGTTTCCGAGATCGATACATTGCATTTTCACCTGGATATTTTTGCTCAAAGCAACACAGTCGAAAGTAGCTTTCCAATATGGAGTAATCACTGTTTTCAAGTCAGACACTTTTCTTATCTGCCCTTAACCCTGTTATTTATTCCCAGTGTGTGTGAAACAGCATGGTCTCAGATTTGAGAGTTCTGCGTCGTGATCCTGCAGTGGAAACTTGAGAGTTAAGCATGCCCACCCTCCTTTTCCTCCCTCTCACATCAGCCAGGTTTTCCACAGATTAATGTCTGAGGACTTGAGGTTCTTTCCTCCAGTGGACTCTGTTTGAGTGAATAGATATTGTTGCTGTGGTTGTGTGCCATTGCTAGGAGAGGTCTGCTCAGGCTTGGTGTCTTCACAAGGACCTCACTGTCCGCAGCAAGGGCATGGAGGACAGGGTACAAGAGAGAGCACAACAAGAAAAGAAGAACAAATCTCTTTCATTTCACCTCTCTCCCATCTACACAAGCTTACCAAGACCTCTTATAAGGCTACATGGAAAATCCAGTCTGTGCAAAATGTTTGGTTCTTCAGCGCCTTTTGCAAACAGAACCTACAGAAGATTTCTTATTCACCTGTTTTTTCGAGCTTTGGGCTCTGACATAAAAAGCAAGCTTTATTGAGATGTAATTAATTTGCTTGTATTTAAAGAGGATTTGTGTCTCCTCTTATTGGGAGGAGAGCGGCTTAAAACTGTAATATAATCAACAAAGACTCACTAAGAGGCTGAGAGATGAAAAGCCTCTTCGAGCAACAATAACGTCAGGTTGTAATAAGGTTATGCTCACTTACATTCAGTCCATATTTGGAGTGGAGTTCTGTGAATGGAGTATGGTAATAGCATGAATGAAATCCGAATTGGATTTATTCAGCGGTAAATGCTCTGCCTTAAGTTTGGGATAACCTTCAGTCCATTCAGGTGAACAATTACGCAGTAGACATCTTAAGTCTGTTGTGAACTGTTTCTAAAAACGATATGTGTCACAGTGACATAACTGGAGACTGGAATTATGAATTTTACGAATGTGACTCTGCCTATATTTTTGCACAACCTGCAATATGTTTCATTACGTAGAAATTGTTGCACGTTTCAATTGAACTGTCCAGTAGAGGTGCTTGTTTTTCTACATTTGCCAATACCGATATTTTAAAAAGCACTGCGGCTGATTGGTCGATATAACACAAATGCAATTACAGTAAATGAAAGACATACCTAAAATTGGTTGAACCAAATGAACAATTGCTGTGTATTATGTGGATAGTTGGCCCTGTTTACAGTGATCTTTTACTATGTGTCAACTGCTGGCTTTACACTGAGTGGCCTTTAAGAACAAAATGCTAGTATGCATAAAGTCTCAGCCTCAGACATCACGACCACGGACCATCTGAGGCTGACGCATAAGGCACACTTTTCTGGAAAAACTTCAGAAAGTTTGAAGTCCTCCTCTGATTGGTTGAATTTCAAAGGATTTCCGGGAGACGTGCGTGTTGCGTTCTGTAACGCTACATCTGGAAACAACATGAAGCCGTCTGATCTAGAAGTAAGCTGTCGTGTTTACAACGCTTGCTATATCAATTCATCACGATTGACTAAATGCTTTATTCTTAAAAGTATGCGAAGTTCACAGCATAAACTTATAATAATTTTGTCGCTGGTAACTTTTGACATGTTCGAGACCGAACTCAGGTCTGTTACTGCGAGGGCGTTCCCATGCCTCTAATACACGGCACACAACGAAACATAATTGCTTGCTTTGCCTGCCTCTTGGGCGGGCATTGGCCAACATGTATCTTTCAGTTGAATTCACAGTTTAAAACACATTTTTTTTTCTATGTTGTTTTAAAAGTAATACATAATCGTGTTAAATAAACAGGATCTCAATATTGGCAAAAATAAACAGCCCTAGCATTTACACCTCAAAGGTGGAGCGGGGGGCATGGCTTTTGGGGCTCAAGCCAGGAAAGTTTTTCATAGGCCCCTAAGCCGGGTCGCTTTCTAGTCAAATGACGTTGTAAAAGTTGAACTATTTCCATCTCGATGCAGCGCCGTATGTACGTTGCAACCGTGTCGTTCCCTATTGTTCGCGCGACTGGCACGTGTGAACTTGCGGCAATAGACGCGAAATGTGAATCACCCTTATAGTGTACAATGTGAGTGTGATATGGGCAAACAGTGCTCATCAACAGCATGTCTTATCTCATGGCACATCGAGCAAATTTTCTCTGTAGTACAGTGTAACAATAATTAAACACGGCTCAGCAGCAGTGAAAAATGTTAATGCCGAACACAATATCTGTCTCTGAAATCAAAGTTGTCCTCTCCTCTATCACAAGGGACAGAAAATAGGCCACAGCCAAAGCAATCTGGCATCAGGAAACCTTAAGGAGAGTCAAGCGTGACCTCCTCCAGAATGCATCATTGTCCTCCAAGACAGGGCTGGATGCCACAGCGCCCCACCTGTAGTGTACAGGTACTCGCCGAAGTAATAGTTTGATCTTTATGTTTGTGGCCCGTTCTGATCTCTCATATTTTATTTACGCTCTTCGGAATGTGTCCCCATACCCATGCACTGGAAAGTGATATTGCATCCTCGTGCATAAGCCTCAAACAAAAAGGGTGTTTTTAATAGATTTTGGCTGTGCCTCGCCACTCTGGTTTCAAGCCGAAGGTTCTCAAGTTTCTCAGACAACACTGACAATTAGCGGAGGCCATAGAAGGGGAGAGGTAGTCTACTAATAACCCAAAGAAACTACTGGAGAACATGGACATGGATCAACGCACCAGTCTTCTGCTGGGACCCGCAACCGAACAAAGAATGACACAGAATGATTTTATGTACGATAAATACATTGTTTAGTTTATTGTCGTTCTGTTTATCAAATGTGGATGATTCTCAAAGTCTATTGGTTCACTGCTTGGGCCTTTAATGAACATAAAACTTAATTCTGCCGACATAATTACATCTCAAGACCCCCAGAGCCTCCTTTGTTTACATAGTTAAAGATTTCCTTTTCCCTTATGGTCATTATGTGTTTTAATGGTTGCCGGAGTAGTAAATGCTGTGCAAGATTGAGTTCATCTTGTGGTTTCCTGATGAGATGAAAAGAAGCTGAGATGGTGATGTTGCTTTAGGCCATGTTGTTAAACAAGTGTACGTGTGTTGTCAAGTGTGTAACACCTCAAATACACTCACTCTTGTGCCAATAAAAAGATCTGTTTGGTTAAAAACAATCTATATTTGTCTAGACTCTTGTTGCTGGCTAATCCTAGAAGAGCTTTATCCAGGTCATGTCAATTAAACATTTAACAACAAAATAATCGATTAGTGTGTTTGACAGAGCGTAGCTCTAGATTTATATCTTAGGTTGTGGTGTTTTAAAGTGGATCGATGTAGTCACACAAGTTTGTGAGGAGAGTTGCAGCTAGCTGTCCTTTAGCATGCTAACAGAACTGTAGCTAGTGTCACTGAACTGTAAACATGCTAAAACTCTCTCTAAGAAGCTAGAACTAAAATGACAAATTTAATGCAATTAATTCTTAAAATAACAATTATAATTGTACTAGCTAATGCCATGCTTAAGCAACTAAGACATCTAAAAATATTTTGAACACATTTAAATTTTGCTTTAATTTTGCAGCAGGTTTGCCATCAACTTACAGTAGATTTGATTACTACTTAATATTTTCCTATTAGTACATTTAAATTTACATTTAGGCATTTGGCAGATGCTTTTATACAAAGCGACATACATTGCTTTATCCTATACATTTTACATAGTAATGTGCAATCCCCTGGGATCGAACTGTGTTTATTTTGAGTTAAACTTTACTTTAAACAAAATGAAAACACTTTTGAGATTTTCAAAATGAGCATGAAGAGACTGGTCTCATTACTGGGATTACTCAAAATGACATCCTTCCTTAGCATTTTAGATTTGTTTTCTAGTAAAATTACTTGAAACTTCTTAAATCACGATACATTTACATAACAAGAAAAGGGACCTAAGACATTTAGTCTTGTTTTATCAAAGACGATATAAGAACTAGGTAAGTTTATGTTTAAAACTAAATTTTACATTAAATCTACGGACAGTTACTGGCAAACCTGCTGCAAAACTACAGCAGCTCAATTGTGAATTGTATTGATATTATTTGCTGCTAATAGTTATAGCTACGTATTTCACATTTGAGCTCATTCTGCCACTTAGTGGGGAATATTATTATCACACATAAAGAACCATGTGCTGCTATGAAATATTTTAGAAGATGAAAAACCTCTATAGTTTAATGCTTTTGTTGGACTAAAAATGTTAAATCCTCCACATGGACATTTTGGTAATCAGTTCATACATTTCCGTGTCAAGCTTAGAATTCTCATAAAAAAGAAAAGAAAAAACACATTTGCTGTTGCTTATGCATTTACAAATGAGTCCATTTTCTTCTGCAGTTTGTGTAATGTTAATAACTTTTGCAAATGGTTCCACCCCAAATAGCCAAAATATTCCATACAAGTTTCTGCTTAAGGGAACAATTTAGACTTACATTACCATATATTCATCATGCGGTTGAGGTGAGAACACATCTTACCCCTTATAGCCTCTTATTATCGGTGCCTTTTATCCAGAATGTATTCATGCTGCAGTATGTATCATAAGTAGCCTATGTGCATTTTTCTGTGACAAACTCATGACACTTGCTGTAACTCAATAGCAAACATGGATTTTGCTCATTTTCATTATTCATGGATCTGTAGGCAGCTGCACATCAGCCATGCATGTTTTGGGCATTCCTGTTGCTCAACTGAACACCTCAATTTCTAGGAAATCATGCATACTATCAAAATGTATGAATACAATTCACCATTAGTTACTTTGGATTAAAGTGTTTGCTTAATGCATCGATGAATCAAATGCTTTCTTTCTCAAATTAAATATCTTTCGGTTTATATAAAGTAGCTGAATTCCTCTAGTTTAATGGAGTGATATGAACGATATTTTCGTGTAAACCTCCCTCATTTGATCTGGTTTAGGGGTTGAGAGCAATTAGAAAAGATCAGTCTGAGGTGAATACTTTATAGACTGTTCATGGGGAAAATACCAATCAATCAATGTAATGTGTTCATTAAATACCAAAACAAACATAATATATTAGAACTATTCAATATGTACATTCAAGTTTCTACATGATCTACATTCACATTTTACATGAACAATACGATTTAAAAAATGTTAAATCTAGTCTAAAGGCAAACATTTAAACTGTGATTTTGCGACCTCAGTGTTCCTGAGTCACAGATTAACCTTCTTTTCATCCTACAGCCCATAATTCAATCTTCAAACTGAAGGGTTGTTTCTTATTTCACCAAGGTTTTTTTTACTGTTAATGGAGTGAAATGGAACCCACACTAATGTTGAAAGAGAGATAGAGACAGACGAGAGAAAGAGTCAAGGAGAGGGATTTCTGCTTTAAGAGTCCATTGATCGGAGACTGGTTTGTTTTCCGGGCTGTGCACTGAGGACAGGTCCGGTTACTCGTCTTTTATACGTTTGGGGATCTGGACCCATCTTACTTTAAATGCATTCCTGCAAAAGTGGGTCAAGATTGCAGTCATATCTGTTTCTCATCCATGGGGTGTCAAATCCCATCAGACAAACAAAAATGGCATTTTAGTTGCATCAATAAACAATAACTTATAAACTCGAGAATATACTACATGCAAGTTTATGTAAAATATGGTGTAGGTGATAACACAGGATCTTTAGGAGTTAAATTCCTTCTGAGAGCGAGTCATTATTTTTAGCTTTGCTGTTAGATCATTTTGGAAAGGATTTTGTCTGATTGGTCTAATCTTCCTCAGTAGGTCTCTTGCACAGGAGGCATTAGCACAACTTGACATCCCATTTAGCGGTAGGGCAATCACATGCAAGTATTCTTCTCAGGAGTTGGCTGATGAAGCCCTCTTCAGCTTGATCTCAGACCAGCTACGTTGTCACTCCTATTCCTAGTTAAAATGAGAGTTTATGAGCAGAGAATCACCATCAACATTTAAGTGTTTAATTTAACAGTTTTTATCCACAACATGTACAGAGCTACAGGGTTATTTGAATACTAGCATAATGATAATCGCATAAACTCTTAAATAAGATGCTTCAAAAGGTTCTTCGATGCCATAGAAGAACCGTTCGGTTCCATAAAGAACCTTTAGCATCTGAAGAATCTTTCTGTTTCACAAAAGGTTTGTTGTGGCATAAAAACGATTCTTCTCATTATAAAAAGGAAGAAGAGATTGATAAAACATTACATTAAGGTTCCCTTTATATCGCATTTGTAAATGTGTTCATTAATGATTAATAAGTCATTTATAAATGCATTATAAAACAGTTATAACTGCGTTAATAGAAAATTACCGGCCAAATAGTTCCCCAATTTTGGCTCATATGTAATAAATGTATTTATTCATTATTTATTTGCAAAATAGGCTGTCAGACTGGAGACTATAGGGTGTTATGTTGGTTTTTCTTATTATTGTATTTTTCATAAATGGTTCACATCAATCTACTATATTAATGGGTCAGTTGTGGTCTAGTGGTTAGAGAGTAGGACTCGTAGCCAGAAGGTCACTGGTTCAATTCTCAGAGCCACCAGGAAATGGCTGAAGTGCCCTTGAGCAAGGCACCTTACCCCTGTTAGCTCTGCAGTGATAGCTGCCCACTACTCCCTACTTGTAAGTCGCTTTGAATGAAAGCGTCTGCCAAATGAATAAATGTAAATGTTACTGTAATGCACACTTTCATGATTTGCTAACATTAATAACTCTAAAAAAATTTCAAGTTGGGTGTTTTGAATGAATACCTCAGGCATCCACTTTTTTTTACAGTGCTCTTTCGTGGGATGTCAAAACTTCTACATATATATACTATTGGAAGTAATTGAATCGTTAAGAAAACTCGTAAACAAACAAGTTTACAACAACCTTCAGTGTTAAAAAGTGATCAAAAGTTTGATGAATTTATCTTGGCAAATAAGACAAAACTGCTTTGGAGTAGCATCGTGTTCTGAAGGCATTCTGGAGGGCACCGTGAGACATTCTGAATCGGGTCAGGTAAGCAACATGGTTTGATAAGTGACATAATATATGAAATATACGATAATAAGAAAAACCTACATAACACCCTACAGTCTCCCGTCTGACAGCCTATTTTGCAAAAAACATCAAGATAATAATGAATCTGCTTTCAAATAAAAATTGAATAAATACATGTATTAAGCATTTATAACATGTGAGTAAAAATGGCCACTATGGGGCAAGAATTTCATTAGTATCCCCATTTTAATGCATGCAGTTATACCTGGAATGCATTTGTAAATAATTTATTAATCATTAATGAACACATTTATATATTCTTTATGAAGGGAACCTTAATGTAAAGTGTTACCAAGAGATTTGTTGATTGATTGGTTGGTTGATAAGCCAACATGATTGGTTGGCTGGTTGGCTGCTGGCTGGCTGGGTGGGTGGTTGGTTGGTTGGTTGGTTGGTAGATTGGTTGGCTGGTTGGTTGTTTGGTTGGTTGGTTGGTTGGTTGGTTGGATGGTTGTTTGGATGATTGGTTGGTTGGTTGGCTGGCTGGTTGTTTGGTTGATTGGTTGGTTGGTTGGTTGGTTGGTTGGTTGGTTGTTTGGTTGATTGGTTGGCTGGTTGTTTGGTTGATTGGTTGGTTGGTTGTTTGGTTGGCTGATTGGTTGGTTGGCTGGTTGTTTGGTTGATTGGTTGGTTGTTTGGTTGCCTGGCTGGTTGTTTGGTTGGTTGGTTGGCTGGTTGTTTGGTTGATTGGTTGGCTGGCTGGTTGATTTTACTTCAGGCAGTACAGTTTTTTTCTAAATTATAATTTCCAAATTATTATTATGACAAAAACTTTTAATTGGTTAATATTAGAAATCGTCTGGTTTGAATAAGCAAACTTTTTTTACATGGGAGCTACTTAGCTTGTTTTTCCATCTACTAAATGGAGTTGGCCATCTGGGTATTATATAAATACAGACAATTTGCATACTCTCCACAGTATACTATATTGCATAAGTAGTATCATGACAGTATGTTTGAAAACTCAGCTAGAGATGCTTATTTTAGCTTGGAATGTAGACAGTTTTGCAATTGGTGTAGCACATTTAGGTTCCAGCAATGGAGCATTATGCAGGTGCGTCTCATGATGCACCCATGTGTGAAAAACCACCAGGGAGATCCACACTCCAATGAAAACGAGGCTTGTAACACAATTAATTCTGAACAATGTTAATCAGACACAACGAAAACGTTGAACAACACTGTAGTTATTAATACGCATGAAATGTTTGCATGATCCTTCTAAACATCCAGACACACAGCCTGTGTGGGAAACTGAAATGGGGGTCTGTGCATGTGAGGGTCTCATCGGTGCAGTGAGGGCTAGTCGAGGTATTCAGCCCATGCCAAGCGGCCCGGAAGCTGGCAGAGAGGATGAAATTACAGCTCTGACAATTTGACATTTTGAGCTGCCATACTGAGGACTGCTTTCTTTTCTGCACCTTAGACATTACAGAAGAAGTCCAGTGGCGCTCCACACATTCCTCCCACTTCTGTGTTATCAAAACAACCATCTGGTAAAAGGACGGCCAACGTTTATATTTCTCTTCAGGTGTAAGTTTCAATCTGGTTAAAGATCTAATCCGGTTGTGATCTGGTTTGTGATGTTATGGGTTGTGTTTGATGTGCTTTGTGAACTTTAAAGCTGAGTGTCTATTTTGTAGCGTTTAAAGGGATACTTTACCCAAAAATAAAATAATCACAAGCGTCTTATTTTAAACCCGTATGACATTCCTTCGACCGCATGAACACAAAAGGAGATTTTTTGAATACTGTTGGTAACTAAACACTGCCACCTATTGACTTGCATTGCATGGACACAAAAACACAGCGATTTTCCCAAAATCACCTTTTGTAAATAAAGATAAATACACAAAGGCAAGTAAATGATTACAGTATTTTTATTTTTGGGTGAGCTATCACTTTAAATACTTTCTATATGGCACCTATTATTAAACATCTCACTACAATTTTAATATTAAATTAAATAATATTAATATTTAAATGATGTAGTATCCATTTAATGTGAAATATTGTGGATATAAAACTAGTGATTTAACAATCTTACTATCTAACTCGTACAGCTTTCAATCTGTGGCTGTGACTTTTTGCCCTCACAAACCTGACAGTTGCTTGTACAGTCAAATGTCTCAGACATAGGTAATAAGACATGGCTTCAGTATCCCATAATCCTTTAGTAACCCTCTCCACAGCAGCTGTCAGCTGTCACTTGTAGGACTGAGCAATGAGTGAACTTCAGCAGTCACCAGACCCGCCGTCCACACCTTCCCATGCGACCCTCCCCATAGCTCAAATATTTGTCGACAATACTACTTCAATACTTTACTGAATATGATCTACACATATTTAAAAAAACTAAAGAAAGCATAGAACTCAGACATTTCTCAAAATATCTTCTTTTGTGTTCCACTGAGGAGAGCGTCATATGCAGGTCTTGAGTGACATGAGAGTGAATAAATGAAAACAAAATGGTCATTTTTGGGTGAACGTTTCCTTAAAAGACACCTCAAGTGTGTAAACAAGTCGTGGCCTGTGTCGTCCACTCCTCTGTAGCGCAATTAACAGCTTATTGCAAACTACAAAGCTAAAGGTTCACTTACTTTCTTCCCATAAGACGCCCCCATGCTGAGGCTTTGTGCGGTGTGACGAGGTTGCTGACTGTCTGCTGGGTCCCAGACTCCCGAGATTTCCTTGTTATTCCAAACTCTGCTCCAGAACAAGACTTTCTCCGACTCTATCTATGTCCACTCCAACCCCACCAGGGAGGGAGGCTGAACATTGAAAGCCCCCTCGCTCTCCCTGGCACCTAGACAACAGCAAAAGTGGCTAGCTAGGTTAGATAATAATGACTCTCGGAACAAATTCTTTGGCTTGAGTTGAGGTCCAGCTTGTTAGCATGAAGTAACCTCTGACCGTTCCTTTCGAAGTTAAAACAAGATGATGCAGACATGAAGCAAACTTTGAGTGTGCTCAAAGACACCTGTTAGTGTGATTTAGTTACAGGATTTGTCCATTGTGGCAAGATTATGCTAATTAGCGTTGACAGAGTAGGAAGTCTTGGAAAAGCTCATGGTCCTATAGTAACTGTGAGGATTTGGATTTTGGTTGGGATTATAAAAGCATAGCTGTACTTGGGGAGTGATCTGTCTGCTGTTTAATTTTAGAAGGGCAATGTAGATGTTCGACATATGATGTTAGCTTAGTTGGGATCTGAGCCAATTACAAATAAGATGCCCAAACTGATGACATCACAAAGAATACCAACCTTTCAAAGTTCATACTTGGCTAGTGAACACTCAGAACTAAAGACTCCTGAGGAACGGGTATGGTTGTACTGCAACTGAAACACCTGAAAACCTGAAAGAATCAGTCAGCTGTTATTGCAAACATAGGCAAATCCAACTAATTTTCATCTCTATTTTAAAGTAGATTTTCATTTAAACAAAGGAATACAAAATATATAAAATATAACCCAAATTTTTAAACATTGGATTAGCTGGTTGCAGGTTTGGTTCTGAGTGTACTGGTATAGCTTAAATGCACTGTGAGTCATCTTGGATAAAAGTATCTACCAAATGTTGTATTTGATTTGAATGAAAATTTACTGCTAATTGGTGCACACGTTTTGGAATAGTTGGCATGCAAAATATATCTAACAAATGTATGAGATTTCTCATCCAATGCTGCAGATGGCATCCTTGATCATGTAAGAGTTACGCCCTAACACTTCCACAAACACTCTATACCAGAGGCCGGTCCAACATTGGACTATCTGTCTGTCCCATCAAATCCAAAAATGCTAAATTTTGTTGTCTTTCATCTAAGTGCTCAAGGGCTCCAATGACACACCTAGTGATGCTATAGAACAACGTAGTGCTGCCACCTTCTGGAGATGCACCGATCTCAAAGATTCATCTATTATTGTTAAGCCTACCTGTGTTCAAGTGCAATGATGATCATAACCCATATAACCATAAAATATGAAAACACACACAAAAACAACAAAAAGTCTCAATCATTACAGCATATCAAAATGAAATTATTATAAATTATTTTACAAACTGAAAATCTAATTGAAAACAGGGCAGTGACAAACATCAAAGCCTACTGGCTATTTCATTACGTTATGCCCCAACTTCCTAATCGAGCAGCAAGAAATACGTCAAAACGTGAAAGAAAATCACAGTCCTCAAGGGGTTTTTAATATCTGTGCACAGAGTTGAGTATTATTTTTCATCATGAACAGAATTAATAATTTTTGCTTTTAGTGATCTAGGACGTCTTCCTGCAACATTAGAGGAACACTGAGCAGACCATTCGAGAATTTTACTTCCTAACCGCAAACTAAAAAAGAGATAAGAAATATTTATGTAACATCATTTTAAGAAGCTGACAGATGTATTATGAAAGCATGAGTAGTTTGGTATAGCTTTCACTATTATCAGTCACATCATTTTATCGCTCTGATGTGAAGGTAGTGCCGCTCATCAGCGGACACAACAAGAAATCAAGACTAGCAATCATGTAAGTACCAATTTCAGCTGTTTACATTTGTTTTGTCGTAACCTTACCTTATAATACAAAAAAAAGATTTTGCTTATCTGGCTCGTATTTGTCATGATAATATCAACCTACTGGATGCATGAATACATTGTTGAAGATACAGCATTGTTGTACCTTTAAAAAAAATAAAAGCAGCTGAACAGATTTGTGCTTGATAACAGAAACATGATTGCAAATCAATCAAAAGTTAAAAAATGTTTGCTTGTGTTAAGGTTGGTAAAGCAAGCGCATGCAGCATTACACGAGTGCATGCAGAAAAACAACTTTTAGGAAAAAACATTATTAACAGTTTTTTTCAACCGCTGGTCCATTCTATACACAATCATCCATTGAGGCAAATTGCTTTTGAGGGCCTCATTAAAAAGTCATTTTTCTTTGAGATAGCGTTCAGCCCAGGCTGTATTCCCTAAATAGAATGACATTAGGAGAAAAACATGTTTACGTGTTGAGACATTTGAGGTCAGAACACCCACAGCATTGAGGTAAAAACACTAAATAGTCATTTACACTGTTTATAAAAATGTGTGTCTACTGTGGACCATCTTAGGCTAAGCCCATTTGATCATGTTGGCACTCATTTTTCTCTTTAGCAGATGATGCTGAGCCACCCCTTCTGCTCATCAGCATTTATAAATCGTCACAGCCCATCATTTACTCAAACACATCTTTGTGTCACGGATGTGGACACAAAAATCTGTTCCTGTCTTTGCTTTCTGTGCCACTTCAGCGCGTCAGCGGTATTAAGAGACCTCTTTTGTTTTGTCTTGAGGGAGAGAAGGATTTCAAAACGAGCAGAAGTGTTATTTTTAACCAAAGTCCCTTTTTTAATTGCATCAAGGACAGAAGAAAGTAAAATATGCATGCGTTGAATCTGTTTACTGGTGAAACCGGTGGATTACACAAAAACGTACTCGGTTACTTACGTAACCTCAGTTCCCTGAGATACGGGAACGAGTACTGCGTAGCAGGATGCTATGGGGAAAACTCCTTTTTCTCCGATGACTGAAGCTTTTCAATAACGCAGTGAATACTGCACGGCCATTGGTGCGTGCAAAGTAAAACTTTGCGCCAATGGAAGCGAAGCTGCACGGACCTATGGCGATGAAGCCGGCCAGAAGGGACGGGGCTTATGACTATATAAGCAGACACATCGCCGTAGTGTCTTCAGGTCAATTCGACTGAAGCGACGAGCATACGCAGCTTGTAAGCATGGCAAGGAACGCAGTACTCGTTCCCGTATCTCAGGGAACCGAGGTTACGTAAGTAACCGAGTACGTTCCCTTTCGATACTTCACTCGTACTGCGTAGCAGGACGCTATGGGGAACCAATACAATCCCGCCGTGCTACAAGTGGAACGAAAAACTTATGAGGCAGGGAAACCTGCGAAGACGGAAGTGCCAAGCTAATAGGTGGCCTAATCCGGTTAATCGTCCCAAGGAAATGCTAGGTGCCGGTGTGGTTGAGGGCAACCACAGCCGAGCGTTCTAGTCTTAGGCAGAAACGACCCGGGCGTGTAAGGCCGGAAGGTCCAGACTGTAGAATCTGGTAAATGTGGAAGGCGAAGCCCAGCAGGCCGCCGCACAAATATCCAATATGGAGACTCCACTAGACCATGCCCAGGAAGAGGCGACACCTCTTGTGGAATGGGCTCTGACTCCCGTAGGGCATTGAAGGCCCAAGGAAGAATATGCTAGCGCAATAGCCTCAACTATCCATTTAGATAGTCTGTGTTTCGAGACTGGAGACCTTAAGGTGCAGTCACCGAAGCAGACAAAGAGTTGTTCCAATTTCCTAAAGGGGGCGGAACGCTCAATGTAAATCTTAAGTGCTCTGACAGGACAGAGCAGAGCAGATTGAGCTCCCGGTCCTGCTCGGAGGAGGGGAGCGCAGAAAGTGTCCCTACCTGTGCTCTAAAGGGAGTAGAGAGCACTTTAGGCACGTAACCATGTCTCGGTTTGAGGACTACTTTAGAGTCATTAGGCCCAAATTCAAGACAGGAGGGGCTCACGGAGAGCGCCTGTAGATCGCCCACACGTTTTACCGATGCCAATGCTAGAAGCAGAGCGGTTTTAAGTGTTAGGGGACTAAGGTCCACTGACTGCAGAGGCTCAAAGGAGGGACCCTTGAGAACTCTCAACACCGTGGGCAGATCCCATATGGGAACTGTAAGGGGGCGAGGAGGGCGTAGCCGCCTGGAACCCTTCAGAAACCGAACGACCAAGTCGTTCCTCCCAACTCCTCGGCCCTCTATGGGGGCTCGAGAAGCTGCAATTGCTGCCACATAAGCCTTGAGCGTGGAAGGGGAACGGCCCTTCTCCATCAGCTCCTGCAGGAAGGACAGAATTAGTGATATGTCACAGTATTCTGGGTTTGCTCCAAGCATGGAGCACCAGGCAGAAAAAACAGACCACTTGAGGTTATATAGTCGCCATGTAGACGGAGCTCTGGCCTGTGATATCGTATTTATGACGCTGTCGGGGAGGACCGTAGGCGCCCGTCGAGAGGCCAAAGGTGCAGAGCCCACAGTTCTGGCTGGGGGTGCCAAATCGTGTTGCCTGCCTGAGAGAGGAGGTCTCGTCTCAGGGGGATAGGCCACGGGCTGCTACGAGCAGCTGAGACAGTTCTGCAACCCAAGGCTGGTTCTTCCAGGGTGGGGCTACGAACAGCACCTTGTGCTTCTGTTCTATGATCCTCTTTATCGTCTGTGGTATGAGAGCGATCGGAGGGAAGGCATAAAAAAGACAATTGGGCCAGTTGTGGGCCAAGGCATCCCTGTTCTGCGAAAAGTAAGTTGGGCAATGAGTATTGTCTTTCGAGGCAAAGAGGTCGACTTCCGCTTTGCTGAAGACTTCCCAGATTTTCTGAACCGACCTGGGGTGGAGCGTCCATTCCTCTGAAGGGACGTTGCACCGAGATAGCATATCTGCTCCCTGGTTCAGTCTGCCCGGCACATGAGATGCCCTCAGTGAGCGCAGATTGGATTGGGCCCATTCCAGGAGGCGAAGTACCAGGGAAAAAAGGCGTCTTGAGGAGAGGCCTCCCTGGTGATTTATGTAGGACACCACTGTCATGCTGTCCGATCGGACTAAGACATGGCGGTCCCGTAAGACCGGCAGAAAGTAGCAAAGGGCTAGCCATACTGCCTGCATTTCCAGGTAGTTGATTTGCTGTCCCCTTTCCTGAATCGACCAGTGGCCGAAGGCCGGTGTACCATCGCACAGAGCCCCCCAACCCGTGTTGGAGGCGTCTGTCGTGATCACCTTCCGTCTGCATGTGGTGCCCAGGGGCACACCCTGCTCCAGCCAAAGAGGATCTTTCCATGGTGTTAGGGCGGATACACAGACTTGATCCACCCCGACGCGTAGGCGTCCGAGACGCCAAGCGTGTGGCGGAACTCTTGGTTTTAGCCAGTACTGCAGCGGACGCATCCGAAGAACGCCCAACTGCAGTACTTGAGACGCAGAAGCCATGAGACCCAGCATCTTCTGGAACGCTTTGAGGGTGTGTGAAACTCCCGGTGTAAATGAGGCCGTGAGCTGCTGAATAGCCAGAGCATGGTCTGGCGCGATTCTGGCCGTCACACGGATCGAATCGAAAACCGCCCCCAGGAACGAAATCCGTTGACTGAGGGACAGAGCGCTCTTGGCATGGTTGATCCTGAGTCCCAGGCATTCGAGATGGCTGAGGAGGATGGACCTGTGGGCCCGTAGTTCTTCCTCTGACTGTGCTAGAATCAGCCAGTCGTCGAGGTAGTTCAAAATGCGGATTCCTATATGCCTGAGAGGGGATAGAACCGCGTCCATGCACTTCGTGAAGGTGCGAGGAGCTAGAGACAGCCCGAATGGAAGGACCATGTATTGATATGCAACCCTTTTGTAGGCGAATCTCAAGAATCGTCTGTGATGGGGGGCTATCTGGATGTGAAAGTACGCGTCTTTCAGATCCAGGGAGAAAAACCAGTCCCCTGGGCATATTTGCGAGAGGATCTGTTTCAGTGTAATCATTCTGAAGCGCCGTTTCATAAGAGCGCGGTTCAGATGTCTGAGATCGAGGATGGGGCGGAGACCGCCATCCTTTTTGGGTATGAGGAAGTAGCGGCTGTAGAAGCCTGACTCGGTTTGATCTGGAGGAACCGGTTCTATGGCTCCTTTGTCCAGTAAGTTCCGCAACTCCATGCGCAGAACGTGTGCATTCGCGCTCTGAACACGGGTGGAGATGACCCTGCTGAACCGTGGGGGCCTGCGAGCGAACTGGAGAGAATATCCCCGAGATATTATGCTCATAACCCAATCCGAAACCCCGGGGATGGCCTGCCAGGCCTCGACCCATAGGGCAAGGGGTTGAATGCATTGGGGAGGTATGCCGCCTATTGGGGGCTTGACTCCCGTGGAGAGTGGAAGAGGAAGATTGCTCTTTTTCTGACAATGTTTGTGTTTTATTAAAGTATCCGCTAGAACAGCGGTGGGTTGTGTGGGTATGAGAACAGACACAGCATTTGCAACAATAAAGGTAAACACATTTTTGCCGGCACCCGGGAAAGAACAGGATGCTTGGGCACATGCAAGAGCTTTCTTTAGAGGAGGTCCAGCAACAGCGAGACACGGTAACTTCCTCTTCCTTACATAAGTCTCAGGATGGTGCCTGAGGCGCAGGGTTCAGCGTTATTTTTGGCCGGGGTCCCTGGCACTGAGGGTGGGGGAATCGTCTCCCCGAGCCAGAGCGTTGACGAATCTCACTTCCGGTAGCCTTCTGAGCAGCGGGGGTCGTAGCCTTGACAGGCTGCTGAGCCGGCGCTGGTTTGGGGCAAGCTGGAGCAGGTCTGGATCCAGGTCTCTTTGGCAGGAAATGTTTCATGGCCTGCGAAGACTTCTGTGCTGCCGTGAAACGATCCGCGAAACCCTCCACTGCTGGTCCGAAGAAGCCGGTGGCGGAAATCGGAGCATCGAGGAAGGGGACCTTGTCAGCCTCCTTGATCTCCGTGAGTGTCAGCCATAGATGACGCTCGAGTACCACGAGGCTGGCCATGGATCTGCCTATCGCCTGGGCTGTGACCTTGGTGGCACGTAGAGCAAGATCCGTTGCACTCCGCAGCTCTTTGAAGGGCGCGATGTCAGAGCCAGACTCGTCCATCCCCTGGAGAAGTTTGGCCTGGTATATCTGGAGCACTGCCATGGAATGCAGTGCTGAAGCCGCTTGGCCGGCAGACGAAAAAGCGCGTCCAGCAAGGGCCGATGTGCTTCTGCACGGCTTGGAGGGATGAGCTGCTTTCGCCGTCCAACCTATGGCCGAGGGCGGACACAGATGTGTGGCCACAGACTCATCCAGGGGAGGCAGCTTCTCGTAACCTTTTCCCTTTGCGCCGTCAACCGAGGTGAGAGCGGAGGAGGATGAGCGTGGGAAATTCCCAAGCATGAGACGCACTCACCGTGACCGTCAGCGGCGTGCAGGTGAACCCCACACGAGTGACAGGTATTTGCAACAGCGCCGCAGGAAATTTGCTCAGGAAATTTGCTGTTTTAGAGCTTTGCCGGATGGCGGCAGCGAGAAAAACCGGCGCTGCTAATGCAAGCGAACTCGCTAAGCACAGAGGTCCAATCCGCTGCATGGCTTTTCCGACGGCGAAGCTATCAGTCCGGTAGCGAAGTTGAAGTCGTCGCTGAAGGAGAAGAGATCCGAAGACACTACGGCGATGTGTCTGCTTATATAGCCATAAGCCCCGCCCCTTCTGGCCGGCTTCATCGCCATAGGTCCGTGCAGCTTCGCTTCAATTGGCCTAACATTTTACTTTGCACGCACCAATGGCCGTGCAGTATTCACTGCGTTACTGAAAAGCTTCAGTCATCGGAGAAAAAGGAGTTTTCCCCATAGCGTCCTGCTACGCAGTACGAGTGAAGTATCGAAAGGGAACTCGCAATGCATTCATGCAAGCTGTTTATGGGTATAAAAATCTAACCCATTCATCACTCCCAACAGTATGAAACAAACTGAGAACATGAATGTTTAAAATTGAAAAGCCATGTGGAACGTCGGTTATTGATTTGTAAGAAATGCAGGTCCTTCAGTTGCAATTCTTCACGCGCAGACTGACATCTGCTTAGAACAACTTGAGTTTTTTTTTATTTGCTGTAATTTTTTCAAGAAAGTGTTCGTTAAGATGTTGCCGGACATCATACGGGCCATGACATGTCTCTTTCATAAGGAACATAAAGAAGGCGACTTGATCATTATACAAAAATGCTGTTCATCTATTTGATCTATGATTTATTTGATGTCGCCTATGTCCTTGAAAAAGTAAAAAAGATGAAACATCTCTTTCCTATTTATCTATTTGGCAAGTCATCGCCATACTTACCTATTACACTGAAAAATGGACTGTGGGAAACACTGGGGTATAAATTTTACGTTGTAAATTTTTCATAAGGTGCTCTCTCTCATCAGATCCAAATACATTAGCAATTCAATAGAGGTTGAGGTGTCTGCTTGAATATGCCAGAAGAATATCTAAGCGTTTTGTCTGTTGACTTTCTGGAATAATCAGATCCCGTGGTACCGCAGGTGTCAGACTTACCTTGGCCCTTTGAGACCATCTCAAACCCACTACCACTAGCAGGGCTATTTTTAGCTAGATAAACACCAGATACGTTTCCTTTCAAGGCTCCAAAGAAAAGACCTCGAAGAACCAATGCCATGTCTGATGCTATTCAATAGAGCTGGCATACCAGTAAGTTGCCTCAACTCATTTTACTTTTTCATTGTTACTTAAACGTATGTTATTTTTCTACGATTCAGAGCAATGTTCATAAGCAGTTAATATTTAACCAGAATAGTCAAGTGTATTATCTACTCTTCCGTGTGTCATTTCATTTTTGTTTTCCCAAAGCATTTTTAAAGTAAGGTTAATGCTGGCAAAATACGTCACAAAAGCTCCACTTCTGAATGGTTTAAGAATTCTAAAGACAAAAATACCTACATTTTGGATGATATTTATTTTTTGGTTGAATTGTATCTTTAAGAGAGCACTGCAGCGCTACGTACACATGTGCTGCTTTGATTTTATTTATGTTTGCAAGCCCTGGAGATCTGTGTCCCCTTTAACTAGTTTAACATGGTTTACAAATCAGACCGACGCCTCAGGTCCAGCCTCCGTACACAGAGTGTTACAGATCTCAGTAATAATTCATCTCCTTTGCTAGCTGGCATGTTCTTAGAAGTTTCTAGTCTAGCTGTAAAGAGCGGTTTTGATATTTTAGTCCTCGTCTCAAAGCTGCCTGAACAAAGACAAGGTGTTGATGAAACAACATTCTCTCTTTTGGACTGTCAGCACCGACGTCAACAACAAAATGGAATAATTCACGCAAAAATTAAAAATCTGTCATCGTTTTCTCATCCACGTGTCACTGCAAACACACTGTATGACTTGCTTTCTTCTGTTAGAACAATTCAAATGCATATACAGTACGATATATTTTCTACCACAACAGTTTATAAAGAATTTTGTGCCTTAAGTAAGCAAGTCAAAGACTAGAATGGCAAGGACAAATCCCCTACGATGTTTAAGTAGACGCAAAACAAATCGCACCCCCTTAGACTGGAACATATTTTATAAATGTCTACGCACATTTAGGTAGTAACACATTTTTGTTGTTTTCCCATGCAGGTAAAAAAATGTGTGCACTAAAATACACTTTATTTAATTACACTTAGTACACTTCCATAAGTCTATACTTCACAAGTGCTATTTTTCACACATTAGGCAACCATTCACTTGCATTTGTTTTTTGAATAGAAGTAGATGGATGCCGCCACTGTTCCTTTACCAAATTACTTCAAAATGTCTATTGTTTACAGCAGAAAAAGAAAAGTCATACAGGTTGGAAATGATAAGAGGGTGAATAATATTTTGGGCAAACTTAACATTTACATTTATGCATTTGGCAGACACTTTTATCCGAAGCGATTTACATTGCGTTGTATTGTACATTCTGTTTTTGACTATGTGCAATCCTCTGGGATCAAACCCATGACTTTTGAATTTCTAGTGCCATGCTCTTACCACTGAGCTACAGGACAGCTATATTATTATCACTTTAATATACTAAAATATTTTAAAACTTAAAAATGACTTCATGAGATCTCAAGTTTATCATGTGTAGTAGTAAAGACAATATTTTGTATATTAAGTACAAAATAAGATGTGAAAATAGAGCACTTTAAATACATTTACTGTAAGTGTTTTGTTCTGCACTTTTTCACATGGGTTGTTTACAGCTTGTATCAGTAACTTTCACCTCTATATCACATTCTATGGATTTCTGTAACTTTTCAAATTTTTCTTTTTGTTGTTTAACGTCAAATGATGTCAAACTGTCATTCCACGCAAAGCACCTTTAACCTTTAAACTACACGTTTCCTGTTGCAAATTGAGGAAAGGTTGGAGACTTAAAAACAGATAAAAAATCTCTCTGTGTGTATATTTGAATGTGATCCATGAAATGACATCACGCCGGGTTTGACGTCAGTGACCTTTAATAACTTTGACATCAAACCTGCTATTATGCCTAAATCTAAATGCTCATGAGTGTCACTGGAATGAAATATGGGAGAATATTTATCATCTCGTTTTGTTGTTTTTGTCACTGTTGTACTTCGCTTTGGATAAAAGCATCTACTGAATGGCTAAATGTAAATGAGCAAATGATGACAGAATATTAATTTCTGAGTGAACTGTACCTTAAACTCTCTTTCATCTGTCAACTCTATTACCTCGCTTCACCTCCCAAGAGCCCGCCACCATCAATACACCCCACCAAATCCAAATAAACCTGTTTGCAAAGGATTGGTTTAAGTGAAAACTTGGGCTTACTGACAGGAGAATAAGGATGAGGGACATTTCAGAGTGGAGCAGCCATAAATAGACTGACAAACATGGAGGTTTTGATGGATGCTTTCCAAATGTAATGGAAAACATCCAATCCAGTGAGAAAATAAAGCTATGAGAACCGCTGTGATGCGTAATTCAATTCGCCTAACAACGCTCCTCTGCCACGGCTAATGCGGGAGACAGAAATGAAGCACAGTCTGATCTTCACACGTTCCGCTGAACTCTCTTTTAGTGGCGTTTCGGGGAATCAGAATAGAGGGGAAATCAGGTTTGGGGTTATCGGGTTCAATGCAAAATCCAATGAAAGTGTAAAGGGCTAATTTAAGGACAATAACCCACCGCGCCAAGCATTGTGTGCTGAATGACTTATCAGCTGGAAGGAAATGTTTGACTGAAAATGGCCCTTCGTATTTTTGCTCAGAGTTGGACAAGGGCCCAATTTAATCTAGCGTACCCACCGTAATTACGTGAAGATCCTCTTAGGACCGCGTGTGTGTGTGCTTGTATAATGGATGGACCTTCATCACAGAGGCAGTATGGGTAAATTAGACTGTTCTCTCGCTCTCTCCATTTCTACACAGAGCGGGGACAAATTATTGGTGTTTTCTAAATGTGCATTATAGTTCTCTAAAACAGGAACATTTTGACGAGTTCCCAGCCCTGATCTCGCTCAATCGATACTCATCGTCAACATGCGAGGTACAGAACCTGTGTGACATTAACTCAAAGTGACAGGAAACTGAGATGAGGACAACAGGCTCCCATGCAGGGGCGAAGCCGGACTTTGCAGACAGCCTTTTTCCCCATTTATGGCAGCTATATTACCATTTTCTAAGTATTCTTTGCTTGACTCATTTTCAAACCATAAAACAACAAATTTTGACATTGAAATGTTCTCTTCTCTTACCTAAAAATTGGCAAAATATGTCTGCTGTAAGCCTGTAACCATGAAGTACATAAAAAAGGTAGATTGGGAACAGCATGACTAATCATGAATCTTGAGGCCTGTTAAGTGCTTTGCATCTCTGAATCTTATCGACAATCAGTTATAAGTATTCTCATCAAATTACTATAAATAGACACTTTTACAGCAATAACGAAACCACTGTAATATTGACTGATTTGGACAGCGTGTTTACTGTCAGAAGATTCAGCATTTTATTTTGCACACTTTTAAAGGGGTCATATGGCTGAATACGTGTTTTTCTGTGTCTTTTGTGTGTTTTATAAGTTTAACCTAAAATCGTTGCAATACGGTTCAATAAAAGGAAGTAGGGAGGCTGGAACCAGCGAACATTTATTTAAAGTTTTAATAAAATAAACAAACAAATACACGGAAGTAAAACGCCGGCAGTGACCTCACGGTCGACTGTCGGCCAAAAGAACATACATATCTTTAGGTCTTTGGGCTCAAAGACCTAAAGTTTGGAGCACACTAGGGAGGGTAAATAAAATTAAACATTTTTCTTACCTAACAACAGTTGAACTTCATCAAAGAGAGAAATGATTTAATCTTTGTATGGTTTTCATGCTTTTGTTACTCATCCGATAGTTAGCATATTTTTTATTTATGTTTATTTCAAAAATGTTATGGTACAGCCATAAAAATACTTTATGTATATTTAAGTTTATTTGATCTCTATTACAAGCAACAAATACAACATGTATGGATACAATTTGTCATTAAACTCACTTATGAAAAAGGCGTGATTCTTTTTTGTAAAAAAATAAAAATATAATGGGTGAAATACATTTTTTAGGTTGAACACACACGAAAGGGTTTAAGGTGGTTTATGCAACTTTTTCACACGTCTTTCAGTAAATAGATTATTGTTATAAATTATAATAAAGCAAGTATTAATCAGGAATTGTACACATTCTTTTATGCTTAATTTTTACAGAAACAACATACTGTATCATACAGCATCCCTTGGACTTATGATATACTGTAGGATTAAAATGAAAGTTTTCCCCAAACAACCATTTCACATGTAATAATCACATTTGAGATTCATGTGACTTTTCTTTACGAAAAATACGTCAGTTTTATATCTGCTTCAAGTTTTATGCTACCTTCACATCATGAATAAGCACAATAGTTAAAAAAAATTATAAAACATACACAATAGAATAGACACTCTAAAGAAGGACTCATTCTTTCCCTTCTTGTTAAATTGTGGTCCTTTGTTGTAGCTGAAAGACAACAACATCCAACTAAGTTGCATCTTTAGATCCGTAGACCTTCAGATAACAACAGATAGAAGTAACCTTTTGTTTTCAAAAGCACATTGTGTGGGAAGCTTGGCTCAAGGGCTGTGTAATTGCACCGATTTCTCTACTTTCTGCAGTTGGCTGAAGTTCACCAGCTTTGAGAGATAGTGATTATCAGATATTTCATGTGTGCCTGCAGCACAACGCAACAGCTTCATGCAATATCTTTGCTTTGATGTGAAGTTTGCGTTCTTTCCATCTCCATGCATTTCAGTCCCTGCATTCAACACAGACCACAAAATGAATCAGAACGAACATGCTTACGGCTTTAAAACATGGCCAGAAATGGTCCGAAAGCTTCCAAAATGATTCAAATGAAGATCAAGATTGTGATTAAACGTATAATTAAAGGGTAAAACCAATACGATAAATATAGGATCTCATTTCTCATCTCCTTTTCTAATATTAGGGTTGAAAGGATATTTTTAGAGATGTAATTATCAAAAAAATTGCGATTTGGAATCAGACGTTTCTGCGAGTTAAACTGAGAGGGTGCAGACATTTTGATATGCCTAGCGTTTCTAAAATATCCCTGCCTGAACGACAAACATCACTTTGATGATGTGTAATCTCTCTCTGTCTCTTTCCCATCATGCACCCTGTCAAAGAGAATCCTTCAAACAGTCAGACTCTAAAAATCCCCACACGCCCGCAAACTCACACATCGCACAGATAAAGGTTTGCTTCACATCACGATGAATGAAACATTTCTATTTGCCATACATTTTCACTTTGGTTCGTGCACAGAAATATTAAAATATACAATTCAATATCATGTGGGAAAATACAATCACGGTCTTTGTACAGACTATAAACAATTATGGTACAGTACATCGCCTCAAACTTGCAATGAAAGCATGCACTTAAGACATCAACTCTATTAAAACATTTCTTAAATTTTGTTGTTTCATAAGAATCCATCAATACGTGTTGAATTTATTTTATATCATACTGTCACGCGTGCTGACAGGAGAGAGTGTCCAAACAGGTATAATCCAAATAGGTTATTTAATAAGAACTCAAAAGCCATAAAGGGAACCAGGAACACAGGAAACAAACACATCGTAACATTCACAATAACCGACAAAGAACAGAGGGAGACACAGGGCTTAAATACAAACGGAAGACACTCATGGAAAACAGAAACAGGTGTGGAACTAATTAACAATGACGAGGGACAGGTGAAAACAATGAAACAAGTGAAAACAGGAAAGGAACAAACGTGACATTACCCCCCCTCCACAAGGCGCGTCCTCGCGCCAAAACAGTACCAAAGGGGGAAGGGGGGATGGGCGTCCTGGAGGCCGGTGCAGGGAAGACCAGACCTGGTGGGATGGGAGACCTCCAGGACGATACGTCCAGCTCTGGGACTCTGGAGGGCGGCGGCCATTCTGGAGGCCTTGAGGGCGGCGGCCATTCTGGAGGCCTGGAGGGCGGCGGCCATTCTGGAGGCCTTGAGGGCGGCGGCCATTCTGGAGGCCTTGAGGGCGGCGGCCATTCGGGAGACCTGGAAGGCGTCGGCCGTTCTGGAGCCCTGGAGGGCGCCGGCCGTTCGGGAGACCTGGAAGGCGTCGGCCGTTCTGGAGGCCTGAAGGGCGCCGGCCGTACCGGATGGCAGACGACCGGTCTAGCCTTGAGGGCTATCCCTGCCATATGGCTCCCCCCCAAAAAATATTTGGGCTTAGTCCGGGAGCTCATATGGAGGTAGTCCAGGACCGGTTGGGCAGCGGGCTCTGGCCGCTGGGCAGCGGGCTCTGAACGCTGGGCAGCGGGCTCTGAACGCTGGGCAGCGGGCTCTGAACGCTGGGCAGCGGGCTCTGGCGGCTGGGCAGCGGGCTCTGGCGGCTGGGCAGCGGGTTCTAGGAGGCCGGACGGGACCGGCTGGAGAGGCTCTGGAAGGCCGTGCGGGAACGGCTGGAGAGGCTCTGGAAGGCCGTGCGGGAACGGCTGAAGAGGCTCTGGAAGGCCGTGCGGGAACGGCTGAAGAGGCTCTGGAAGGCCGTGCGGGAACGGCTGGAGAGGCTCTGGAAGGCCGTGCGGGAACGGCTGGAGAGGCTCTGGGAGGCCGTGCGGGAACGGCTGGAGAGGCTCTGGGAGGCCGTGCGGGAACGGCTGGAGAGGCCCGGGAACGCCGGACGGGACCGGCTGGAGAGGCTCGGGAACGCCGGACGGGACCGGCTGGAGAGGCCCGGGAACGCCGGACGGGACCGGCTGGAGAGGCCCGGGAACGCCGGACGGGACCGGCTGGAGAGGCCCGGGAACGCCGGACGGGACCGGCTGGAGAGGCCCGGGAACGCCGGACGGGACCGGCTGGAGAGGCTTCGGAAAGCCGGACGGGACCGGCTGGAGAGGCTTCGGAAAGCCGGACGGGACCGGCTGGAGAGGCTTCGGAAAGCCGGACGGGACCGGCTGGAGAGGCTTCGGAAAGCCGGACGAGACCGGCTCCGAGAACAGGTCCCCTTTAACCTGCTCCCGTTGCTGGGTGGTGGAGGAGTGAGGCGTGGATCCGGGATGAGCCGGAACGAACCCCTGGCCTGTGACCGATACTGGGCGACCCCCGCTCAAGTCCTCATCAGTCACCCCGACGCAGAACTCGGAGCCGGTTGCTTGGAGGACTCGATTTACGAAGTCCTCCAGCCGGTACTCATCTGCATCGGGAAGCATGACGAGGACGAGCAGAATGTCGTCCAGACCGGCCAAAAAGGCCAGGTTTAGAGCTTGCTCGCTCCAACTCACCCGATAGCACACGCCAACAAACTCCTCCACGTAGTTCTCCAGAGGCCTACCGTCCTGCCTCAAGTCCCTGAGGACAGCCTCTGGAGAAATGGTACAGCAATCCATTTTTAGGTCGGTTATTCTGTCACGCGTGCTGACAGGAGAGAGTGTCCAAACAGGTATAATCCAAATAGGTTATTTAATAAGAACTCAAAAGCCATAAAGGGAACCAGGAACACAGGAAACAAACACATCGTAACATTCACAATAACCGACAAAGAACATAGGGAGACACAGGGCTTAAATACAAACGGAAGACACTCATGGAAAACAGAAACAGGTGTGGAACTAATTAACAATGACGAGGGACAGGTGAAAACAATGAAACAAGTGAAAACAGGCAAGGATCAAACGTGACACATACAGTTGCTGGGTTTTAACTAATGGTTGGGTAAAGTAGAGACAAACCTGTGCTTGTTTCAATTCATGCTTTTGTTACTCATCCGATAGTTAGCATAATTTGTTATTTATGTTTATTTAAAATGTTATGGTACAGCGATAAAAATAATTGAAAGAAGTTTACTTCATATGCATTACAAGCAACAAATACAACATGTATGGATACAATTTGTCATTTAACTCACATTTATGAAAATGGCGTGAATCTTTTTTCTACAAAAAATATAATGAGTGAAAGACGTTAATAGTGAATAAATAAAAATGTTTTAGGTTGAACACACAAAAAAGGGTTTAAGGTGGTTTATGCAACTTTTTCACACGTCACTCAGTAAATATATGATTGTTTTAAATTATAATAAAGCAAGTTTTAATGAGGAATTGTTGGGTTTTAACTAATGGTTGGGAAAAGTAAAGACAAACCTGTGCTTGTTTAAATGAATCAAAGAGAGAAATTATTTAATCCTTGTATGGTATTCATGCTTTTGTTACTCATCCGATAGTTAAATTTTAAGTATAGACAAACATATGCTTGTTTAAATGAATCTAGAAAATGTGCACATACATAGGCTGATGCATCCCAGTAACGGTTAATTTAAACCCATAGTTTAAATACATAGTTCCATAGGTATATAAATCTATAGTTATATAAATCTATCAATCCATAGTTTATCCCATTTTCTGTTTTTGACCCAATCACGAGTTTAAACAAATTGGAAATTTGATATTATACGATATAAAAAATCATATTTTGCCTTGGGCAGGCTGCAATTTCCTAGTCTTAACATTTAAATATTCATCCAGCAGGGGGAGACAGTGAGCCGCAAATTCTCAATGCAGGGTTGGAACGAGGACAGGCACAATACAAAATGATGCTTTTTGTTTCAGTCGCACCAATGTTGTGCTCTCTCTCTCTCTCTCTCTCTCTCTCTCTCTCTCTCTCTCTCTCTCTTTCTCTCTCTCTCTCTCTCTCTCTCTCTCTCGGTCATTTATTGAAAGCAAGGACATTAAGATGCAAAGAGAGCTCTCACAACTCGGCGGCCCTCAGCGGAGACACCCACACTGCTGTTCCTACGCACAAGCACTACGACAAACAACAATAGTCTGAAGTGAGAGAGAATGAATAGCAATATGAGAAAACATTAAGCGTGTTTTTTTTTCTAGTCCTCTGCGACAAGTTTATTAAACAAGGTAAGTGGAAGCGTCACGTGAATAGAGACGTTTTTGAAATCACATGAGAATTGTTTCTACCTTGTAGACACAGGTAGACGCTCCTCATCAAACGTGAGGTATTTATATCACGCGGCAGCTGTGAAGCGTCCCGTGAAGAGCAAGCTATTGGGTCTGATCGTGCTTCATGAACACGAAATTCAACAAATCTCTGATGCTAAAATGACTAGAAACGTATGCTAATGGTAGAAAAGGCATGTTTGGAAACCATTCGGTTGTACCATTGTAAGATGTTTTTCCAAGAAGGAAGCATAAATAAATAAATAAATTCTAAAATTGCAGTGATTATGCAACTTGCCTTCCATAATAAAGTCACCTTGCAAAAAAATAGGTCTTTAGCTAAACCACGTGTTCATGAGGCATCAAATAGGCCTACCTTTAGTCAGAGGCCCATGTGTTTGAATGAAGGTGGGAACTAATTTGCATATTCATGATTCTACATACTGAAGAAATTATTATCACAGTAAACAAACTTTACATATACTAATTCAATGCTTAAAGGTGAGTTTTAAGTGAATAAATTATCAAATCCGGTAGGACTTTAAGTTACAGTATAGGTCTATTTAAAGCATAATTTATGTAGTAAGTGCTAATATTAATGCGCTAGTAGTGTAAGTGAACTACTTCCGCACCTCTTGGGACTAAATTTGTCCACTTTTTGTAAACGTTTAAGTTGAACTACTGTACAGCATTTTTTTAACTACATATATACAGTATATATAAAATGCTCTTACAAGTCTAATAGTATGAAGGCACGTTTTTGTTTTAATTTTCTTTACTGTAAAATCATAGTTTAATGTTTAAAATAAATGTGAAAATCCAACTCCAAATTCTTCATCCAAAGAATAAACACAAATACAAGCCAATACAGAATACTTCTTGAGCAAAAGATTGAGGACAAATATATGAACCTGAATATGGACATTTTTAACAATTTTACTTTTTTTTCATTAACTTTACTCTTTAAGCAATAATCACTTTTATATCAGGGGACATTTCTAATTAATTCACTACAAAATATCCAACAAATACCCATCTTTTTAGCATATTCTTTACTGGAATTTACAGTTTTTGTGCCGATTTAGTAAATGTGAGGTTTTGGTTTTCAGCCTAGCTCTAAAATACATGTTTCTTTATATATTTCCTACAATCAACATCTGTCCAAAATAATCATTCAATTATGAGAAAAAAAGTGTTGCTCGTGCGTTAAATTTTCCATTTTGTGTATGTCCAGGAAATCAGTGTCAACGTGTTACTCCCTATAAAACCCCCAATACATCAGCAATGGTTTGTTACAAAATAACAGTTTTCATGCTACTGCTCATATGCCGATGGTGTTAAATTAATATCGGCGGCCGATACATCAGTGCATCCCTAGGTGCAGCTACAACAAAGGTACTTAATATGGAAATAATAACCCGCATCTTGAGTTTGTAAAGCAGGATTATTGAAATCACCAGTTTAAGCTGCCTATATTTGACCAGGCTAAAGATGTTGACAGAGCAGCATGAGTTTTTATATTCTACTCATTCGGTCTCCGGACCAAAATTCACCTAAAGGGAACAGTGCTGTTCAGAGCTGTGAAAACATTCTATTTAAAACCGCGATTGAATTTGTTGGGATGTGCTGTTTAGGGGACATGAGAGTTGTTCTTTGACCGCTCGTTCTTTTATTCACTATTTCAGCGTTCAACACCAGGTAGGCAGATACTGTTTTTTGTGATACTGTTTTCTGTATCTGTCTACTTCCCCCCCTGGCTGTTTTTCTCGCAGATAACAGTTATTCCGGTCCTCATCCGATGCCACTGCCAGGATGTTTGCACACTTTAAAATGAATAGAAACAACTTAATGGACCTTGTGTGCGTTGGCAAGACTGCGCACAGCGGTGATGCAGTACGCCATTAAAAGCAGCCGTACCGCAAAACAAATGAAGATTCACGGTGATTAAAGAGCTAGCGGATCGTTCGAGAAATCACAATGCTTTCTTTAATGATCATTCATTTTCTTTCTACTTACGTCACTTGTTTTGGGAGTTTAAAGGAGTAGTTTACACAAGAATTAAAATTCTTTCACCATTTATTATGTCATTCCGAAACAAACGTGACCATCTTTAGTTATTGGATCGCAACCTTTTTTTTTTAAACAAAAAGGCTCAAAACTTTAAACCATTGGTTGGTAAGCAATGTCCATTAGCATTTACAAATATACATTTGTGGCAAATTTCCAGCATTATTCTCAAAAAAATTATAGAAACCCCACAAACAGGTCTTTTTTAGAGGTCTTCTAATGATTGAAACTAAAAGTTTTATATTTGCTTCCCTTTTCTCTAAGTCCTTGTATAGAAACCCAATTATTACTTATAACTTGCGATTCGATAGCAACTAGCATAGAGAACACATGTACAATATATCAGCACAAAGATAGTTTAGTGTTTGCCCTCATCAGATACTGCGTTCCTCTCTTAAACCAGCGGTGTACGTGTAGGTAGGGAGAAATGAGACTGGGTGGCGAGAGGGTAAGGTTATTAAGATAACTACACAGATACGGCATGAAGATCCTTTATGTATCATCTGCGCATGGAGGTGACAAAGAACAGCGGCAAACAAGCTCATGAAATGAATCCACTGTAGCAACATCCACAGGGAGCCCGAAAATATTCATATCAGCTGTAGATAAAGCTACCGCCCTGGAGTGGTTGCTGTGGCAAATATGTGTTAATGACAAAACCCTGCTTCAATAAATAAAACATTAATAATCTCTCAGCATCCTCTCCGAGTTTCCCTGAGATTAAGTGAGGGCTAATGTACAGTCAGTTGGTCATTATCGCAGAAGAAAGCCTGCGAAGCGCAGGTCTCCTGTATCATCCCGAGGTGGTTTATGTTTGAGATAATGACTGTCTGACTGTAGATTATCCTTCATTTTTACTTGGCTGCTTACCAAATAAATAAATAAATGGACATAAAATATAGTTTCAGGGCATTCGTTTTGTCTTAGAAATAAGAAAATAGCGACTGGTGCTACATTTTTAGGGCAAACAGAAAAAGTGAATTATTTACGCAACATGCCGCATCAATTGTTGACCTTCACTACTGTATAAGACAATTAAAGTCATACTACAACGTTATCATTAACTTGATCGTTTGAATCCGATATCACAGTGTACCAAATTGTTGTTTCGCCCAACCTTTTATAGTTCTAGTGCAATTCTGTGGTGCTTATTATTGAGATAATATTTATTTTCATGTAGCATCATGGGCATGTTTTTGAGTATATTAAGCTCGAGCAAATTATGGGTTTACTGCATATCATTAATTACGGTATATCAGTATATTGCAAAGACTGTACACGCACATTTTCACATATTTTAAAAAACGTTTTTCCAATTTCTAGAAATTCTAGAAATGTCTGTAGCATAGGGAAGGTGGGATGAATTGATGATGGGCGACTACGTCTGGAACTTGGTTCGTGAAGAAAGTATTAGTCATAGTAACAAGACCGAACAAATGTACACTCCTGAAGTTTTGGACGACTCATTATTAGTAACTGTAATCTTAAACTGTTGTTTTGAGCTCAGTGTTATGCCAACACTTGTAATTTTTGCCTACGATTTTTTATCTTACGTTTGTTTTGTTGTCACGTTTTCACAAAAGGTAGCTTCGCATTCACCTCACCGTAAACATCTTACGTCAAATGAGGACAAGGTAGATCGATCTGCTCCAAGTTCCGAGCTCCCACGTCTGACTTTGAGTGCTGTTCCAGATGTTAAATTCCAGGTCCGAAGAGAGAATATCCGAAATCCCAGTTTTCTTTATTAATATTGCTGGGGTCAGGGACATTTGGTCCCCACACTGTAGTGTTCATTGGGACCACACACACACACATTGTTCCATGTTGAAAGACATTTCCCTCAGGTAATGTTTGGATTGCTTTTATGATAGAATATATATATAATGACAGGTTTAAGTAATGGTGAATTTAGTTTCTAGGTGAACTATTTCTTCAAGGTAACGATGGCAAAGTAATCAGCTGGTTATGAGAAGCTTTCCAGCTGACGTGAGAACCTGGTGTGAATTCAGGGTTAATCAAGCAATGTATTCTTGGAAATCAGTCGATCAGCCCTGCAGAGTAAATGTATGCTCTACTGCAGCTGACACAAAACAAGTGATTTTACCAACGCACCACTGGATGTGAGAGTCGAGAAACTTGTAATACAAACGATGACAGTAATTCATATTTGAAACAGAATTTGACTTAGACAAAGAGATCTCATTGTGTTCTCTGTACAGTACACATGAGATTGTGTGTCTTAGCTTGGAGGCTTCCTGACCTCATAGCCTCTTAAAGTAAGACAGTGCCTCTGGATGAAGCTTTGAGCGTCTGAGTGAGCTCATGCTATATGCCGTTGTTTTCCCTCCCGCGGTTCAGCGAACTTTTGTTTGTCTGTCTTTTTGTTTTCAAAGCAGCTCCTCTTGTCTGATTTCGGCCTGCTCTGTAAATTATGGATCAGTGCGTGTTCCTCTCGCCTGGTTGAGAGCGCCGGAAAACAGTGGGCTACCGCTGCCAGCTCATCAGAGAAAGGTCAGAGCGTTCCGAAGGCACGGATTTCCTCAACCACGCTAATTTGTGCAGAGACAAAGATGTGAAAGATATGCTTCTGCCAAACGACAAACGGATAGCCATTAGGCTTGACATTCACTCATTTGTTTCTAGTTGTCTTTCAATTATTAGTGGTGCTTTAAAAGGCAAATATCGCTATTATTATGTCTAATGAGTTGGGTTAGGGATGTGAACAAACTTAGAGGAACAGTTCACATAAAAAATTCTGTCATCATTTATATATTTGATACCTGCATATGACTCTTTTGCGAAAGATAGAACTGGATATTTCGAGAAATGTCTCAGTGGTTTTGTGCTCACACAATGGTTACCAACATTCTTCAAAATATCATATTTTTGGTTCTGTCATACAGTCATACAGGTCTGAAATTACATGAAGGCGAATAAATGATGAAAGAATTTTTTGGGGATGAGTATCCCTTGTGATGAAACATATCACATGCCCCAGCCTATTTAGACAGTAATGATAAGACTTCATGTGATTTGTAGAGGAGAAAGGAGCCCTTACTGGTCCATGAACCTTCTGGTCATTAGTTTTTCTGTTTGAAATTGAACTTGTTTTTCGTTCATTGAAAAAAATCTTGGAAAAACTAGAATTCGACTTGATTTTTCATTTTTAACTTCATGTGTAAAAAACAAATAAACAGCATGAATACTCGATTTCCACATGTGGGCGGTATGAAACGCCCCTTTACCACACAACGTCTTCGGTTGTCCCTCACGGTTCTGTGACTGAACAGAATAATAGTCCCCCGCTGGTATTACAGTACGGATTCTTGAAGTACCTTTCATTTCTCTCTTTAAACAACCGTACAGGGGAGGTCCTAGACTGCACTTTCTTCTCTGCAACCTAACGCAATTCATATAAATATTTATATCACAAATATGAATGTAGTTCGCATCTTTCTTGCTAGCTCCAGGGTTAAATCTGTGTTACGCGAGACACTTGACAGCATTCAGCAGATGCATTACAGACATAGTGTAGTGAAGCACAGAATAATGTTGATTTAGATGTGTTAAAGGCACAGTTTGAAAAATCCGCCGATAGAAGTCGCACATTCAAAATGTTCAAAACAACAACAATGGCAAAGCTTGATGTCGCTGTGAAGGATTTTCACAAAATTTACAAATAGTTGGAAACATTTGCGATATTGTATGCACTCAACTGAATAAAATCAATACCTAGTGGGTTTTGGCTTTATTTTTAGATAACGCGTTCAGTTTATTGGCAAGGAGAAGGATGGATTTATATGAGAAGAGTATTGTTTTGTCTCATCACGGTGTTTAAATTGCTGGTTGTTGGGTTTAACAGATCTTTTCCACAAGTTTGCTTCTGTGTTTTCCATCAACTTTGGTGAACCAAGATAAATTGAATATGATGAAAACTATGTTTTTGCATTAAGATTAGTACAATAAACATTGTAAAATATAAAATCAAATTTGTGTATATATAATCGTAAGCGAGTGTTTCAGAATAAACTCACAATACATATCACATATAAAGGTAAACATTCTGGCAAATGAAAATATAGTGTGATATTTTGATCTCGTGGTATTTTAATGGCACATGTTACCGGCTGCAGCACCGATCGAAGTCGGACACATTTTCTAACCAGAATGCATTGCTGTTGTCAGGCAGCTGCAGATTCTTGCGGCGCTGCATGAAGTCGATCAAGCCTATTTTTAAATGGAACCAGCTGCAAACATATGTCATTTAAGTTGGATAGTCACTACAGGAAGGAAGTGCATTTTCAGATTTGAACTTAAACATGAATTTTAAATGGGTCATATGGAGCCATTACGTGATTCTGTTGTCTTTGTTGTGCACAAGTTGCCCATGAATGTATTGCAAAAATGTAAGCATCGGAGCAAAAGATGCACTCTATCTAAAAGTGAATGCTCACCCAGACCTGCCTGAAACGCCTCGTGTAACCACAACCCATCAAATTTACGTCAGTTTCTGGTATGATTTGACTAAGACCACCCAAATGTATATACAAGTTAGGTGGGCGTACCAGTTAGTACAATTGCTTTAAACCTGATGTTCCAAATATAGTAAGAGGCGTTACATTTCCGTCACACTCTTGCAGTTTTGTACCATTCACAACGCACTGGTTAACTGGCCAATCACAGCACAACTCGCTTTTCAGAGCCATGAGCTTTGTAAAAATCCCTTCATTTCAGGGAGGGGGGCAAGTAGGAGAAACAAACATGCACGGTATATGAAAAATACAACGTTTTTTAACCTTAAATCCTGTTTACATATTACATTACATCTAAAACAAATGATAATATTCGATTAAGCCGTGCATATGACCCCTTAAAAAAGAGATTGACCCATATTAATAAACTATTAACAATAAACGCTGCAATATTTCATGAATAAAATATTTTTTTTATTTCGCTGGGACTTTGAAATTCCAACAAAAAGCTCTGTTCTCTCATTGGAGGATGTAGAATGAGAAGCAGTGGTCCAGGTTTGCACACATGGTACAAGAGATCAATAATTGTAATTATTATCATTATTTTCTCCTGTTCACGGCTAATCCCTTGTTGTGGCAGGAGTTCGATTTTTTCACGTTGCATCAGGGGAAAAGAGATTACACCATACAGTCCCTGAATTTGATATACTGCATTTGTTCCCATTTCAGTGACACTTCCACGGTGTCAAAATACTCACAAATGACATGCGTAATAATATGTCATGATAAATACCCACTATATTTACAGTTACATTTATTGTACATTTACAGTTACTTTAGTGTCATCATTTAGCAGACGCTTTTATCACAAGAGACTTACAGATGAGGGAAAGAATGGAAGCAATTTGAACAACATAAGGACAACAAAAGCATAAGTGCAATTAAAAAAACAATAGACATTACATATAGATAGTGAGAGAGACAAGAAATGTTCAAACAAATGAAACTCCGCATTTCCTGTGAATCTGTTGCGCCGCATCACACAGTCCGGATAAACAGATAGACCTGCAGCTTCACCGTACTGACAATTAAAGCAGAGAGTGCAGAAGCTAATTATAGCAGTCTTTATTTCTCTGAGACGGGATGGTGAACTTTAATTCATGCGGCCTGGAGAGAAAGCAGATTCATTTATTTGGGTAATTGAAGGTGCTGATTAGCTGTCTATGAAAGAAAGGAAAAGGAGAACGATTGCTCAGAGAGTCTAGCCCAGTTACAAACCTAATCTCCCTTTTACACTTCCCACAGATAGCTCTTTGAATCTCGGCCAGACGTCGCATTTAAGAAAAGGAAGAATGAGATAGCAACCTGTTGGAGACAGGTCTCCTATCATTATTTTGTGTGTATGCGCATTCGAGATGATGAGACAGCTGTAATATGGAGCTATCTGCGGATGATGAGGGACGTGCCGATACGTTCAATGAAGCGGGAAAATGAGAACATCCTGTGAAAGGTAATGTGTGTAATTTCTGTGCCACCCAAGTCTAGAAAAATAATGACATGTTTCACGAATACGTAGCGTTGTCTCGCATTGGTTGGGGTGGCAGATAGTCCCGCCCCATTTTTGTCTCATTGGTTAAGGAGATGTGGCTGTGAAAGACTAACGATAAAAAAATCTAAAGAAGGTTTAAAAATAACTTTGTAAACTTCATGGCTTAGTTCATGACTTTATTATTAACGGAATTGTAATTTATAACAGTAATATAATTGTAAAAATAAATTACAATGCAGTTTATAAAAAACTTTAACATGGTTCAAAATCCTGTAGAATAATTTTATTATCATGTGACTTTACACCTAACTTGTAAATTAGCAGAATCCTTCTGTAATTGGACATTTTACCATATTTCAAAATGATGTGAAAATTCTGTTAAATAAAACTATCAAGCAAAAAAAATGAAAGTTATCTTACGAGTAACGCAGACGTTATTGTGCTTTCCCGGAGCTTCAACATCTTAGGACCTGTGCATGTACATCATGTAATGAAGATACAAATATATTTATACTTCTGGAATATCAGGAGGCTGAGATCATTTTTGGGGGGGGTAAACTATTCCTTCAAGCTGTATTTCATTGCCAGTAGTTTCACAAGCAAAATGAACAACTGATTACATGCACCAATGCATTTTTAAAATAGCCCGTCCATCTATAATTTAAATTGATGAGCTCATTAGAAATCAACACTACCAATGGAGACCCTGCGTTGTTTCAGGACCTTAACATATCAATACATGTATGGATTTTGAAGATCAAGTTTATTGCTGATATGCACTGATATGTCACTTGAGAAGATATTAATACATTACATTAGCGTAGACAGCGTATTTATTGTGCACATAGGGGCCCTGTGGCTTCCATTTCAAAGAGGTACTGGTTTGATTCATAGCCATCTCTCATCCAGTGGTGTCACTGTTGTCATGTTTTATACGGCTGCAGTGAATTTCCTCATTCGGAGGCTGTTTTAAACACACAGACCAACCGTTTCGATGCATTCTTTGAAATCCTAATTGCAGATACACTGACAGTCTGGAATCTTCAATTTTTACAAAAAGTACTACAATCGAATGACAAATATGTAGGCGTCCTTGTATTTCATTTCAAGGGTATGGAGATAGAACAGCTATTGTTACCAGAGCAACAAATCATTATATGCCTTTTATTCTGAACCCATATAGAGCTTCATTTTAAAGTGAAGATCAAGTGCTTAAAGACCTGAGCTTACTTAACATTGAATAGTTTCATAAAAAGGAGTCGAAGAGAAAAATGTTGAATGCAAACTGGCAAAACCAAGACCTGATTCAGGCACTCTATTATGCCCGTAGCCCATTCTGTCCTTGTTTTTAATTCAGATGCGCTGACTGACAGGTAGCGAGTGCCAAATTAAGCAAAGTCTATTCACCCTTTCTCAAAGCAAATTCAGATGGGACAGGAAATGACAGTCCGATCCCAAATTTTCAACAGAATGGGTCTCTTCTCTAGAATTTAGCCCTTTGAATATTCCAACTGCCCCACAATTTGGTGATGTTTTAGTGCTCCACAAAGTAAAGGATGATGTTATTTAAGGTCTGTTTCTTAAAAATTGTCACCTCTCTTTGGATTCCTAGGGCCATACCCTCAAGATAGGGCTATAAAACTTATCAGCAGATTCCATCTCGGGTATTCTGTCTGGGCTGATGAGATTTCACTGTCCTCACTGAAACACTCGTAAAGCTCTGGCACAGTTTAAAAGCCATTGAGGTCTGAGACCCAGGACAAGGGAGTGATAACCAAGACACACCCCACCTCTAATAACTTTACTGAGGCCGCTGGCAGTTTGCTCCCCAGATTACAAGAATGATAGCCGGGTGGAAATTCATTGTATGGAATTGAGACAGTGTGTCTCTGTGTTACTTTGTTTCTGATTTGATTTGACTACCAAAGAAAGACCATTTTAATTACAAATTATGTTCATTCCTTCTTTCCGCAAATGAAAGAAACTCAATCTGCAACATATGGGATAAACTCTAAAATATTGTTTTAACCCATCGTTGGCTTGATTATCAACATTTTCTGGGTTAAATTTTGTTTGTCCATTTTGGACCCAACGTAGGGTTGAAAATAAGAGTCTATATGGATATAAATGATACGCTCTTAAAAAAGGCTCTTCGAAGCCATAGAAGAACCTTTGGTCGCATAAATAACCTTAAACATCTGAAGCACCTTTTTGTTTCACAAAAGATTCTTTGTGGTGAAAAAAGGTACTTCAGATTATAAAAAGTAAGAGATGGTACTTTAAAGAACATTAGACTGAATGGTACTTTATGGGACCCAAAGGCATTGAATAACCTTTTGAGCACCATTTTTTAAGAGTGTAAAAAACAGAATATTGTTACGAGTTACACATCATAACAGTCTAGCAACCGATGTACCATCTAATGCACAAATCTATGACTTTGTCTAGTACAGTGGTTCTCATACTTTTCCGATCAAGTACCACCTTTAATAAAATGTATTGTTCCAAGTACCACCTAATGACAGCCATAGAAAATCACACGAAAAAACACTTAAATTAATAGTAGAGCTGTGATCTTTTTCACAAAACACTTTTCTGTAGTGCCCTGTAAACAGTGCTCTGTAAACTCTTATGGACTCTTATGGGGGAGTTATTAACTTTGTGGGGACTTGCAAAACGCCTACAAACTTATATTAAAGACAAACAATGTGGAAAGATTATTTAACACAGAATATAAATACATGTATACTTTAACATCCAAAGAACAGCTGTATACAACACACAGAGACTTCCACTTTACTCCAGCGGATCTTGTCAAAGTGAGGCATCAAAAATACATTGCAAATCTCGCTTCATTGATTTAACCTTGAGTAGATGCAGACGCGTGTTGAATTACAACAATAACAACAGCTTTAAACAGCGGTTCAAGTGCAGAAATACATAAGAAACTTAATTTGCATGCAGCTCGTCGGAAGGGACTGTGGTTTAGCTTCCCGTCACGAGTTATATCGACCAATGAAAAATAAACAACAATAATTCATTCAACAATTTTAAAATTGCACATATGCTGAGATGTATTCCGTATTTATCAATCATGTAGACACAATAAACATTTGAAATTGTATTTAAAACACAAAATCTATGATAAAATATAGAGTTTAAAATTTTCTGTTGTTTCATTTCATGACCATTTTTCTACACAAGCTTTGTATACTTTCATACAATTGAAAACATCTGTAGTACAAGGTTAAACAGCGGTCACAGAATCTTGCTTTGGTTTAGGTATTGATATTTCGATATCATCACAGCATCAATAGTTATATTGTAGCTTATAGTCCACCAACCAAGACTAAGTTCAACTCACTGGATTCTTTAGCACAAAACATAGTTTTGCTCCGATGTATAAATCCGTTTGGGCATCTAAAATGAAAACGAGAATCCATTTCAGCACACGTCATTCAGAGGTGATTCACAAGTCAGTCAGACAACAGGAAAATGTCCACTCCATAGCCCAAAAGGAGAAAACAGAGAGCAGATAAATATTTTATGGCTTAGAAAGACAAAAAAAACAGGTGCCGTCATCGTGAACAAAGGTGTAAGATGCTACTCTAGCCCAGCAAGAGTGAAATCAAGTGGAGATTACATGTTTTCAGCAAAAGGAATGATTGTAGAGAACAATAAACTGGAAGACAGAGTCTTTTTTTGATGATGTTGCTGTAGATTTAGTATGGTGACGTGTCCAGGAGCATTTCTCTGTAGCTTGGTGCTGTGATTGCCACACATTTTCAGGAATCGTAAAAAGAGTAAGACAAAATTGCCTTAAAATATAATGGCCTTTGTTATAAATGTACTGGAAGCAGTCTTAGTCCTTTGTGCGTCTATTCCTGCGATGGTCGGCTAAAAAATACAGTAGAAATATATACTCTAAATTTTTGGGGGTTATTTTCAACCCAGTGTGTATCAAAATGGACAAACCCAACCGATGGGTTATGAATTAACCTATGTTTGGTTGTTTCAACCGAAAATGCTGGGTTGTTTCTACTCATTGTTGTCAAAAACATACCATTTCATTTTCTTGGTGAATTTAACCCAACGGTTGGGTTTGTCCATTTTGATTCAGTGTTGTGTTGACTACTGCAATGCAGTACTCAAACTGCTTCAACTGGTTCAGAACGCAGCACCACTGTCCACTGGTTGCACTTCATTCCACTATAACTTTGCCTGTCAATGCCAAAAAAGCTAGTCAGTGATATCAACTGTGTTGAAAAGTCTAAGAAATATATTGAAGAGTATTGCAAACATCAATCGGAATAAACTGACTAAAGAAACACACGGCATACATCCAGATTTAGACTTTAAACGCATCAGCTGAAGGTTTTAAAAAAGGACAGTCTGCCACTTAGAAGCAAACAGCGATTTAAACCAACACACATACATCTTTAGTGTGAACGATTGCTCGGCTGTTGTTTTTAGATGAAATTTTCCGAGCGGTGGCCCTGTCTGTGCCAGCAATGCACACTTAATTACTGTCAGCTTTGCTCTTTGTCAGGAGGACCTTTTCCCGCCCGTACAGCGAGACTTGTTAAAAGCCCCTTTTCAGCCGCTTCTCTCCCGATCTGACGTTAATTACTGTATCAGTGCTGTTTGTTAGGTCAGTTTGAAGCTCTGCTTCACCGAGAGGAATCGGTCATTATGATGATCTGATTATTCAGAAATGTGCTTTAGTCCTCTATCTGTTTCCTTTTCTGCTTCATTAATACTTCGCTCTCATCTACTGTATGAAGACGTGTGCTTCACCAGGCAGTACATCCTACGCAGGGGTCCAGACAATGAGAAGGTCCAGGCCACATCATCTGCATGATGGAACATGCATGTGGTTATGCGTGCATCAGATTCAGTACAGGGGACATGTGAAATATATTTATTTGCATTTATCTTATAGAGTACATAACTAGGGATTTTGAAGAGTGTCCAACAACAAGTTTATGTACAGAGAAGGTGTATAAACACTTTCATAATAATAGGTAATTACTTCTTGACTGACTCTCAAATGGTTTGTTTCACGAGTCATCTGTCTAATCCCCTCCTTTTCATTAGCCTAGTCTGATGTTATTGGTCAGATGTTCTAGTCTATTGTGATTGGTCTACCGTGAATGAGGCTCACGAGCTACAGTGTTTGGGGGAGAAGAGTGAAGTTATCGCCGGCAGTGCGTTTGTGAATCAGGGGACTATTTTAGGGGAATCAGAGTTGACTCCCTTTTTCCCAACCCAATAACTTTGTTATTCATTCACCTTCGGATTTAAAACCTGGCAGACTCCTTACTTTCAAATATTGCAACATTACACACAGCATGTAATGTCATTTTCATGATCTCATGTTATGTAGGCTACTGTTTAAAATGTATTCACCCTCCTAACATCCCAGATGTATGAATACGTTTATGACATGTATTAAAATGGCCCAAAATGTTAAAGCCCTAAAAACATTACAAATATTATGTTAGTTATACAAACAACTAATAGGAACTTTATTTATTTTATTTACTAAAGCCAAACAAAAATAATTCCAGTGCTAAATTTGGCATTTTACAATTTCATAGGATCTTGCTTCTGACTAAATGTCATGATACTTTGTCATGAGACTTGCAACATGGTTTTTACAAAAATACCAATTCAAAGTTACCTACGTGCGCCATTTTTTAATTCAGCGCTGGATGCATTTGTTTATGTTTCAGTTTCGCAAAATATGTTAATAATACTAATAGTTTTCAAATATAAAACTATTAGACATAATTTAGTCATGTTACGAAACAACCAGGAAAAGCGAATAGCATTTTTAAGGTTCAATCTGAAGATAATGTGGGCCAATTTTGGTGAAAGCATACATTTTGTTTAGAATTTTGTGCAATATCGGACAATTAGGAAGGCAAACATTTAAGACACCTTGTTTTTTTAGGGTTTGACTTAAAGATCTGGTCAGATTTTTTTTCAGACCCGTTTTAATCAATGCATAAATGAATGAATAAGTTTATGTAAGAATGATTTACCTTAAAAGTCATTTGGTTTGAATTTAATGGATTTCAGTTGTACATTTTTGAACAGAGGTGAGATTTTGCTCGCCCCTTTATACAGACCACATAGGTATAATATAAATATAGTTTGACTTTTTGCATTTCAATATCTCATCCCGAGCATTTCAATGATCAGTAAACCTCGACTAGGTCTGTGCATATGATAAATAAAACAACTTTATTCCACTCGAGCTCGTCTAAGACCTTGGTGCAAGTTTTAGAATTTACTGTCATCTGAAGTGACATGAGGTCAGCTGAAAGACTTCCCCTGACACAAGAACAGATTACAGATTCAGGTGGCAAGCTGACCCAGGAACAGATTCAATCTAAATTCACTCTGGCAAAAGGAAAATGGAGGAAAAGCATGCATTTAAAATGTTCTGGGGAATGAAATGAGTGTTGTTGTTTTTTTCCGTTGGACTTGTAATGATTGCCTCAAGGGTCACTGGTATTTCAGAAGAATCATTCTGATGTGAAGAAGGGATTGTATTGAAATATTTATGAACTATTGTTTTACATTTGATTTTCAGATAACACGTTTCATGCTTTCAAACCTCAAAGCAGGCCGGAATCCAACAAGAGAACACGGACAGACATTTTGTGTAATCTGATTGGATGAAAATCCTCTTCTGAAGGAATTTCATAGGGACGGCTGCCATGATGTTTAATCTACTCACCACATTATCTCTGAATGTTTTATAGGAATGTTGATTCTTGAATGTGTCTTCCTTGATAAAACACATGCAGTGAGGAATAATGTATAGCCAGTTGGTTGTTATCGCAGAATAAACCTTGACATGGGTCTTGTATCACACTAAAGATTATCCCTTACATTACTCTTCTAATTGTCTATGAATACATAATTGGACACAAAATTCCTCATTTGTAACCAATTCACATTTTCTAGTAGATGAACCATTGGGTTTAATCATCTATAAATTTAATCTCATGTTAATAATTAGCCAAGTGTTCATAGATTTTTTGTTCATTCGTTATTTTTCAAGGTGCAGATGCAGTGTGAGCAGTGTGTTATCAGTTTTAACGGTTGGAACAACATACCTTGGAAATTGGCTGACCAATCACAATCAATTATTAAAGAGCCTCGTATTATAACATAGGTTGGCACGCATGATGTGGTCTGCTAACATGAATTCTGTCTCTTGGCTTGATAGCTCTGATTGTTTAGAAGGTTCATTAAAGAGGACCATCGACCCAGAGGTGCCCTGTCCTCTCCAATGGCTCTGAGACACAAACTCTGGCTAATCAGAGTGATTGGAGCATCTGGCGCAGCCGTGGGGGCTGAGGGACACCTTGTGACTCAAGCAGACCTGCCAGTGACACACCTGGAACATACCACCAGGGTGACTTTCAGAGAGAGAGAGAGAGAGAGAGGGAGAGAGAGTAAGAAAGGCCCTATGGCACCAAGACATGAGGGAAAAGGCATCTTTTGGTCAGCTATGCTAGCTATAGATAAGCAAAGTTGCAAAACCTAGTGTGTTGGCTACTTAGAATGCATTTTAAAATTCAGACAGAGTTTAAACACGAATACAGACAGCGAAAGGTACTCAGCAAAGCAGCTTAAGCTGTTGATTTAAAATGAATTTTTATCTATACCACCACTGCCTGGGAATAACCAAAGGCTACATGGTGTTTGAAAAAAAATGTTGAGCTTCTAAGATAAAACCTGCTATTGTGCGGACAAACCGCCGAACAAAATGCAGTGTAGCGAGCGAAATGGCTTGGCCACAGCATGTGATACGAAGCTGAGAGCCACCTTGATGAGGTGTACTTAGCAAGCACCATATGGCCACAGGGCCCGATAGGCACAAATCATGGCTGCCATATGAATAATGATCGTGCCAGCAGCAGAAAAGGCACAATAATGTCAGCGCCTCACCTCTCGAACGTGTGAAACGCAGTCATATCTGTGATAAATTCCTCACCAACAATAGCCATAAAACGTCGTCAATTTGGCGACGAACCAAATGCTGAAAAACTGCCATTTTCAGATGGGAGGAAAACAAGCACAACAGCAGGTGATGTGTTTGCCAGCCATCGTTATGTACTTGCGTTGCCAGCGCCTCTCAAGCCAAGAGTAATTTCTTTCACAGTTAATATTACCGGACAAAGTCACATTCCATCCTAGCCGAGGCATAGCGCACATTGGTGGACGATATTGTCTCCGTATGTCTGGCGCAAGTAATTCATCACTGTAATCACTGACGCAATTGTGATGTGCTAACAAACATGACTAGATTGACATATTTTCTGAAAGGAACCCAAGGGCCGAATGCCTGTGCTATGCACAATAGGCACTGTGTTAAGGTGTTGTGGGTAGATGCCAGGTTATTGTTCTGTGTTAAAGAATGAGAAGCAGTAATAGCTAGGACAGCTGACAATATGGAGGATAAATCTTGGCTTGCACTTGTTTTTTGAGGTGTTGAACAGCGTAACAGATATTGTGTCATTTGGCAGGCGTGGCCTTTTCGAGAATCTGGTCAATGATTGTGCAATTTGGGAAGAAAAGCTGTTCGCATTAGATGCTGTTCACTGTTAAAAAACGAATTTGAACGAATTTTTTCTAATTTCTTTACAGTTTTCAACGTATAATGTCAAAACGTTTCCCCTTTCTCCAGATTTTTTTCAAAAGTGTAAAATTACAAACAAAAAAATGACAGAAAATTTATTATAAAATTGGAAAACATGTCATTACAGGGAAAAACTGTTATTTATGGTTTATTTCAGGTGCCCCATCTGCCCCCATCAGGATTTTTGTTGATACAATTTATTTTTGAAAATAAATTATTCAAAAACCTAAAATTTGAGAAGACAAATTTACAATTTTTTTTTTTCACAGGATTTTTTACACGGTACCTGTCAATGGTCACCGGAGTTTAGTTACATTTATAAGAAAAATCTAATATCTCGGTTATTTCTCCAAGACATCACAGACAATAAACAGACAGCAAATCAAAAAGCAAATGGAAAACTTTGCTTAAGTCTCTCAGATCTTTCAACGGAGACAACAGTCTCCCAAATTTCTCCATTGGAGTTTCACAAAAGATCAATACAATCACAACCATTATGAGCTTAGATTTGCAATAGAAAGTCAACATTAATTAAATGTGTTATATATACTCAAACATTTCATGAGTTCACCTGAGCAGGTAATGAAGATAGCAGGGGTAGTAAAAGTATGCGTATTGGCGTGCTGTCCGGGGAGCAGGTTCCCAGCTCGCCGATTCCATCCGATCCCGGAACGCTCCCGCCCCCCAATTGGGGCGAGTGCGCCGAGCTCGGAAATGGCCGAACCCAGAACTCAGCCCCCGGAGTTCTGCTATCGACAATAGTTCAAGTGGAGGAGCCGGGGAGGTGGTGGGACGTGTAATCCTTTAGAGAAGGCTTCAGGTAAGAATCTTTGTCTACTTATTGCGCTTGGGCTGATAGGGTAGAGTCTAAGATTGCTGATAGCGAACCAGCCGGTCTTAATTATCTGCTCTGGCTTCTCCCGAACTTTGTTAATCTTTAGTCATCCATTAACATCATTTCACGAGTTCACCTGAGCTGGTAATCAAGATAGCAGGGGTAGTAAAAGTATGCCTATTGGCGTGCTGTCCGGGAAGCAGGTTCCGAGCTCGCCGATTCCATCCGATCCCGGAACGCTCCCACCCCCCAATAGGGGCGAGTGCGCCGAGCTCGGAAACGGCCGAACCCAGAACTCACCCCCCAAAAAGTGCAAGGAGTTGGACAGCAGCCAGGTAGCGCATACTCCCCAAAAACAAACCGCTGAGAGAAAGGCTTCCTGGATGGTGGCTTGCGGTCGCGCATGTCCTGATGTGGCAGATGTTGTCATGGCCTCTGGATGTAGATTTCCGAGGGAGTTCTTCTGTGATCGTGAATTAGGATCATGTTCCTGGGGAGCAACAGAGCTGGAAGGTTGGCTAGCTTCGGCAGGGTGACTTTTGCCTGTTTGCTGTGGCAGAGCATTAGTTGGAAGCACGGGCCTCTGTGGAGTTGTTCTCTGCGGCGAAACAAGCTTCCTGATGCCAGGCGTCTGCTGAGGCAGAGAATGGTTTGAAAGCACGGGCCTCTGTTGGGCGGTCGCTGTGGCAACACTGGCTTTGAGGATGAAAGGTGTTTGCTGAGGCAGAGCGTGAGTAGGAAGCAATTGTCCCCTGCGGGGCATTTGCTGCAGCCATGTTAGCTTCGAAATGCGTGACATCTGCTGCCGCAGAGTAAAGATTGGGAGCCCTGGGGTGGTCACTGCGGTGACTCCGGCTTCTAGCACGGATGGGGTGGAACACGTTCTGCTGCGGCAGAGAGAAGTTTGAAGTAGTAGAGAGAAGTATGAATCAATGTGCCCCTGTGGGGGTGTTCGCTGACGCGATGCTGTCTACGTGCTGCTTGGCGTTGACTGCTGTAGAGCCAGGGTTGGAACCCAGGAGTGATCACTGCGGTGACACTGGCTTGTGGCTTGGGTGGGGGTGTGGAACACATTCTGCTGCGGCAGAGAGAAGTTTTGAAGCCTTGGTCCCCTTCTGGTATTGGGGGGGGGTGGGGTGCACGTTCTGCTGCGGCAGAGAGAAGTATGAAGCTCGGGCCCCTGGTGGAGCAGTTGCTGCGGCGATACTGGCTTCAGGCATGAAAGGTGAGGGGAGAAGCACAATACTTCGGGGGAAGGGAAGCATGCGAGGGATTCTATCAGAGGAAAGACATTCTGCGGCAGAGTGAGGGATGAAGCACGGGCCCCGGTGGGTGCGGTCGCACAATACGATACTGGCTTCGGGGGAAGGGGACAAGGGGAAGGAAGCATGCAGGGAGGGGTAAGCTGGGGGTAGGAAAGACATTCTGCAGCGGCAGAGTGAGGGATGAAGCACGGGCCCCGGCGGGGGCGGTCGCACAATACGATACTGCCTTCGGGGGAAGGGAACAGGGAGAAGGAAACATGCAGGGAGGGATAGCTGGGGGTAGGAAAGACGTTCTGCAGAGGCAGAGTGAGGGATGAAGCACGAGCCCCTGCAAGGGCTGTCGCGTGGTGCGATACTGGCTTCTGGGGAAGAGGAAGGGGTAAGGGAAGCATGCGAGGGAATTTTGGGGAAGGGAAGACATTCTGCTGCGGCAGAGTGAGGGAGGAAGCACAATACTTCCGGGAAGAGGTAAGGGAGACAAACAGGCATTGATCTATGGGGAGGAAAGACAGTGAGGGATGAAGCAGTCTGCTTCTGGGGAATGGGATGGGGGAAGGGGAGCATGCGAGGGAAAGATTTACTGGGGGGGAAAGGTTAGCTCTGCTGCGGCAGAACATGCAGGAGCAAGTGGGATGGAGTGAAGGTGCCTCTGGTGAGGGGAGGCGCGGATATGATGCTTCATCTGGGAAGAGCTGCTTGGTGGGTGGGTGGAGGCTGATGCTGAACGAGGTGGGTGAGGAGAGTCCGGTGTGCTTTTCTGATGAGGGCACGGTCGGTCCTGATATAGCTCTTGAATGCTTCGGAAGACCAACGGCCGAGCGCTTGGATCTGAGATTGCATGAGGGCCTTTTTGGGCGGCAGTGGTTGCCGCGCCAATGCGGAATGAATGGGTGGAGAATAGATCCGCTGGGATGCCTAGTCGTAACAGCATCGATTTTAGATGTTTTAGATGAACCAAAAACGAGAAGCGGGGCGATCAGAATCGTCCATGAAGAGAGGGTCGGATGGAGATGTAACTTGTGACGTCCTGAAGGGGATGTATGCTGCCAGGGTTTGGAACGGCTGGATAGGTGAGCAGATGACCTCGTTTGGCCTGGTCCGTCTCGCTTGCTTGCTTTGCTTGATCAAGAACGAGATTGTGTCAGAATGGAGTATGGACGATTCAGAAATGGTAAGATGAACTGAAGGGTCGAAGTGAGATGTAGTAGTGAATTCCAGCCCTTGCGAAGATTAGAGATTCATTTGGTTAGGACTTCTAAGGTGATGGGTTGTTGTCTGGCATCTCGGGGAGTGGGTTGGTTTCTATGGATCACCTTGAGGAACATGGATGTCTGAGAAATTCCTATGTCTGGGAAAGGTGCGTTGAACATCAATTGTGAAAAATTGGATCCCGCTCAAGTAACCTTTGATGGAGCTGGCTTGGAGATGCTTCGTGTTATTGAGGAAGGAGATGAGTGACGTGATTGAGAGGAGGGAAGAATCCGGGAGGGGATGTTGTATGAGAGGTGAAACGTTTTGTTGGGTCCTGTGAGAAACGGCATGGATGATTGAGTTTCTGGAGGCGGTTAGCAAGTTATTTAGAGGATGATTTAATTAAATAGTGAGGCCGAAAAGGGGGGGACCGGCGTTGGTGATTGGTCTGCCTATGGTGCAAGCAGCCTGAATTTCTGCTAAAATCTGCGCCCTGATGCTGTTAGAGACCGGAAGAGGTTCCAGCGTTTGAAGGCAACAGCATGGGGACAGCAGTCGCCAAAGTATGCTGAGATTTTGCTGAGTCGCAGAGATGAGGGTAGTTGTGGCTTCCGCTGGAGCGGCCAACTGGTGCTTCCTCAGACCGGTGACGGCATCCTGGCAAACGACGGCTGTTAGTAGCAGATCCGCTGGCCATGAGGCGGGTGCTTGGGTAGGTGGAGGGGTGATGTTTAGCGGGTAAACGTGACCGGAAAGTGCTGTTGCAGGCCAGCTAGAGCTGTGCTGGCGGTTGCCTTGCGAGGAAGCAGGCAATGTCCCGTCTGCCCCCCAACTGGAGAACAGCTAGCATTGACGATGGCTCACATGGAGCGCAGCCTAGCCTAGCTGACTTGTGGAATGCTCATGTATCTTCAAGTTGATGTGCGCACTGTTGTGTGGGTCAAAAAACAATTATTTCAGAGTTAACATTGTGACTGCGTTGCGATTCCAAGACGTGGTTGTGTTCAGGTTGGCAGACGAGATACCATAGAGATCTTGCGGTTAAGCAACTGGTAAATATACTGGTGCATGCCCCTGTTGTGTAGCTCAACCCTACAGTTTGTGACAACCGCCCTAGATGGCGCACGTTCAAAGCGACAGGCCGTAGCTGGATGACGCTGTGAAGGCGCGTGGAATGATGGGATCTGTTGTCTTCACCGCTGACGGCCATCAGTCAGACGGGAACGCAAAATCATGTTAGCGTATTAAGTAGAGCAATAAAGTTTATGATTATGTTGCATATATTTGTGGTCCATAAATAAGTTACTGCTTGAAACGAGCTTGTGGCTAACTAGACGCTGGACTCTACTTCCACCTTTGTCCACGACACTGTGGTGATGCGGTTTCTACGTCAGAAAGGCGGTAACAAATACGATTTACAAGATGATAGAATTATTTGAGATATAGTAAATACTCCGTTGAACAAAATATATATGAAACACATGCTTGTGGTTGGGGGATAGTTTACTGCAAAATGGTTACAAACTGCACCTTAAAGGTAACGGTTGCGTGCGTTACTTGGGCAAGATGTAAATGAGAACGGCACCCTGTGTAGAAACTTATCCCGTTGGATGATACGGACGGTTTTTGTTGACTAGCGATCCCTTTCGGAAGTGCCGATTATGTTACTAATCTCTGGAAGTTTTAAGGATAGTATGACTGACGTTCGCTAGACGGCACGGTACCGTGCTGGATAGCGATATGCCAATCTTGAGTGCAGTGGCGACGTGGAATGACAGTGGATAAATCGAAATGTATTAAAAGATTGTACTCACCCAGCTTCTTGCGTGACAGCGAGTACGGCTGTTCAAGCATTTGTAAACTCAGTTTATAATCATACATTCTCATGAATTGTGAAGTATCGGAATTGAGTCATTGAATTTGAGAGTGAACGTTGCTGCATGGGACGACAGAATGAATCGTTTCCCCCAAGATTATTATACAGCCATTGAAACGTTAACGTGTTGTCATTGAGTGTGTATTTATTGGATTGGGAAGAATTACCGCGATCTTGTTAGCCGTACTAGACCATGTTTGATGGTGCCGGCGTCTTAACGCTCGTTCCCCGTTAGCAGTGAGCCAACGTTAGCAGCGAGCTAGCGTTTGCAATGAGCCGGCGTTTAGCAGCGAGCTAGTGTCCCGGCAGCAATTGCATGTGGGAACGAACGAGGTGACGAGCGCGACATAAACAAGCAGGGAAACGGAATCGTATCGAAGATGTATTTGAAAATGTTGCCTTACGGATCGGTCCTGCTGCGTGACTGCATCGTTTTTCAAACCCGTATGATCCATTGAATACCTCACGTCCTTCATGTGATGTGTAATCCTTTAGAGAAGGCTTCAGGTAAGAATCTTTGTCTACTTATGTGCTGGTTCGCTTGGGCTGATAGGGTAGAGTCTAAGATTGCTGATAGCGAACCAGCCGGTCTTAATTATTTGCTCTGGCTTCTCCCGAACTGATCTATAGTCATCCATTAACATAATTTCTCAGCACATGTACCCAAATCCAGATTTTACATCTACAATCTATGGTCATATCACATATTTTTTTTAACAATAGTCTGTTTGTTTGTATTTGTATTTCTGTATATATTATAATCTGTTTGTAAACAAATCTGAGACCGAGCAATGCAAAAAATCTGTTATTACTTCAGGTATATGATCCGTGATTACAGAGGTTTTGAACCAATCACTAAATTCTTTCATATAACCAGTAGTGGAAATGGGACTCACCGAGGGGGTTCTAGTTGGGGACATCTTTAATATTTTTAAACAAATGATGCAGAAAATGACACCATATTTATGTATGAATTGTGCACAGCGTTTGGAGGCAAGGAAATTCTTCACATTTGGAGATTAAACTCTGTTCCCCCTTAAAATACACCCCCCCCATTTCTTTTAACATTATGTGTGATGTATAACCTTAAAGTCATTGCTACAGTATGACTGTTTTGTCCTTCATTATCTAATGCAACTATTCATGAATAAAAGCGAGTATTCTGCAGATGAGAGGTGACCTGTCGTTTTTTTCATTGCATTAGGCCGTGTTTGCCACACCTCTATAAACGCCCATTCGGCCTCATGGTGCTGAAACCCCTGGAATTTAGTGAATGCCATTAACTCTTAGGCATGTCTCTGAGCTTACTTAAAATGAATTAATCATTTGTCTTTGAGAAAGAATGAGAAACCTTTAGGGTCTGAAGGAAGTCTGACATCTGTATAATTGATTCTCTGTTTCACAATTAGGAGCAGCAGATAAATCTCATTTCAGTAGTTTACTTTATTTTAAATTAATCAGAGAATCCTGAGTGATCTTATCAATATGATTTCATCAGCCGGCTGCTAATGGACTCTTAATGAGTTTTAACATGCCTTTTCCCTTCCAAAAGACGTTTAGGCTGTTGTTGTGAAAACTTATGGGACAGCGTGTAAAACATGTAATATGTATGGCTGGTCTGGCTGACATCTTTTGCATGTATAATGGTGAATTGATTAGAAGCTCTGGGGACAGCTTTACTATTCTGGCAGCGTTCAAAGGGATGATTTCTAACAACAACTTTGATATTGCGTTCCCTAGTGTCGTTATCCCTATCTCATCGCAGACGCAACAGATAGAACACATTCTATTCCTAACCAAACAAACACAGCGCAGTCATGTATTTGACATCAGTCAGCTCATGTCCTTCCATCATCCGAATGTAATACTCTGCGGTTTGACATTGTCTCCATCACCAACAAAGTTTTCATCAGTTCTTTCCTGCGTCAGTGGTGCTTAGCGCTGGGTAAACGCCCCTCAGTTGCTTGGCCTTATTGCCCAGTATTTTTGCATCAGTGCTTTTTAATTTCACAAACACGCTTCGGCTCGTCGCAGTCTGATGGTTTCTTAAAACATAACAAGGCCGTACTTCTGCGGCAAACTCACTAAATATCAAAACTCACATTTTCAAGGGGGTGGTAGTTACCAGGCAAGAAACAGCAGTGAGATCTAGCAAAACCCATCAGGAGCTGTGAGAAAAATGACTATTTAAAGTGTGATGGCACTTTTTTACGACAAAACACGTATCCTTAAACAAAAGAAAAAAGATAAGTTAAGAGTGAAACTGGAATGAAAAACAAACATGAAGGTGTATGATCTTTTCAAACACATTTTCAATCCTTTGTGATTGTGGCCTTTAATCATCAAACGATACAAAACTTGCAATTCATAAAAGAAAGAAAAAGAGGGCTGTGCATAAATATGAACAGTAAAATGTTTTTTTTTTACATTTAGTTTCACAAAAATGTTTAGATTTTCTATTAACTTTCTTAGAGGAGATATCATATGAAAATCCCACTTTTTCTGTGTTTAAGTGCTATAATAGGGTCCCGGGGGCATCTAGCAACCCAGAAAAAATTAAAATAAGAACCCAGCAAGTTTGTTTATGTGTGCTCTCTCAACCTGGGACATTACAGGCAGGATTAGCTTCAAAGTTGTTCCTCAAAAGGGATCGAGACCGACTGAACGATACTAAACTGGCGATGTGAGTAATATTTATCAATTTACCATATATATAGGAGGATAACGTTAGCATATGATAGCGAAGGGAGCTAAGTCAATCATGGGCTAAATAGAACATTCAAAGCCATTGTTAAACCTGCTGTATATAAGTGCAGATGGACACTTGGAGTTTAACTGTATAAATGTGAATACATTATGTGTGTTCATATGTTTAGCTGCAACAAGCTGTTTGTTTTGTTAATGAAGAGGGCCGAACACTGCAGATTAGTTTAGTTTTGAACGTCTCTAATCATTCGTGCATTCACAGCTTACTAGTTATGCTTTCACGGTGTGTGTGTAACAGTTAACGTTATACTTGTCAACGACAAGCGCTTGAATCCACTTTATTCCCCTGAGATCTGCAGGTGCGCAATCCGTGGATTTTAGGCAAACATACTCGCACAACGTGAGCGTTGTTTGCTGTGACAGATTTGTTTGTCTCGGGACAAATGATTTGAGACGTTAAAGACGAAACTAACTGCAGAGGAATTTAGGCAACATAATTTAGCTAAACGAACGATTGCCATGGCAGTACTACACGTGTGTTGTGTTGACAAGCCGGATGGAAGGGGCTGGGGTACGCTGTAACTCATTATCATTTAAAGAGACATATACCAAAACGGGTTGCTGTGAGCAGAGCTGTTTTTGACGAGGCAAGCAGGGTTATATTTACACAGCCATTGAGTGTTTAAAGCAAATTTTGTTCAAGACATTTCATGAAGACCCTAATAATTCATGCCAACTCGTTAAAAGTGGTCGTATGATGTCTCCTTTAATGCATAATGATTGGAATTTCTTTCGAATACACTTCATTATATATCATTTAAACTTACTTTAATCTCCGCTTCTGTTTTTTATACTTATGGACATGTTACAATATATTACTCTCATGTGTATATGTAACTGTCGCTCATTTTGCAAAATTATGAAAAAAATTACAAATAAATAAGCTAAAACAGGTAGTTCCTCTGGACCAGTCTTGCAAATTGGTCTATATGTAGATTTGGTCACAAAAGGGTCTCAAAGGCACTAGGATTCTGACATATCTGAATTAATATGTAAACAAACCGTGACAAAGGAATCGAGAGTGATGAAACAGATCCGAGGAAGATGGACAGATCAGATGTATGTAAGATGCAAACTGCATGTGACAGCAATAATTCACAGCGTGTGTTTGCGTTCACGGGGTCTTAATTAAAGTGATAAAGCTCTGATTAAAGGACAGCTGGCTCTTTATGTCCGTCATCATCTTTGTCTATTATTATCCCTCCATATCTTTGTGTTGTATCCGGAGCAGCATCAATGTCTATCGAGTATCAACACAAACTTTTGTATTCTTTTGTTTGATGATTAAAGGATGAAAACACAAAGGCATCAGATGTTTGAAAAACCATACCTCCTGGACTTCACAAGAGAAAGATCTGAATCTGTGACAAAGTATTAGCTCAAAAAACGCTTTGGTCTAGGTCACATCTGTCACTGTTGAGCTGAAGACGTCTCCTATAAAAAAATGATTTGATCATTTGAGGTGTGTAGAAATTTGCTTTGAAAGTGAATGTGAAAAAAAAACCTGTAGAAAAAATTGCAATAAACAGCATCATGATCCCAATATTGTGTGTGAAATATATCTAAGAATGATCACAAAGGCAACAAATTACTATTCATGCAGAGATGGATTTATGCTTGTTTTTTTAATTGCTGCCGAACGTTTTAATGAGCATCTCACCGATGAATAAATAAATCTTGACAAGAGAAGCAACAATATTAATTTATTCTTTTCACCAGACTCAAATTCATTTAGTCTAAACAGAGACTTGTTGAAGACCCCCCGCTGCCACAGACACTGTGTTGTTAAACTAGATGAGGAACCTTTAATGTTTTTCTGTAACTCACACAAGACAGACTGCATCCATTAGGCGCCAAATGTTCACGGGAAATGATTTTGGCTGATGCCGGGGAAATGTTAACAATACAAGAAACCCATTATAGACTTCACCCTGATAACTTCAGTTTGAATGATATACTCTTACAGAAAGAAGTTAACTTTTAATTTTCCTGCTGTTATATATGTTTCGATGGGAATGGCAAAACAATCAGAAAAAACAAACATAGTTATATACAGTAAATACGTGTTTAAATCAAGCTGCGGAAAACAAACAGCATTTCTTCTTGTGTTTATATGTCAGGCTGCATCATTGATTCTGGGGTGTCTTAACGTTCACGTCAAACCTTCCACAGTGCTTCTTGGAGCATCATTACATTTTATATTTTGGCAGACGCTTTTATCCAAAGCGACTTACATTGCTTTATCCTATACATTTTACATAGGTATTTGCAATCCCCTGGGATTGAACCCACAACCTTGCGTTGTAAACGCAATGCTCTTACCACTGAGCTACAGGAAACTGAGCTTACAGGAGCTACAGCATCATATCTGAATCTATGTGAACACAAATTTGAGGAAGATTTTAAATGCACAATTACGTACATTTTGTTTTGTCGCTCATACAAGTGTACAGCCTCAGATCCCTTGTAAAAAAGCAATACATTTAAAAAGCATTTCTTCCATATTAAGTATTGGTTAATGTATTAAAGCGGCCCTAACACACATGTTTCTGCCAATCTCATATTAATTGTGAGTACGTCGTATCTTCAAAGAGTTTTTATTTTGATCACATTTATAAAAGATAGATACAGCTGTACGATTACTTCAGAAATCATACGCCGCGTGCAGGGGGGAGGGGAACTATGTGCATCACAGCACATAGTTCACAATGTGCTGTGAACTAAAGCACATTGTCAACAAAACACAGACATCAGTTTCACTCGTGAATGTGACGTGATATGCGGTTATGCATCTTTTGGCGCTGGGATGGCTCCATATATCAGGTTCAAACGATCTCCAAATCCAGCATTATATCCACAGTTTATATAACATTCATCACCCAAATGCAGTGAACAAACAAACACCTGAACGTCGCGAACATATGCTCTCTCTCTCTCTTGCTCACAAGTGAAACTGACGTCTGCGCATGTTCCTTCTCCTGCTTTCCAAGCTTTTGCGTGCTTTTCTGGGAGAATTGTCCAATAAGGGACTAAGAAAAATGTTAAAAAACAGTTTTATATGTTTGAAAAATACCTTCCGAAACCTCAAGCACAGAAATACTATTTTATACGCTCAACTTGTTTTTTGACAAGTTGACCATGTAAGCATGAGAAGACAGCACGTTTAACAGTGTAAAGAAATCAGAATGCATGACACATCATTGCAGCACCCCTTTAACATGCATTTACTGACATATCGCTTCAGACTTACTAATATAAAATTATAAGTTAACTTTATTTGGAGTACTAGTTGCACACATTGACATTTCTAAATGTGTTTAAAGCCCCTTTTGATAAGGATTGTAATTATATCAGTCTTTTATTGTAAGACTTTTAAAGTGTACCTGAAATATGTTTGCAATTGTTCCATTTTAGCACAATCAAATATACTTCAGTATATCTTTAGTTGGATCTAAGCACTACTTATGCACAATTTAAGTGCATTATTTTCAAAATTACATCCAATTTAGCAGACTTTAAGAATGCTGCATTGTATTTTTATTTAGGACAAAGCGTAAATGGATTTTGGTATATATCTGTCAGTATACTTAGCATCAAATAAACAAATCTCAAATACATTTAAGTATATTTATTTTTAGGGATGACTATAATAATCGCACATGGACTATTTATATATATATCTTTATGTCAGTTTTGAAGCTCAGTCCCCCAAGTCTCGGTTCACTTTCATAACATTGACAAAATAAACAAGAAACTTCTATAACTTTTCCTTTTGCATTCAAGAGGAGAAGATCAAAATGTGATGATGCCTTTTTAAAACACATTTTAAATAAAAAGTTATCATTCCTATTCGGCAAAGCAAAAACATAACACTTGCTTAATATTCTCAAAACGTGCTATTCTTGATATCTTACTTTTGTATTTGGAGACGATGAAATGGATAACGTTTCAGATGTATCTGCAAAATGCTTTAAAAATGAAGATATCCCTCACAACGATGTCTTAACCACCCCGTCGCCTGAGGGGACAGCCCTCCGCGTGAGGGATGAGCGAGCATTAGCTGCACGTTAAAATGGCTTTTATGCTACAATCTGTGTTTTTAATTGCCCTTGCGCTGAAGACCCCGGGGCCTCACGGAATCACCCTGACTTTTATCTAATGTCCCATTAGAGCTAATGAACTTGCCGTTAACAGAGAGACAGAGCACACTGTGAAATCGCCTCCACCTCCAACCCCGTAGCTCACGCCTGTAACATCCGGAACATGTGCTTATCTGCCAGCAGACTTACTGCCCATCTGAGCCTCCGCTAACTGTGTGAATGATAGCCTCCGAGAACAAGGGCGTAATGGGAAACTGCAGTGGGTGGCGAGGCGAAGTTCCTAATGTGTTTCTCAGGGAATCTTAGGTTGGGAGAATTTGTTTTTGCGAACATGCGTAATGCGCGTTATGTGCATTTTAAATATGTTTTAATCAACTTTATGTACAAAAGTAATTAAGCAGCGACTTCAGCAGGTGTTATAGCACACAAGAGAGCGTGCAGAAGTGTTTTATTCTAGGCAAGAAACCCTCTGTTCATTATCACAGTCAATACGCATCCTTGTGTGATTATATGTGCACTTTATGTGGTGATGAGTACATTCAAACCTGTTCTCCTAAAAACGTTATGTTTTTTTATCTTGTGGATTTAAAGGGCTAGTTCACCCAAAAAGAAGAATTCTGTCATCATTCCCTCGTCATTTCAAAGCTGTTTGACTTTCTTTCTTTTGCAGAGCACAGAAGAAGATATTTTGAAGAAAGTTGGTGACCGAACAGCACTGGCCCTCATTCACTTCTATTGTATGGATACAAAACCGATGCAAGTGAATGGGTGCTGGTTAAAAACATTATATCTTCAACTGTGTTCTGCGGAAGAAAGAAAGTTATACAGCTTTAAAATGAAAAGGGGTTGAGTAAACGATGACAGAATTGTTTATCTTTGGGTGAACTGTCACTTTAAACAGACAAAAACCAATGTTAGCCGATATGTATCTTATTTACGTTTTTCCGATTTATTCAAGTGGCAATCTTCCGGTCTCGCTCGTGAAACCTACACATAAGTGACTAAAACTGCAATTCATCGACTGGCCGCTAGAGTCTGACTCCAAATCGGAGCATTGAGCCCCATGTTAAAATGGCCAACTTTACAGCACAAAAAAAACATGTGTACAGTCTGTTACAAAAATGATTTTGGTCTATATAGATAATTCCCCCTTTGAAGACAACTATGAGGAGTTGATTTTATCATAACTCATCCGTTTAGATTACATTAAGCCTTAAAATTCTGCATAATTAAGGGCGTGGTGACTTGAGTGACAGGTGTCCATTTAGCTGTCACTTTTTTGTGTATTTTCAGGTAATTTACCTCAAGAGTAAACTGTAAACCACTGTAAGCATTTAAATTTCAACTGCCGATACGTCGAGCTTGGCGGGTGCGGTTTGTTTCAGCAACCAGGCAAGTCAGCTCCACCCACGTCCTGCCTCTTTGCCCATTTTCGATTATCCAGGAGTGACGCACGGTGACGTGATGCCAAGACGGCGACGACCGGTTCCGCCTACTTTAGGCTTAATGTTTACTATTCACAAACCTACGGGTAACATCACAGTCCATATTTAAGTCTATGGATTAAAAACATTTTACATTACATTACATTATTAACATTTTAATTTCAAGTGAAACATCCAGATTTTAAATCTTGAAACCATTTATGGAAAACATATTGTCGTAATTCAATCCAGTGCCACTAGAGGCAGATATATCACACCTTTTCTCAGACCCTAAATTTAAAGTGTTTCCTACAGTCTCCTTTTGACAAAAATGCATGAACAAAACAAACCGGTAATTGCTTTAATAGGGTCTGGACTTGAAGTGCTAACATTGCCTCTACATGTTGTTATGGTGGTAAAAAACAGCAAAATGTGGTCTGATTGTCTATTTCTAACACACTATACATTAGCTATCTCTGTTCTCAAAATTCGTACGGATATCAACTGAAAGACCATTTCTGTTGTATAGAGCATGACCCCTAAGTGCTAATGGATAGCTAAACTATCTAGCCATGACCTTGACACTGACCTTTGTTCCCTCTCAAAACTTTTACTGTCATTTAAACTCAAAATCTAGGCAAGACCGGAGTCCAGTTCCCTCTCTAATGAGAAAACCGTTCGCCTAGTGGCCTAATCCACTAAAAGGCGTCTCTGACCTGAAACTGCATCTCCGACGCTCCTTTCCCCCTTTATGTCTCGCATGGAGGTCAGGTATATTTGGATATTAACGCCACAACTAAAAGATGAACCTGGAGACTTTAACAAGCAGAATTGACTAAACTGGAGAGTCTGTTGCTTTCTTTCTGAGAGCTGAGCAATAGTGTTCTATAAAGGAGGCTGCGTTTGTTTTAGTGGTTTATCCATCTAAAACCATGAAAACAAACCATCCAGCCTATGACCCAGCCAATCCGAGCGTGCTGAATTCAAATGTAAAACAAAATGATTGTGTCCCCATGTACCGATAACCTTTCACCGTGAATGGCCTAGCACCCTAGCGAGTGTTCATTACAATGGCTAATCCCAAGAAAAATGGGTCGGTTCGTGCGTTCCCCCGCTGATTTGACACCATGATGAAACCATCATGAAGATTGAGATTATACACTCGGAGAGGGGACGAGTGGCTCCCTGGCGCAGTTGGTACACTGCCAGATTAAAACTGCAGCAAAGTCATCTAAAAGGGGCGAATCAATACTAATCTCTGCAGACAGTAGCGGGGAAAAGATCGGTTTCAGTTCACTCCCGGCCCCAGGTGAAAAGGCTTAGTCCTTTTCAATTGTGGTTATGTGCCTCTAGACAGTATGACGCTGTTTTTTCATCCCATAATAGTGATATTGGCCTGGCGAGGCAAGGTTTGAAGAGTGAATGACTCACAGAGATACATATATGTAAAATGTGCCTTTTCCATGGGAGGGTTGCGCTCGCCCTTCAATCACAACAGAGAGGCTAATAAAATGGAACAGCCCAAGGCAGGAGTTTCTGGCTTTATGGCTCGCCTTTCAAACTTGTTTTCGTAAACGCTGTGGCACACCAGCATTTAGCATTTAAATGTCAAGTGGTTTGAAACAAGTGCCGAGTAGAAAGATGCCGCCAATCGAGAGCTTTGAGACGAACAAAGCCAAGATCAGGACAAATTTGAAGGAAACCTGTGCCACGGATTGATGCACCAGGCATACTTTGTGTATGGAGAGGACTTTCCTGTGAATAATTTAGTTTTTAAACCACATGGTCGGAAGGTTGGAAGCAGTCAAAAAGAGCACCTCCAGTGTTGCCTCGGAACAGTGAGATCGGGGTACACTGTTTGACAGAGATAACATTTCAGCTTCCCGAGATCAAAATATGGCTAAATGTCAGCGTTCGCCTGTTTCTTCTGCATTTTATTCAAACCTCCCAGCAATCACCATCTTAGAAAAGAGCTTTTTATTCCCATAGCGAACTGAAATATACAAGAAACTTAGCAGGGAAGAATCTGAGTTGAACTTCATTCACTTCCCACTTTATAGATTTATTGAAATGTATCACCTCTCCCCTAAAGCCCCTTCAGCTCAGCCTCATATTCCTACACAACTCTCAGATACATATCTTCATAAACGTAATAGAGTATGGGGGCCGGGCCCTCGGTGGGGGTGGTGAGCTGGGGACATTATTCACATGTCACAGCAGGTGATTTCTTGTGTGTGTGGAGAGAAAGAGGCCTTCAGAAGAGCTTGTGTATCATGTAGATTAGAAGGACTGCTGCAGAAGGATTTTGAAGTGTTTTGATTTTCGTTCCCCCTGCATATTTCTCATTTTTGCATAGATTTTCTTCTAAACTATCAATTTACCACTCACTGGGTCTTCATTTGCTTTGTGTAATCAGACTGAAAGTTATTTTAACAGGGTTGAGGATGGTGTGGACAGTTGATTTCTCATCTGTCAGCTGAAGAAATTGAAGTTTTGAAGGCTTTCAAAGCTCAGCAGCCAGACACTGATGCCCATCACAAAGGTAGATGTTTCAGTCTTTACAGCTAAGTAATAGGCAGATGATTCTGGGATTGTGGAGATAACTATTTCTAAAACAGTTTTCGAACCTTGGTGCTCATAGAGCAGACGACTTCGAGTTCTCAGTATTATTTCATTGTATTATCAACTCAATCTCAGAAGATTCTCATAAAATTGCGTGGAGGAAATAAAAATAGAAACAAATTAGACGGTTGTTAAAATGCATTTAAATAATCGAAAAGCAAAATGAATGTAGAGGTACAACAATCCGGATTTGGATGCATTTGTTGAGAAATGTCTGAGTTCATATTGAGATTGTCTATAATATTGACTTTAGACTTGATTAGGCTCAGTTTTGTGACATTGTTGAGATCTCTTCTGAAACTGGAGACATAATGGAGACGTTTCTCTTGGGCTATAGTCAAGACCCCTTTTTCGAGTCCAAGACCAGGACTAGTCGAGACAGAGTCAAGACCTAGTGTAAAGAGGTTCTAGTACAAGTCCAAAGAGGTTTCGAGTCCAAGTTTAGACCGAGTCCAAATGAGACAGTGAAGACAGAGACAGAAAAAATAATCCTCTTGAAGATCACATGCTTTATTTGTAACGATCAAAAAGCACGACTGATGAGCACGAGGAGCTGTTGTTCTCGAGTCTATTGCAACACTTTTCGGATCACCCATTTTCAGATCACAACAGGCCCCATCAATGGTTTTGTTTGGAAGGTGAAAAAAATATTTGGACTCGGTCGAGACCAACTAGAACATTTGGCGAGACTAGTGACCAAGTCAGAGACAAGTCAGAGTGCAGACACCAACGAGTCAAAGACAAGTCCGAGAGTACAGGTACTCAAGTTCTACAGCATTGCATCTGTCCAATGGGGACATTCCTGAAGCTCAGAATTAAGAAAAAACGTCCAATTGCTCTACTTTTAATCTCACTAATCTCATAGAAGAAATAACGAAGATATTCAAGAGATATGACCTGTGAATTTTCTTTCGAATGGGTTATTGTATGGATGTTGAAAATAAATTTTTCATGAGAAAAAAGCAGACATATAACCCAAATTTATTGAATTCACGCTGGATTAAATCACAAAGAACTTCTGTGAAATTATCTGACCTCCTCTGGGAAAATAGGGTTATAGATAATTTCTTATTAGATATAAAAACAGCAAGCTGAAAGCTCTGAGTGCCGTGAAATTTAAAAACTGATAGAATGTGATTTGGCCGGATATCAACGAGCAATTCATTCACCGACAATGCTGATAGTCTCGTCTGGCATCTCTACATGATTATTATCTAAAAAGCTAAAATCAGAGATGCAAATATGCGAAAAATCCGGCTAGATGCAGAACGCATCCTTTCAATTGGAAATTGAAAAGCTTGATTTGGTCGGATAAATGAGTTCATTCACTGATCTCCTCTCTTACCGGCAGCGAGACTGCCAACGCACATTTATGCCAATTTCACAATCACAAAAGGCAAGGAATTGTGTGGCCTTTTTAATAAGCCTGTAATTTTGGATAACATCTCTAATGGCTTCCATGGCTCAGGGAGAAAAAAACAGCAGATGAATTAAAGGTTGAAATGTGTGCACATCGCCGGAGCCATGTTTCCTATTATGAGGCGTCCAACAAAATGACTGAATCTGCCAGACGGATCTAATGGATGAACACAATTCACAAAGCTTAAACCAAAAGCGAAAACAAGCTGGATTTGTGACGCCCTGGATGTGCTGGAATGCGAAGCATTCTGAAATGCCTCTGTTGTGTAAATGAGATTCGTATAAAGGCGAAAAAATCAGACTTTGTAAACGTTCCGGACTCATGGCCAGACACCCGTTTTCAGCTTTCCATCTTCCAGGATTTGCAGTCAGGTGCTAAAACGATGTTGCCATCAGCTACAAATGACTTGGAAGTTCTGTTTGACCGCAAACAGGATGTGTCCCATAATGCCTCACTGGCATTCATCCTCAGCAGCAGCAGCAGCAGTCATTAGCAACTGTCAGCTGCATTCATGTTGAAAAACACGGCCTGAGAACCCTCAGTCTGCACTGCCTGTTCTTATAACTTTCAGGCAGACATAGAGTATACAGTACAATATCATTTTTCGTACTATGCAGAACTCTTCCATGTCCCTATCCTATATAGCTACAGGATGGCAGAATAATTGATTAAATATTGCGATGTTTAAAGATGGAATTTTAAATGGAAATTTTTTTTGTCATTTATTCTTATTATTAAAACACTATTAAAACATAAAACATGTTTTATTGAAAATATTGGTTATTGTCATTTATAGTAAATGTATCAGATTTTCTCAAAATTCCTGTGTACGAAATTTAGCGGCATCTAGCGGTGAGGTTTTGAATTGCTACAAATGGCTCACTTCATCCCTCCCTTTCGAAGCACTACGGTGGCTGACACAGGACAAATATTTTGTAACTTTTTGACATCTTTGTCGAAGGAGATATTGTATTTGCGAAACACGCTTTGTAGAGAAGTCTGTTCATTAAGGGCTACTGTAGAAACAACATGGTGAATTCCCTATACGGGGACCAGCGCCGTATATAGATAGAAATAGATCATTCAAATAACGCTTCATAATAACGGTTTCTTTGTACCTTTATACACATAGTTATGTATATTATATTCATTTCTGTGAATAGGTCCTCCAAAAAATTACACACTGGACCTTTAAAGCCGCAATATGTACTTTCGCCTCTCTATCGGCATATCTATTAGCAGAATTAAAGCGCAGGTTACTTAATACACGAATGCTGTAGAAGGAAAATGATGTCAAGTTGACATTCATTGTGAATTTTCTATTTGTTTATTTTAAACCAGAAAAGTAAGTGTCCTTAGATGTGCCAAAATATTTATGGAAATGGAAAAATCGTTTTTAAAAAAATATATTTTTGTGTTCTCAAAGACCTTTTAATACTATTGGTGCTTGCAAAACCAAGTGACAAACATAAAGACTGACTAATAAAAATGATCTATGACAAAAAATTATGAAATATGGAGATACAAGGTTTAGAAGGACAGCAAAAATTCAAGCAAAGTTGTGATATATAAATACTATTTATAAACAAGAAGGCTCATAGCAAGCTGTATCCACCAACAAAACACTGCACGGTTCTGTGACAAACAAGTACATTTAGGTGCGATGACTGTACGTGTAAACCTCTCTTACAGTAAACACAGCCACACATGAATAACCGCGAAAAACCAATTTATTTATTTTCCATAATCAAGGCTAACTGTCCTTCCAGATGACCTGCCTCATTTCCTCATTATTGCTTGTGACACATATCAGAGTTCAGTCTCCGTCGCGTTGCCGCGCTCTCCGACCAACTGCCAAGTTATAATTGGTAAATGAAAATGACGAGGGGGCCAACCTTGCTCCGTCGACCTGAAATCTCGGCCCCTCTGCGATAATGAAAAGCCCCGGCGAGATGTATGTACTGCAATAATAGCAATTTGCAACCTGCTTATTAATATTATGTAATTTAAGACCCTGTTGACGATCAGTCCCCATTCATTATTATTAGGTTTGTTATGCAAATAACACAGGGACCAATTAAACTGGCTCATTTCCATGAAAATTCTCTGCCGCGCTGCTATAACAGGAGATTGGTCCGGACAAGCCTGAGTAAATACATAACCACTCCGACAGCTGTCAGAACAGATGAATATGCACTGCTAAAAAATAAGCCCTTGAGGAGGAAAGGAGAATTATAATGACTGAACAGAGAAGTCTGCTGCATGAGTTTTGTGCCTCCTTAAAATCTCACATACATACCCAAAACAACACGTAAGGAGTTCATGCGACCTGTGGCTTGTTTTTGATTGCACACTATATGGCTTTGGTGAATATAATTGTGTTAATGACATCAGAACCATAGACCATATAACAAAATGAACGCGAAACCAAACTGAGGTGTGTTACAAGGTTACAAAATGATGCTCCCTGCTATTTCGATCTGTCTATCCATTAGGGTTGCACCTATTATAAAAATGCTTTCTCTCTTCACACCGAATTCCGAATGAACCTTTCATAAAAGCAAAATCCTCTCCATTCCTGTTCTAAAATTGGCTCAAATTAGGTGAATTACATCATCAACACCCACTTAAAGGTGGGGTAACAAGCTATTTCATGCACTCTGACTTCTTTACACTGTTCAACGTACTGGCATAACAAGGTCAATTTGTAAAAAAAATAAGTCGGACGTATGACATAGTATTTCTCTGCTCAATTCACTCGATCAGGGTACTTCAGGCGTGCAGATGGCACTGGGGACGGGTGGGACATGACCCTCAGATTCCGATCCGCCCCCCTCACTTTCCCTATGAAAGGCGACAAAAATCTGTAAATGTGAGGAATAATGCGACCTCATGTCGGAGGGTTTAAGGCTAGAATGAATATATCCTTCACAGCTTTGGCTATCCCGAGTTTCATTGCGCGCCGTACAGTCCACTTCAGTGTTTTAATATTATACAGTATATGATGTTGTTCGGTGCCTCCAGCAGCTCGTCTTTTTCTGGAAATAGTCATACAGCTGTATCTCTCTTTTTATAAATTTGATCAAACGAAATACTCTTTGAAGATACAACGTATGCAATACTATACTGTACAGGTACTCAAGATTAATATGAGATTGGTAGAAACTGCGTGTGTTGCCTCATCTTTAACGGTGACACAAAAACTACCATTACCAGTTGGCTTCAGTTATGAATCGACTCTTAAGCTTTACACTACAGAGGTTGCTTGAAGGTCAGGAACTTAAGACCTAAAAACTAGATTAAAAATGACCCAGAGGAATGATTGAACTGTGTCGTGTTGAAAGCATGGCTGTGGAAAGGCTCTTGTAATTGGAGTCGAGCATTAGAGTCAGTGGAGGAGGTCTCATGTGCTGAAGAGGACACCAGGGCTGATGGCAGAAGAGTGGCCCATTTCTTCCAATCAACCAATTTCACACCTGGAGTGAAGCCCAAACTGTCAAGAGCTCTGTTTGAGCCAGAACCTGTATCTCGCACATGCCACATCTCTATGAATTACCTTTATTTGGCCTACGTTACCTGTAAATATAATTTATAAGAACACAGATGGTCTCAGGTAAGATAATTCATTTTCTAGTTCAAGACATCAATGAGTTTTAATGGTTTCAAACTGAGACTTTTACTTTAAGGTCCAATGTGTATTTTTTTGAGGACATATTGACAGAAATGCAATATAATATACATAACTATGTCTTCAGATGTGTATAAAGACATTACATTATGAAGCGCTATGTTTTTATTACCTTAGAATGAGCTATTTCAACGGACAGTGGGTCCCCCACTGGGATTACAGGGATTTCTGCTTGTTGTTTCTGCAGTAGCCCTAAATGAGCAAACTGCAGCGTTTCATAAATATGTTAACTCCCTTGACAAAGAAGCAAAACTGTAACGGCAACTTAGTTCTGTGTCAGCTGCCGTAGTGCTTCAAAATGGAGGGGAGGAGTGAGCCGTTGGTTACAATTTGCCCATTAACCACTAGATGCTGCTAAATTTCATAAATTGGACCTATAATTCTTCTAATCCCTCAGATTGTTCTCTTGATGTCTCTGTTAGTTTCACACAAGATCTCCACAATGTTTCAAACTATGCGCAGATTTGATAAGACAATAAAATAAAAGGCAAGAGGTGTCAATATTCACTCTAATTAAATATTAAATATGGAACAATTGACTCATTTGTGCATTTTTTTCTCTCAACATCTGGGAAAAACTCAACACTTGCATTCAACATAAAACACCGCTTCAGCAAGTCTCCTCGGTTTTCAAAAATCAACCTTTGAGCAAGTTAAAAAACCTTTGAAAGTAAAAAAACGGTGATCTTACATATTTTTCTGCTCAGTTTTAAGTCAATCTGTTTGATAAACTGAAAAACGGATATTTATATTTACAAAGAATGACAGCGGTCTTAATTTTCACATACAAAAATACATCTTGCAAGAGTTGGTGGCAACATAAACTGTGATTTTGCATTTATGAGCGGATTTAATTCATTTAAAACAGTGATACATATTTGCAATGAACCTAGAATGATAACGCGCATGTTAATTGAGAGTGTGAAGCGTGAACACGAAGAGGGTTGATTAGAAAATGTGAAAAAACACAATATTTATAGGCAAGAGCTTGTTTTCTGAACACGTACATGCAGAAGCGTGCAAACAGACACACAAAGAGTGCTGCATGCTTGGGCATATCTCAAGGTGCTCCAATACAGATCAGTACAGACACTTGAAACAAGAACTGCACATCACATGTACACTTGACTCAGAGCGGCCTTGTGGTCAAAATCAATTTCGGAATGTATGACAGAGATAAAGTCTCTATAGAAAAGTGCCGGGATACATATGACAAGTGACGAGCAAGCCTCTGTCTGGACATGACAGATGACTTAACAGCAAGAGACCTCCATGACAGCTGCTCTCAAACACGTCAAAGACGGAAAATCTCTGGGGAATGAGGCGCTCAGACCCACGGATAGATTGAATTGGCCCCTGACAACAAAGACAGACGACAAGCGCTAAAAAGGAATTAAAGAGTACAGAAGTAATGATAAAATCACTCAAATAAGTGAGTGCGGCATAAAAATGGAAGAAATTGGTGTGAGACTTACAGAGCTATCGTACATTGTTTCCCCTGGCAATATGTTAAGTAGGGATTGTCTTTACCTTCTGTGACAGTCTGACAGACAAAAGTGTGAACGTCACATACACCCGGAGGAAAGAAACATCACAGATGAGATTTATTTAAATATGGGATAACACACACAGTTTCTGTCAATCTCATATTTATCTTGAGTATCTATACAGTAGTATTGCATAAGTTGTATCTTCGAAGAGTATTTAGTTTGATCAAATTTATAAAAGAGAGGTACAGCTGTGCGATTATTTCTGGAAAAAAGACGAGCTGCTGTAGCCAGGCAGGGGGGACGGAACTACAGCACGAGCACACAATACATCATCGCATTAATCCCTTCATGTTGTTTACATTATGCAGGTACACGCCGATTGCCAACAAAACACTTAGTTTGACTAAGTCAGGTTCGCATGCAGTTCATGTCCGGCATGTTTTAGCATTGGGAACGCAGCATCTATCAGTTACAAACGATCTCCAAGACCTGCGTTATATCCACTGTTTATATAACATCAATCACTGAAATGCCATGAACAAACAAACACACCTCAACTTCTCTCACTATCGCAAGAGTAACAAGCTGCAGTTCCAGGCCCTCAGCGCAGCCAATCTTTTTAAAGTGGGTCTTCCTATCGGTCATCTGTATGTATATTTATATATATAAATAAATATATATATAAACACACAAATGATATATATATCAATAGATAAATAGATTGTATTTTATTTATTGAAAATACATTTAAATTGTAAATAAAAATAAATAGAAATAAAATATTTAAATACATAAAATTATTATTATATGGAAAGTAAAATTATTTACATAATGTATAAAATATAGAAGATAAATATTATATTATAAATATTATTATTATTGACTTCTTGAATGTCATGTTGAACTGCAGTACAGTTGAAATTCAGCGCGATGTTTTCATGATGCAAAGTCAAGCCACAAATAAAACATTCTTTTCCGCCATACTTTTAAAATTCCTTTCTAAATTTAATTTGGCTCTTCTGAATGACGCACAGTAGCCTCCAATCACAGTCGAATTTAGATGCCCAGCATTGCCTTTGGGTTTTATTCATTTTATTCGCCACTTTCTCGAAGCTTAAAAAGATTAAACTTTCAGGCCCTGGAATGGAATGTGTGCACATTGTTGTAAAGTGGCAATCTGTCTGAAGTACTTCAATGATGCATCTCTATGTGCATTTTGCTATGCAGTCTGAGAGAACACAACAGTCAAACCCCTCTCTCTAAAGGGGTGATTATCTTTAATGGCTACATAAAGACAACAGTAAAAGAGCTGTCCAGCAGCTTACCAGAGTCCTGCAATGGTTTTAGCCAGAATGCAAATATTACATTTGTAATATCCTAATTTATTAACATGTGCCTGCCAACATCATATACAGTATTTAGGCGATGACATCTGTAAATTTCTGGTAGCTGGAACATTTAATGGTGTATGGTGTATCAGAGTTAATGGTAAATAAATACTTTTTTGAAAATATATTTCTCATAACATGCAGAGTATTGGTCCCCTCAGAGGTCTGGTGAGGCCAGACAATTTGTATGCAAATGTATGAACCTGTGAAAGGTGAGAACTTCAACATCAACATCTAGATGGTACGGTAGCTTATGTTTAGAATTCACTGTAAATATACAATAATACATTTTAGATGACAGTCATCGCTTCATGACCGCCAATAAATGCATTTGGTTCATTTTTATAGCTAGTAATGTTTGTTTAAAAAATGGTTAATGTGTTATATGTGTAAGGATTTTTATTTTATTTTTTTATAGGGACAATATTATATTTTGACAAAATATGGCAAGCCAATATGAAGTTTTTCTCATTTCAAACATCACTAACATGTTTTGTAACATCATGGTAAAATACATAACCTCAATAGATTAATGATGTTAAAAATGCAGATAATTTTTTTTTTGTCAATTCTTATTTGATATCGCTTTATTTCCGTAGATGCTAACACATATAGACAGAGGGCCTATTCAATCTGTCTTCATACTGTGCCGGAGCAGCAGGTGCGTTAGTTTCCCGACGCGTCAATGTTTGTGCAAAAAGTATAATAATCTCTCTGTGTCAGATGCCATATTGAGTCCAGGTTCAGCAAACACAGGACCGCAGTCCACCTTAATGGGCATTATGCTCCACCACTTTGCAAATTCATGAAGCTTCATCGCAGGAAAAGATGCGATAGACTCACGTGGTGCTGCTGGAAAAGAGGCACTTTTTTCTCTTTTATTGCTATCGCGCTCAGTGCAAAGATGGAGGTCAATGAAAGCGAATATAGCCGATTCACTTTGCATGCTGATTTAGAGGCCTTCCTCACCGCGGGGCCGTGACGGTGCCTTACCCATAAAAGATTTCAATTTGTTGGAAGAGAGACGCCGGGGGCCTAAAATAATCACGCTTGTTCCGAACCCCTTAAGCTCATGTTATGACGAAGGCAAACTGTCAACTGCTAAATAGAAAAACATTATAGTCTTTCTTTTCGGAAAATGCACTTGTCATTTTATATAGGGGACACACGTATCTCCCTGCCGGCCGCAAAACACTATGTGTCACTTTCGCTTTGCCAGCACATATCTCTTAAAGTATAGAGAAATAAGGCTGTATATTGGCTGCTATTCGGGTCATGGCTCCACGCTGGCAGGGGTTCTGTTCAGACTCCCCGACCTCGATTTTTTCACAGGTGCAGGGACGTTTGAACACAATCCGTGATTACAAGGATTAGATTGCTTTAAAACCAGGGGTGCCCAAACACTTTACTCTGAAGGGCAGTATACACGCAATTTCCAAATCTCACCGGAAACAAGGGGTGATGGCGGATTTGAAAAAGCGTACGTGAAAGAAGAGGACTGAGAGATGTCACAGCCAAGTCGACTGTGAATAATGTCATTTGGAAGTCCGGGGTGATGCTCGCTCCCGCTCTGCAAGCCCCAGATGAACTTTCGAAAACTCACCGAAGTCAACGGTGCATTTCAGCTCTTAATTAAAGGAAAGCACCCCCTTCTAATTAGTCTAATTCTGGGTACTAATTTGAGGGGCCATTACGGCACAGGACACTAATCTCTATCAAAACCCGGCAAAGCCATTTAGTGCGGCTGGTTACGCACCGGGCTGAATGCTTATGCGGACATAGAGCTGACTAAAGGGCCCAATTACCAACCTTATAAACACATCAACCTGGAACAGAAGAGCATTTGGACCGGACAGCTTTCTGCCTTCATCTTTTGTAGGAGCTTTTTGTGAACCAAATCATAAAAAGGTTGAATAAATTCAGGCTCACTCATGCTTTCCTAAGCCATTTATTAGAAACTTAAAGCACCGTCCCATTGGCAAAGAAAAACAGACACATTGCTGTTTCAGCGATATACTTGTATACTGGTGTCTGTGTATGAAATATTTACAAACTTTGGTCGAGGTCATAATTACGAATGCTTGTTTCTCACCAACCACAGCAAACGTGTGGCAGCCACTGTATTCTTTCTGTTTACACCAGTGAAGTGTTTTGGAGATGTTATCCCCAAGTCATGAACACCAGTGAGCTTCCCCAACTCTCCACACAGCCGTCAAATAAATCAGTGAAGGTGTCAAGAGCCAAAGCAAACACATCTGCCATTCTGAAGGGCAAGAACCCCCATCAATATGACCGTCCAGTCTTTGCTTGTGCCTGAAGCTCATATCTCCACTGGAAGGCCCCTGTAATCGTTTTCATTAGCAAAGCTCACCTGTTCCCTTTTCCATGCCAGCCTTGATTAAGACCCAGCGAGTAGCCGAGAGCGTCTGTCTGCGCCAGGACGGTGGGGCTATTCATAACAAATGGCGAGATTTGGATGGATTTGCAGACATCCGGCATCTCCAACAGACGGGAAGAGGCGAACCGGCCTCGTGCGTTGTAGGTTTGGGGATGATCCATTGTGTCTAGCTGAGCCAATGGACCATGTGAACCAAACACGGGGAGGCTCTCGAATACAGACAGAATGGAAAGTAATTGAACGTTTTTATGTATGTAATAAATGTCAGCAGCGGCTTACAAAGATTTGGAAATTGTTTTGTTTATCTGTTCATTCTTTTATAATAATGTCATACAACCCAGCAAAATGTATTCTTTTAGTTTGTCAGAGGCTTGGGATTCTCATAGGGGACATACCCTGTTGTTTTTGGCAACACTTCATTGACTCCCTTGAAAATATAATCCATTAAACATTTTTAAGAGCACTCCAAAAATCGACTGTAACAATGACTACAATAAGATATTTGTGATTTTTGTTTGCAAAAATATGCATTTAGGCAGAACAAGCATCAAAAGATGAAGATTTCTTGCCAGTACAACGATGTAATTACAGCGTCTACCAGCAGGGGCAAACCAGCCAGACTGTGACCCCTCTGAACTCAAGTCACGAGTAAAATTGACTGTTATCTCAGACAAATAAATCTCTTATTTTCGAATGACATAGTAATTAAGAAAGTAACATGGGTCTTTGCTCTGTTGGGTGACAGAAGGACTATGACCATGATAATGAGTCTTTGCAATATTAGGCAGTAATGAATGAGACGCAGTGATTCGCCTCTGTGTCAGCCTCAGGCGAAACAGCTGGATGTGTCAGTCACAGCGATGGGAAGTAAATCGAGGCTTGTAACCTTAAAAATTCCCTCTCTTTTGTGACGAAGGCTTCTTTATTCCATTTTCAAGCAACTGAAAATGTGTTAGCTGGGTTCAATTTATTAAAGAGAGGAACAAAAGCCCAAGTAAATGACTAAACAACCATAAATGTACTTTAGAATTATTTCCCCTACAGCAGGGAGCACACTGTAAAGGGAGTTTATTATAAGAATACATTTATAGTGTTTCCATTTGTTTTAAATTTGTTTTGGCACCACATAAACCATGAAAATCGAGTAACCGGGCAAACACAGCCAAAAAACTGAGTTGTACAACAGAAGTAACACTAAACTTGGTGCAAAATCACTTGGCGAAGGGGCTGCTACAGTGTAGCAAAACAGATTTTATTGACAGAAAACTGAAAAACAAAAAGCCCACGAGAAATAAAACAAACATTGCCTGCAATTTCATCGGTTATTATTATTTTATTGATTGTTTAACCACTCTTGTGGTAATCTTTTCTAGTAATTCTCCTGGGCCTTCACTCAAAAAGCTTTAGGGAAATTCTGTAAAAATGTCAACTCTACCACGACAAAATTACCAGCAGTTTTTACTATGGTAACAGCGCCGATTTTAACATTTGGTGGTTCAAATACCCATGTGAGATCTCTCTTCAAATTTGTAAAGCATTTGTTTCATTTTTAGTGCATGATTTTTCACAGTCAGGTAAGAGCCATTTTCAGGATTGTCACATATATAACGCTACATATCCTCATAAATGGACACATGAAAATGTACATAAAGTAACCATTTTATGTTCTATAAAGAGGCATCCCTGTCTCCATTTATTGGGTATTATTACTTCAGGATTGTGCATTTTATCGTCTCCCAAAAACCGCGTCCTGTTTTTTGTAACATCCAAAACTCATGATTTTAAATATAATTTCGTTTCATTGAATTTTTTTGTATTTAGACTCCTCCAACAAGGGTTCAGTAAGATATAAATGGATGGTTCAATATAATCGTTACAAATTCATTCTCTGAGCATTTTTATGTCACGTCTATAACGCTGGAATTGCCCTTTACGCAAATAGTGTGCAAATTTTTTTTCGCCTCCTAGCTCGAAGCCGAGCTTGAGTTTATACCCCCAGCAGAACTACACCACATGCATACACATTCTTTAATACATTTGTATGATATATTTAAATAAAACTGATAAATTGTATAAAGGGATTCATCTACTACTATACTGTAGTGTAGAGCAAAGTGTTTCTAATCTGGTACTAAACTGAGTTTTAAAAGCTCTTTCAGCCATTAGAATCACATTTGTGGATGTTTATTTGCCCATGGACCCAGTTTTTTATGACACTGCCAGAACTATATCTTTTTTAAACACATTTTTGTTGACCTGTTGTCTGAACACAACTACACCAGACAAACATCACTGAGTATTGGGAATAAGATGCGAACAGTTCAGTAAGTGTGTTGCCATTGACTTGTGAACTGAAAGGTTTAAATTTGAACTATCATGTACAAAAGCGAAGAAACTTTTATTAGATTTGGTCTTTGCTCACGGTGTGTAAGGGGTAAAAAAACATGGTGAAAGATGAATGCAATAAATCAAGACTTCGTTCAAAAGCTCTTTATACAGTTTTGATGTCCCCAAAATATCGCTGGAGCCGGAGTCTATACATTTTGCCCCTGCCTCTGCGTTCTTGCATCATACAAAGACATCAATCATTTGCACTCACCGCCCTCCACCCTTCTGCTTTCTCTCTCGCTTCTGAGCAACGAATGCCAGACATCAAACGAAGAGAGCGCTAATCACAGACAGAACTGCGGGATAAAATAAACAGCTCAGGGTGATAGTAAATGGATGGAGATGTGTCAAATGTGACACGAATGATGCAGCTGAGGTCCTCCTCTCTCCTCAGCTGCTTGGCATCGTGGGGTGAGGCTTAGGTGACCCCCGAAATATCGCCCATCTGACACTTTGACCCAAATCTGTCCTGACTAGCTTTATCGTGGTAGAGCAGAGCACTAGTAGGTTTTGACATGCATTGTGACACGATTCAGCTTCCAGGACACTGATATGACTGATAATATAACACATGTTCCTGTGTTCAGCTCAGCTTCCCTTACACTGGCAGAAGTCTGCGGGAACGCTGCTGTAAGTGAAGATGACTTGAGTGTCTTGTCGGCATACAGTTGTGGTCTATTCAACAGACCTTGGAAGGCAAAGTCGATATTATTTAATTTAGTCAGATTTATTTTTTATAAAAAAATTAACCTTTACAAACAAAAATACTAATAACAGGTAAGATAAAAGAAAATGAATAATATACGTTGCAAATCAAAAAAGTTTTAATGACTGCTGGTCTAATGAATTCTTCTTAGGTATATTGGTTAAGGATATTTTTAGAATTATGATTTGTGCGATGTGCATTCATGTTCTCATTATGACATTATTTTTATTAATATTGTTACGGCCATGTGTGTTGTATGTATGTGACCGACCACTGCAAAACTAGTTTCCTCTAAGGGGGACAATAAAAGGAAACTGAACTGAACTGAATCAAATAACCGGGCAAATAAATTAAAAGAAAATCTTAAATAATTAAAGAAAATAATAAAATAAAAAAATATATAAAAGGAAATGAAAGGAAGTAAATAATAGCTCAAATTAAATGTATAATTATGAGTTCAGGCTATTATTATCTGGCATACTGTAATAGTGCTCTACTCAGTGCGCCGGGTACAATTATATTTTCTCTTTCATTCTCACAAATGCATAGCAAGATAATAATTACGTTACTCTTTTTTGCATTCCAAAGAAGAAAGTACATCATTCAAAATGTACTTAAATGATGACATAAATATGTATTTTTTGGAGGTCTTTTCAGTTCCTATTTTATAGTCATGGAGAATGTGGGTTCAACATCAAGTCATTTAGATTAAAGTTCTTGTTGATCAACCCAAATATTAAAGTGACAACTCTTCATCAATATGTCCTCATCGATTTGTCACTAGCTGGAGGAGCTGTCAACAAAAGCCTTTGACACCAGAGTGAGTTTTATTTTGGCAGCGTGTTTATTTGTGAATCTCCCCTTTAGGTCTGCATGTGTTTTTGGCTGCCTTAATGAAGGCAATTTGCCAGATGTTTCCTCTTCCCGGCGTTAAAGATGAGGTCTCATTTGCATTGCATGTTACATTGAGATCACAGGTTTCCTAAAAATGCATCCGCACAACATCACACTTGTCAAACGGGTCAGACGGTAACATATACTTATGCCTTCGCTAACATCTAGCGATACTGTGGTTGGTTCACAAACTGCACATGCCTTTGCAAACCACGTCTAGGGTTTTCTAAATTTAAACCACATGTAAAGACAAAAATCACAGATTCAGATTCATCTTCAGAGAGGGTGAGAATTTGATTATAGAAGATTGTTTATAAAGTCTTTAAAGGGGTGCTGCAACGATCTGTCATGCATTCTGACTTCTTTACAATGTTAAATGTGCTGTCTTCTCATTCTTAACATGGCCAATTGTCAAAAAATGAGTTGGCCGTATTACGTAGTATTTCTGTGCTCGATACACTCCCCCAGTCTTACAGGCTATGGAAAGTTTTTTTCGAACATATAAAACTGTTTTGCAACAATATTTGTTAGTCCCTTAACAGACATCACTTTCACTTGTAAGCAGGAGAGAGAGAGAGCGAGAGACAGAGAGAGAGCATATGTTCGCGAAGTTCAGGAGTTTGTTTTTCACTGCATTTGGGTGAAGAATGTTGTATAAACGGTGGATATAACACTGGATTTGGAGATCGTTTGAAACATATGGAGCCGTCTCAGCGCTAAAAGATGCCTGACATGAGCCGCATGCGGTGAGTGAAACTGATGTCTGTGTTTTGTTGACAATGTGCTTTGGTTCAGACTACCCCTCCCCCCACAATCGCCGTGTGATTTCGGAAGTAGTCTTACAGCTGTATCTATCTTTTATAAATGTGATCAGAATAAAAACCCTACGAAGATACGAAGTATGCAATACTACTCTATAGGTACTCAAGATTAATATGAGATTGACAGAAGCCCCGTGTGTTAGGGCCGCTTTAAATTGAGATGGGTGTGTTTTGTGCTATTTACCATTCACAGACAGTAACTTCCTAATTTTATCCATATTTTGGTAATACCTTACATTAAGGTAGCCTTTATAAAGCATTTATAAATGTGTTCTTTACTGATTAATAAGTCATATAAAAATGCATTATGAAGCAGTTACAAAAGCATGAATAGAAAGAGGGATTCTAACGAAATACCTGTTTACATGTTATAAATACTTCAAAAATGTATTTATTCATTACTTATTTGACTCGAAAGCAGATTCATTATTATCGTTATATTAGTTAGCAATCAGACTGGAGACTGTTATGTTGTTTTTCTTATACCTGCTCACTATTTGGAAGGTATTTCGTTAGAATCCTTCTTTTTATTCATGCAGTTATAACTGTTTTTTAATGCATTTGTAAGCTACTTATTAATCATAAATTAACACAAAGTACTACCCATATTTTATATATGAAACGATGTATCATCAAGTTTCAGGCAGTTTCTTCACACAGTTGGTCCTTCGTACCGATAAATAGAAAAACCGACTAGCCCTGCTAACGTTAGCATCAATCCACTCCTGCGTATGCTAATAACAACAGCATAACAAATTTATTCTCTCACAGGGAGGTAGAGAACCCAGACGAGGAAGCGCAGTGTTTTTTTCTCCACCCTGGCTTCAAGCAGCCTGCTTCCTTATGCAAACACCATTTATATCAGCGAGTCATTATCATTTATCCATCTCATAATATCAACACATTCATTCGGTGTCGCATCAAAAAGCAGATTGCGAGGGGCTTTAATCTGTTTTACGTGGGGTCGGGTGACAGCGGCTGCCACCAAATCAATCCATTAGGAAAGAGGCATATTTTGCCCGTGTCACATCCTCAGCGTCCAGCTGTCGCTTCCACTCAAAGCAATTATCGCAAGGCGTGCATATTCAAATTTCGTCTTCAAAGTACTTTTTGGGGTTTTCCCTCCCTGGTGCTTAGTTTTTCGCTTATTTTTGCTACTTGCATCACTTTACAACATACGGTGTAAATTCAGTCAGGTGACTTGTGAAGTTAAGACTAGTGGAATACTGTCTCTTTCAAGGCATCAAATGAGTAAGTGAACCGTCCTGTCACCATAATGGATTTCCAAAACATTTTTACAGAGAGTGATGTCTTTTTTTTGCCATGTGTGTGAGCATAAATGTTGTTTTCTTTCTCGGGATGGGTTGCCTCTGGAAAGTGTTTGACAGCCATGAATAATATCCTGACGCACAGCTGAGTATAAAAACATTTCCATCCACAAGAGAAGCTAAATGGATGAAATGTATCTTGAATGCTAATGTTCAACCATTACTCGCTGAGGAACACATTCACTTCGTAGAATTTCTTTTCTTTCTGCATTTTTTAACACCGTAGATCATTTTGGTATCATAAATACAGATTCTACAGATAGATATGCGGGTTTATGTTTACATTTTCAAGGTTCCACAATAACAACGTTCACGCATAACTATTTTATGCAGACGGTTTTTCAAATTTGATCTCTGCTCCTTGCGTATGCGATTAATTACTCCACTGGCCTTTATAAAATAATGCAATTAGAAGAAACATCTTCATCGGCAAAGTGCCTTCATGTTCTCACCATCCGCTCCAATGTAATTAAACATTTACATGCTCCCAACAATTTTCGCCTTCTCCCGATAGGAATTAAAAGTTTCAGAATCACATTTCTTGCAGAACAACACTTTTTAATTTAAATATGCCATGTTATCCACGTAGTACATATGAGAAATTGAATTTTCAATGTTTCAGTTCACGAAATCAGTTCATGAAATATAATTCAAAGTTCATGCAGACTGAAAAAATGATCAGAAATGAAAACACTGTCGAGCTATTGCATCAGTTTGCCAGCCAGGATGGAAGGTGAATTCCTGAGTCCCCTTTGTTTGTTTTAATGGCAGTTCTTGATTTACGAGTAAAATAAAGTGTGTAGTTTATATCAAACAGCACAGATATACTTTAAAGTGATGAAAATAAAAATGCTGTCATCATTTACTTATTTTCTTGTCATTTCAAACCTATTGTCTGTCTAGGTGAACAAATGACAGACAGACACAGAAACTTTTATTCTGGATCTTGATTAACAGCCATTTTTGGGTAAACTATCCCTTTAAATGTAAAATTAAAACCTTTTCAAAATATAAGTTTGCTAACAAGTGGCTACATAAGGATATGCAGCAGTTGACTGGTGAACTGCACATCATTCACAGAGCACGTAAACGGTTTTCATGCGTATAAATTAAACTGGTTTCTACTTCCTTAAAAAAACACTTGATACAGTGTTTTTGTTTTGCAAGGTTATGGCTGGACCATTTCGACATCCTCCCCGAGATGATTCCATGGTTCTTTGTTTGGCCTGTGTACTATCTTCTCCGCGTCCATCAAACTGAAGTATCCCTGTCCATTTCTCCATCATCCACTCCATCCTCCTCATGGCAGAGAGAGCACTCAGAGGGAGACCTCATTCATCCTGAGAAGAATAGTCTCCATCATACCCTACAGTCGCTCTACAAATCACTTCTGCTCCTTAATCACAGGTTACGCCGTGTTAGTCCTGCACTTCTATCTTTCGCCAATATGAACCCCCGTGACCTTATATTCTCACGCCTGCTTTTAGTCGCTGTGATGCGGACTTCTAAGTCTGACGGGATTCTAAAATGTTGATTGGGCGGCGAGCGACTCGTAAAATGATTTTTTTATGATCTGCCTTGCCAGGTTATGAAAAAAAACATTAATCATACTCAGGCAATCGCTTTGTTCTCATTAGCCGAGTACAGGAATCAAGCGCGCTGTTTATAATCCCAAAAGGTCATTTTTAAATCTTACCCACTAGCTGCGGGGCAGGGCAGCGGGCGATCTGCGGGCGAGGACTGTTGCAGACTTTAATGAATACATTTCACGGACAATACTCGGTCCTCCAGGAGTCCTTAAGTACGGTAACCATATGGCCTTCCTCACACGAACGTACACACAGACTCAAGGGGGCGTTATATTAGGAATAACACTATTCAGATTGGAAGGATGAAAACATACAGCAGTTTAGGAAATAAGAGCTTTAACTTGTATCGATCGCACAGGGGGCGAGAGAAGAGAGGGAACGGGACTGAAATTACACGTGGTGTTGTTCGCACGCCGAGAGTTGGAATGAATGATAAACGCGGCCCCACGCTGGGAGAAACTATCAGCCAAATGGAGCTGTCTGCTTCAAACCACCATTTTGAAGAAAGAAGCATTTGTTTAACATATTACTGTATCTGCTGGTGGTGCAACTTAGAGCCGGCAAAAAAAAGAAAAGAAATGGAATGTTGCAAAATTACACATTGGCTTCTATTGCAGAGTTGATGTGCGGAATATGTGCAGGGCGTTGTGTAAATGATGTCAACGTGTAAAGTGAATATGTAAAGTAGGGTTTATAAGTAGGGTTTTGGATGAATATCACATTTCCATCTGACACGCGGACGCACCTGGCTGCTGTCATTGCATTTCCAACTCTGGATGTCAGACTCGATGTTGTTTGGAAAGGCTGTGATGAATTCTGTCACATAATGGACGTCAGGTCATGTTTGTAAGAAGGACCTGTCAGAGCATTTACTCAAGAGTGGGGGGTGAGCGTGTGACGGAGTCTGCTTTCGGATCACCTGACAGATGTTTAGACTGCACAATCAGACCTGGCAGGAGACAAGAGACTGGGGCTAGTTGTCACACTGTTCTTACTGGTTAATATGTATCATTCAGGGTAGGAGTAATGCAGGCATTTGGGCTAAGAGACATGAGCATCATGTGACACTTTCAAAATCTTTTTATGTCAGCATGTTTTATAAAATTATAATTTCAAAAAAACTTTGAGAGCCCCAATATGTTCATCATGAGCAAATACAACAACTTAAAGAACATATCCTCAGCTTTAAAGAAATATTTTATTCTATATTCATTTGTTATTTTTATCACCTCTCGAATGTGGGTAGGGTTCTTCAGAACTACAACATTTTGAGGCAAAAGCAAAGAAAATTGCAATTTGGTCAAAGACTTTGTCAAGATTTTAGCTGCTTTGGTTCTATTTGTCACAGTAAACCCAAATGTTCAAAATAATAAGACAGATTAAGTAATATCAACTTAATTTTATAAAAGTTATATTTACTCAAATATTTAAGTTCCTGAAACACTTTTTTATTTTTGAGTAAAGTATAAAGAATTATTTTTGATTGACTTGAAGTTTTGACTAGAACTCAAAAAAAATTTGCTCCTTGTTCAATTTACTTAACTTAAACAAATGAATTCAACACAAGTGGTCAAGAAGGATTTCCATTTACCAGCATGCTTTGCATCAGACTGCATTAGGAGAGTAAAATTTATAAAAGTTTTTAGTAAAGTTAAAGATATGTTAATGTTTAATGTTAACTTCTCTTAGATATTTAGAAGAGTTTGACATATTTTTCCGTTTTGTGGTTACCATTGTTTAGAAGAGTGGTGCATGTGCTCAGGCTCCGCGAAGCTATATTTAACCTGTAATATGTGTTATGTTACCATTGAGCAGTAACTGTATTAAAGCCAGGTGTGAGATCAGTCTCTTCTTGCTGATTTTAATATTTGCACAAGTCTAGGTGTTTGATTTATGCATATTAAGACTAATAAATAGAAAAAATAATTTAGTTTTAAAAAATGCAAATTTGGTGTACTTATTTATTTTTGCACTGTCTACTTAATTTCATAAAAAGGATAAATTCAATATTTAAAATGCACATGCTCAAATCTGGTTAGAACTTTTGAGTCATTTTGAGGCAACTTATGTTTGAGTATTGCCAAATTACCCAGGTTTACAGTGATGCTATTATCATAAAGGAGATGGGTAACAGCGCCGCCTACTAAATAACAGTGACAATAACAAAAAATTGACATAAATTTACTCAAAAATTCAAAATTTACCTTTTTTAATGGGTAAACATTTTTTACACAGCAACAATGTACTTAAACATCAAAGTGCATTCATGAACGCTTCAAATATACACAGATCTGCAAAAGATCTGATCTGGATGTATAGTTTATGTATGCCAGTTTCAATGTAAGCTTGTAATGAAACACGTTATACGCGTGTACCTGACATCATCATTTTTGGAAATGTATGCTTTTGTTGAATACATTGAGGCATCTTCTTGTACTTTATGTTCATTTGCTGTTGTCCATTGCTTCTACTGTTTCCCATTTACTTTGGTTAAAGCATCTGCTAAATGACTAAATGTAACTGTAAATGTACATTTTAAAAAGTAAATGAACAACCAAAACACGCAAAGGTTTCCTAATTTTAGTTTAAAGCAACATACAGCGAAATTAGGATTTATGTTAAATAGGTTTTACAGTAAATCCCAAAACCTTGGACACTGTTCAAGTCGAGCTACATCCCTTTCTGTACTTGTACATATAGTGTCACATAATACAATTCATTTGTGGGAATTTTTCAACACAAACTATTGGGAATTTCCATTAAACTTTTTAATGCATTTCTAAAGCAAAGATGTTAGATTCAGTGTGAATGAAGTCAATATTCAGTGACTTTAATTAACAGCATTTCACCTGTTTGAAGACGTTTCATATCACAGATGCCAATGTGTTTAACAGCTTCCCTCCCCATTCCTTCATTTATTTCCTTCTTTTGATCTCTGTCGTGATCTCTGTCGAAATCGTGGTAAATGGCAGGTGCAAAATGTGCCTGAAAATGCTTTTACACGTTCGATTTGAGGTACATTTACATATTTGTTTCTCTGCAACTTCTATTCAACCTTTGTTTGTCAAAGCCCCAAATCACTGCACTTCATAGGTGATTTCGCCCGAGTGGCGGAGCGCCGTTTTCCTCGCCGGAGAAAACAAAATGGGCTAATTTTCTCTCTCGGTCTCATTTTTGTGAATTTGGCCCTATTTTTGTGACATTGTCATGCAGCAGTCATCTTCACTTTTAATCAATAGACTACTCAAAACAGCCATTTGGAAGCCAAGCTTGTTTCCTCAGCAAACACGGGCAGAGCGGACTGAATACCAATCTGCAAGTTGTTTATACACATAACTAAAAGTGGTAACTAAGCCTCTATCCCAGCGAGTAATGTGAGAACTTTCTGGAATACTAACAGAAATGAAGAGGAAATGGCAGAGAGCATTCAGTGAAACACAGACATAGAGTGGAAGTGTAATTAGAGATGATATTCAGGGAATGGAAGGTGGAAACGATCATATTTCCTTATTACTGGATGCCTCAAAGCAGTCAATTTAAAGATGAGTAATGAACATGCTATGTCAGTCTGCAAAAACTCCCGTACAGTTTGAAAGGGGTGATTTATCAACTAGTTAGTTAGATCTATGCATACATAAAATATTTGCTAAAACAGAACAGAGTTCTTTTAAAAATGAGAAAGAAGTGAAGAAAGTGCAACTTTCAGGGTGATTTTTCTCAATTTAAATGTGTGCATGTTTGTGTATGACTGATTCCCTGGTTCCATGTTTCGTACTGTGTAGACTGAATGGAAACAGATTAGGCATACTGGCTATAAGCACACCACATCAGGCCGTGTGCTTTGTTGAGGTGTGCTATTATTGTTCTAGGCAATCAGACTCGGGTACATGGGTGCACATTTCCAAAGACGTAGCCCTCATTGAAGAAGTTCAAACCGTGTGTCTGACCCTGTCTGTGACTTCCAGGCTGAAATCACAGAATAAAATTATGAGATTAAGAGGATACTTATCAAAATAGCCATAGCCATAAAAATGACGAAAATCGTTAATGTGTGTTTATTGTTGTAACTGAATTTATAAAAGATTTCATGATTTATAAAACTGTTTTCTAATATCTGACATAACTGTTTTTTTACTTGAGATGCACTGTACTAAATTTCTCCATTGATTACTCCACGTGATATCTGCCGATACCGATTTAAGATTAAATTAATATTTCATCACTTTCTGAATGTAATTAAAGGGGTCAAATGCCACAGCTAAAACAAATGTTCTGAAATGCGCAGATTTATTACAAAGCTCATCACTCTGAAAAGCGAGGTGTGCTATGATTGGCCTGTTAACCAGTGCGTAGTGATTGCTCGAATACTGCAGGCGTGACACGGAAATGTAATTAATTAAAATGTTTTATTAAAAACGTCTTGGTTACGTCTGTAACCTCAGTTCCCTGATGGAGGGAACGAGACGTTGTGTCGAGAACGACAGATGGGGTTCGTCCTTGAGAACCAATCAACTCTGACCACTATAGAAAAGGCCAATGAAATTTGGCGAATGAAATTTGCATGCCGGACTCCGCCCCCGGGTATATCCGGTATAAAAGGAAGCCGGCGTGCAGCATTCATTTACCTCTTGTTCTGAAGAGCCTGAGAGCCTCTCAAACTGCAACAGAAACGATACAGGTTTGTGGCATAAGGGACACAACGTCTCGTTCCCTCCATCAGGGAACTGAGGTTACAGACGTAACCAAGACGTTCCCTTTCTGTCGGTCTCTCGACGTTGTTTAGAGAACGACAGATGGGGTTATCTATGGAAAACACCACAAACGCTGTATCGCGTCACAATCTCAGCGAAGCAACGTTGACAAGCCTGGGCGTGTCAGCTCGAAGCTTTCGTGAGACCTGTAACCTTCCAGTGTGGTGGTCGGGGGGTTCCAGAGCTTTCAGGAAAGATGGATACAGCCCTGACCAGTAACTTTCACGGACGGGGGCCTTAGCTCTCTACAGGCGAGAGGCCGTCCGGATCGGTTTACACCGGGAAAGCGCACTCTTAAGCAGAGAAGCGCTGCAGAGGCCACCTGCTACCCGTGGGGAGGAATATGGTGGAGAAAGTATGGTCTCGTCCTAGGAGGAGAACGCATGGAACGTGCGGACTGGGTAGTTAACCGCGAGGTGGAGGTCCACCTGGGGAAGCCTCATGGGTTACCAAGTGTGGGAACCAGTGTCATGAGGGTATGCCAGACGGAACAGCCCGCGGAGGGGGTGTTACTGCGTCTGATAGCACAGGTCCGGTTAGAACTATGTGTGATAGGTCAAGATATGTCCCGGCCTAAGGGGGAAGGCTGCTCTGCTCAGCCAACCCCCAGGAGGTGCTTGCTTAGTGATGGATGGAATGCCTGTTCTTAACCAGGGTGTGGGTAAGAAGGGAGGCTGGTGAGGTACCAATTCTCTTAGCCATGTGTTTGGGTAAGAAGGAAAGGGTAGATAGCACACTGACCCAACCTCTTGGAGGGTGGGAAGGTGCTTTCGCAGGCATACGCCCCCCCGGATGCCAGTCCTACATGTCGCCACGCAGGACGTGGGCTGACACCGGGTTTACGCGAAGGCTGTTAACCCTTGCGAAGGTGTTTGGGCGTAGCCCAACCCGCAGCTCTACAGATGTCTGCTAGAGAGGCGCTTCTGCCAGTGCCCAGGAGGTGGCTAAACTCTTGGAGTGAGCCCTTACTGAGAGTCTGAGATCGGAATGCCGTCGTAACGGCATCCACGACCCAGTGCGCCAGCCTCTGCTTGGAGACAGCCTTCCCCTTCTGCTGTCCTCCAAAACAGACAAAGAGCTGATCAGAACTGCGGAAGCTCTGTGTGCGGTCTAAGTAGAGGCGCAGTGCGCGTACTGGACACAACACGGACCGGGTTGGGTCTTCCTCCCCGATGGGGAGCGCCTGCAAGTTCACCACTTGGTCCCCGAAGGGAGAAGTGGGAACTTTGGGCACGTATCCGGGCCTGGGTCTCAGGATAACGTGAGAGTTACCAGGGCCGAATTTAAGGCAATCCGGGGACACAGAGAATGCTTGGTGGTCCCCTACCCTCTTGACGGAAGCGAGCGCCAACAGGAGGGTCGTCTTACTCAGGTGAGGAAGATCGGAACCTCCGAGGGGCTATCAAGAGGGTATGGAGCGGAGATGAGGCTGATTCCGCCCTCTCGCGCCCCTAAGGAACCTGGTGACCAGGTCGTGTTGCCCTAGAGACTTTCGATCAACTGAGTCGTGATGAGTGACGAAAGCGACTACATACACTTTCAGTGAGGAGGGGAGATGTTAGTCTCCAGTCTCGTGAGAAGGGGAACACAATCCTGATCGAGCACCTCAGTGGGTCTTTCTCGTGAGAGAGAGACACCAGGACGAGAAGAGGCGCCGTCTAGAGGCGTGTGACCGCCTAATAGATGGGGCCCTAGCCTGGGTGATGGTCTCAGCCATAGAGGGGGAGTAGCCATCTCAGGACCTTCTCATCGCGTCTAGAGACCAGACATGGGTGTTCCAGAGGTCTGATCTGGGATGCCAGAACGTGTCCTTCCCCTGAGAGAGCAGGTCCTCTGTAGCCAACTCTGAAGCCAAGTGCGGTTAGATCAGTATGATGTAACCAATACACTTGGTGCTACTCTTCCATGATCCAGCACAGTGTTTGTGCAAGGAGGCTCCTGGGGGGGAAGGTGTGCTTCCGTCCGTCCCGTGGTCAGCTGTGCGCCAGGGCATCCGTGCCGAGGGGGGCCTCGGTCAGGGAGTACCAAAGCAGACAATGGTTGGTGTCGTGGGAGGCAAAGAGGTCTACCTGTGCCTGTCCGAACAACACCCAAATGAGCTGGACCGGGGGTGGAGTCGCCACTCTCCGCAAGGCGTATACTGACGAGAGAGCGTGTCGGCTGTCTGGTTCAGTTTGCCTGGGATGTGTGTGGCCCGCAGGGAGCGGATCACCTGCTAACTCCACAGGAGGAGGCGTCGGGCAATTTGTGTTAGCTGCCGTGAGCATACACCACTCTAGGCAATTGCACAGCGCAGACGGGGGCCCGTCCAGCGCCCCACTTCTGCGTGCCCGTTGCACACTGCACCCCACCCCTGCAGCGAGGCGTCCGTCGTCATCACGACGTGCCTCGTAACCTGCCCGAGGGGAACCCCGCCCGGAGGAAGGTCATGGAAGACCAAGGGGTTAGGGTGCGTCGGCAGCAGGGCGTCATCACCATGGGCCTGCTGCCGGTGTGCCACGCTGTCCTCGGAACTTGACTCTGTGGCCAGTGTTGAAGCGGTCTCATGTGCATCAGTCCGAGGGGTATTACCCCCGCGGAGGATGCCATGTGTCCCAGGAGCCTCCAGTTCCAACACTGACTGGGCGCGTGCTGCGGACAGCTGCGCCGTCATGGTGACAGAGTTTAGTTCCATACCGAGAAAGAGGATGCTCTGAGATGCTCAGATCCCACGAGTGTGCCAGTCGTTGAGATAGTTCAGGGACAGACCAAAAGGGAGGACTCTGTACTGGTATGCCCACCCCTCGAACGCGAACCGTGGGAACGGGGCGGTGTCGAGGGGATCGAGACATTAGAGTAAGCGTCCTTCTGGTCGATTGCCACAAACCAATCCTGACACCTGATAGATGTCAGGATGCGCCTCTGCGTGAGCAACTGAACGGCAGCTCGTGAAGGTGCTTGTTCAGGGTACGCAGACCTATGGCAACCCGCCGTCTTTCTTGGGAATGATGAAGTGCAGGTCGTGACCCACTGAACGTCTTGATTTTGGACGAACTCGATGCCTGTTTTGCCAGAAGTCTCTGGTGAACTGGATCGAGTAACCAAGACGGACCGCCCGCATTAGCCAGCGAGACAGTGTGGGCAGCTCTTGAGCTCCCAGGGACTGTACAGGGTGACGAAGGGGGCAGTCTGCTTCACCATTCCCACGGGGGGTGGTTCGTCGGCTGGCGGAGCTAACCATCTGTCGCGGGGGGTCCCCGGAGGGAAGGATGGCTCCGCCTTTTTACCTGCCTGGCGGGACAACGGCACGCACTGTCGGTTGAGAGTGGTGACAGCTGTCGTATGTGTACGACCTCACACCTCGCCAGGGTGTGAGGTCGGTTCGCCGAGCACAGTCCAGTGGAGTGTGCGATCGGCTGTAAGTACACCCGGGGAGAACGGAAAAATTCTGTGAGTAAGTGGGCGCCAGGCCCTGATAAGGGCCCGGCTTAGGTGACGAGGCAGGAGTCGTCCCGTACCGACCGATCAGAGCCGTGGCTGTGAAGGTTCGGGCCCGAAGTTGTCCTCCCTGGGGTCTTCCCGTCAGTGTCCCTTCTCGCGAGAAGGTAGCTGACGGGGTGGAGGTTTCCCCCTCGACCTCTGCTACCGGGGTGCCGCCAGTGGGGGCACAGGAACCGGAGCCGATGTCGAAGGGGTCCTGGGTTGAAGGGCAGCAGACGTCACGCGGGATCTCGGAGGCCTCTATGCGGCCGAGTTGCGGCGTGAAAAAATGTGGCTTATTGCCACTGTCTGCTTCACCGTCAAAAACTGCTGAGCACAGTCCTCGACGGTGTTGCCAACAACCCACCCTGCGAGATGGGTGCATCAAGAAAGCGGACTTCCTTGGTGTCACTCTTCTGCACAAGGTATAACCGGGGGTGTCTCTCCTGGACCACTACCGTGGACATCGTCCGACCCAGGGCCCGTGCCACCGCCTTGGTCGCCCGTAGAGCGCTGCCAGCGGTGGCACGGAGATCCTGCATTATACCCGGGTCGGCCTTACCCTCGTGGAGCTCTCTCAACACCTAGGCCTGGCGGACCTGCAGGATGGCCATGACGTAGAGAGAGGAGGCAGCCTGGCCCGCGGCATCGCAAGCCTTCGACACCGTGATGCTGAAGTCTGCGTGCTTTGGGCGGTAGGTGTGGCCGATTCCCACCAGGTGGTAGCCGTCCGCGGCACAGGTGCACCGCGGGCGGACGTTCCACCCGGGGGATTTCGACGTAGACCTTGGCTGCCACACCATCGAGGGAAGTAAGGGAGCCGGAGCTGGTTTCACTGGAACGGTCCGTGGAGCGTTCCAAGTTTTACACAGCTCCTCATGCACTTCCGGGAAAAACATGGAACCCGGGGTGGGCGCGGTTTGCACCGCGCTCCGACCCAGGAACCACGCATCCCCGGGTTAGCACGGGTGGCATCACTTCTGCTTCCTCTAGAACTTGACCCGGGGGTGGAGCTCAGATTCGTCAGAGCCGGATGCCAGTCTCCCTCCGATGCTGCGAGCGACGTCTCATCTACGTCACACATCGTTTCCGAGTGTGTGCGTGAGGATCCGGACGGTATGCCACCGCTGGTTGGGGAACGTTTAGAAGAGCGAATCGGGGTGCGATCGGCCCGTGAGCACTTGGCTGGCGGGTTTACGTTTGCAGAGTTCCCCATATCACTAACGCTGCTAACGTGGGTGGTCATCAGTGCCGTAGCCACAGATGTCACAGCCCAGGTAGCGAACCAAATGGTGGCTGGTTCCCGTAGGAAGACAGCCACCCGTGACCGCAACTTCTGAAAGACAATCTGCCCGCAGTGCGGGCAGATGTGTCAACGAACGCTGCTTCAGTGTGCTGGACGCCCAGACACCTAATGCAGCGATCGTGTCCATCCCCCTCCTCGATGAGGGTGCCGCACCCAAGAGAACAGCGGGACATGCCGCGCTGGAGAATGCTCAGTCAGTCCTGAAAAGGACTTTTTAGAAGATCTCTTACACCTCCGGAACCGCCGAGACGCCTAGGGGAAGGTCGCTGCAGGTAGGGACGATCCGCTGCAACACGTCGTAGCACCAGCAGTGTAGTTTGTAGAGGATTTTGAATCCTAAATTGTACTCAAGAGTGAAGGCTCTGAAGAACAAAAGGTAAATGAATGCTGCACGCCGGCTTCCTTTTATACCGGATATCCGGGGGCGGAGTCCGGCATGCAAATTTCATTCGCCAAATTTCATTGGCCTTTTCTATAGTAGTCAGAGTTGATTGGTTCTCAAGGACGAACCCCATCTGTCGTTCTCGACACAACGTCGAGAGACCGACAGAAAGGGAACCTATGTTAAATAGTTTAAAGGGGTCATATGGTTTGGATACGTGTTTGTCTGTGTCTTTGGTGTGTTATAAGTTGTCCAAGCATGTATTAGACACGTAAAATTGCAAATATTAAAGTGTTGAAACAAAAGATGCATTCCATCTAAAAACGAATGCTCACCCACACCTGCCTGAAACACCTTGTGTAACCACACCCCCACAAATCTATGTCAGTTCTAATATGATTTGACTAAGACCGCCCAAATCTATACACATGTAAGGTGGGTGTAACTGTAAATCTCATTGTATCGTCGCCGGGGCAGCCAAGTTGCGGGCACGATGTTTGTTTCGTTGCGAAAAGAAAAGACTCTTGGTTTGCCATGCCATTTTATTTACAACACTTTTTTAAAAAGTGCAATCCGAATGTTCAAGTTTGTGCACCGCATTTCACAGAAAAACACATATTATCGCCATATGACCCCTTTAAATTTTATAATGACTATTAATATTAAACATAACAATGGTAATATTTCTCAACAATTTTCTTTTTTTTTTTTTATTATTCTGTCCTCTTTTTATTGACAGCATATATCGGTAGGAGATAGTGTGATTTTTTGTTTATTGACCAACACTGACCATTGGCCGATATATCGGTGCATCTCTTATTTTTACAGTACTTTGCTTCGCTTGATTTCAATCTTGACATAGCACTATTCATTCAATATCAAATGTATTAATGTTATATTTTCATAAATGTTTTTAAATGTATTTACTTTATGACGATTTTATCACAAAAGGTAATCTCTTGTTGGTGCAGTGTCAGAAAAAAGAACTGCACTTTTTAAGGTACAATTGTCATCATAAAATGTTGTGAGGACCTATTGTGTGCCTAAAGATACATTTAAATGTTTTAATCCATAAGGTAAGGTCCCAATTAGAAAAACCCTAGCAACCACCCAACAGAACACCTTAGCAGCCGCATAGCAAAACCCTAGCAACCAACCACAGCATGCTACTCTACAGGAAGCATTGTGATTTTTGCGAGAGTGGCCTCAACTCATAGTGTCGTCATAAAATGTGAAACTGAATTTTGTCATTGTTGTGGGTGCTTCGATATAAAAACATTAATGAAACCATACATGCCTTTCATAATCAATTTGCCAGGGAAATTACACAAAGACAGGTTTATTTTCAATGGTTTTGTGTCATAGATGTTCAAGCAGCAAAACCTTTTTTTCAGACACAATGGGTTCTCTCTTTAATGGACATCTTTTGTTTCCATAGTAACCCCAGCACATTTATCAAAAGCAATGTTTTCAAATGCACGTGGGCCACTGTCGCGGCTTCACATAATAGAATTCGGTTTGCCTCGTGTTTTTTACCTCTGCACGTCTCTGACATAGCGCAGCGGTATCACACCAGCATGCGGTGCCCTCTGTGTGCGTCGGAGTAAAACATGAAGTGAGGTTTTAAGATTTTGACACATTTACTTGATTTCAATACACTGTTCAAACGGAAGTGCTAGTGGCTAACAGTTCAGTCATGTACTTTGTGTTGCTTTGAACACGAGAGCTGTGAGGCAAGAATGTGTAAAGGCTTTAAATGTTAATGCAGCAAATACTAAAAAAGAGTGTTGAGTTTTTTTCTCGCATATACACTTCCAGAGAAAAATAATCATTTTGTTTGGAGTGAGAATTTCTCACCACAAGACAAACAAGAGAAGCCGATACTAATGCAAAGTAGGTCCAAATAAAAAAACGGACAAAAATTGTTAAAAAAAATTCAAGGATATGGTGCAGAGATACATTGCTGACATTGAGGACTATTGTATTGCACAGAGGTTGTTGTTTTATTGCTAATGAGAACTGAAGACGTGCTCTGTTAAGCCTCACTTTAGTCTCAATGGTGTATCCCAAAATTTCTCAGGAAAGACACTGAAAAAAATGTATGCAAACGCTCTGCAAAGTATAAGGGTATACATTTATTTTGACAAAATACAGAGCTATAAAATGTAGATAGCATTCTCAAGAGGTCAAATGAAAAACGTGGAAGAATATGTTGAAAACTGATGGGAATCATTGAGATCTCTTCAGAAACCCAACAAGAGACACGCGTGAGATTGCCAAATGATCAATTGAGATACTAACGGGATATTTCTTGAAGATTGATGCTTTCATGACACTTTTCAGATAGCTCAGTTTCAAAATGACTCCGTTTTGAAGATCTTTCCAGTAACGTCACATTGCTTTTATGTTGATTTTTCGTTTTCATGCAGTTTTTGGCAGCTTTTCAAACAAGACAAACACTCTGCACCTCACATTCTACAAGTCAACCTTATGCCAATCGATCCAACCACACACACACACCATTGTGTTGGTCTCCCCTGTCTCTTTTTTTTCCAGAGTAATCTATTTTTGTCATGGCTGGACGATCAGACCCAACTTTCTCATTTAGAAGTGTATGCAGGCTGCCTCCCAGATGGACAGCCATGGAGAGCAGCGACAGGAACCGTTGCTGTTTTTTAGAGTCAGGCTGTAAGCTACCACAGGCGACAAGTATTTTTAGACGAGAAAAACCACTATAGGGAAAATATACCCCTGAAAGGTTTGTCATTTACATTTCAAGGTCTGTCTATTGAGAACTGTAAACAAGTATACTAAATACTGTCCTAGAGTTGGGAGTTTACAGAGGAGATACTTGCATGCTTAGTAGTTCTAGCATCATGCTAGTTGAATCATGCTACCAAAACTGTTACCCAAAACAGTATAGTTACATTTTGCTCAAAGACCTACGGACCAAAATGTTTTAATATAATAGGATAAATTATTTCATGATTTTTCTTCAAGTAATTGAACCATTAACGTAAACTACATTCTTTTAAAAAAAAGTCTCCTGATATTCCCAAAGTAGTTGATTCCATAAAGATAATTGCAGACTTCTCATTGTTGTAGCTGGGACTTTTTGGCAGTTGTCACTGTACATCAGCACGTTTAACAGCTGGTCATCGTTCATTACATCTCATACATTGACTTCTGTTGTTTTACTTTCCCATCAAGATTTAAGCAGCGTTTTTAAATTACTTGTACGAACAATGTTAAGTGACTTGTAGCGTCACATAAAGCAGATGGTCTAATCGCAGAGGGACCGTTTTAAGCTAAAAGTGAGAGACAGACTATTTATCTGTCATTCCACAAACTCTAGAGACACTGTTTGCACTTGCCAATTAAAAACTCTTTACCGTCCTTTTTACATTCGTACATCGGATGAGTCTGCAGGAAATGCCGTAAATGTGTTCTGTCTTAAGGACCCTGGAGAGAACTAGAGATGTCACAGAAGACATGGTAATGTTTAGAAAGAATAAATGAACTCACCTCGCAGTAAACAGTCGGATGATTTGCGTGAATGCCTTGCTGCATTTGCGGTCAGAGTTACTTGCTCAAGCAAAATAAAACTGACAAGGCATGTTATACTTTGAGATCTCCATGCATCACACAGTAATCTAATTTACATACTTGTTAATGTACATACCGTGCATGCTATTTGTTCGGCTTTGTTTCTTTTTGCTCTACTGAGTGGATGTTTATACCCCTCTCTGCCTCATTGCTAAAATTAAAAAAAGGTTTTTATATCAAAATAAGCAGACAAATGCAAAAACAAGATATTTACTTGTGAAGAGAAATTGTGTAATTTTTACTATATTTATTTTAAAAGATATTTGCAAGACATAATAGGGTATTAAAAACTTTTAACAACCCTCTGGGATGTTTTAAACCAATGGTTGGGAAAAATCAAATGTTATAGATATGAATGATTAAGGTAAAGTTTTAATGATTGTTTAAATTATATTTGAAGCATTTGTTTTTTAAAAAAGGTTTTCAAATCAGTCCGTTAGATAAATAGAAACAGTATACAGTACATTAATCAATATTGTTGTGAAAACAGACTTTGGTGAATAATGACATCGTCTTTCTATCAAAAAAAATCAGTCAAAAGAGAGAATGATGTCAAATTTACTGTGACTTCAACAGATGCTGTAGCACCCTTGCATAAGCGTTAACTTTCTGTTTCAGTTTTTTTTTCTTTTCTTTTGTAATGTAATGCAAATGTAATATAACACAAAGTATAGTGCCGCCATAGGAGTACTCAAGGAGTTTGACGGGCTAGAGGGAGGCCCCACCCACACTTCCATCTCAAAGGGTGAGCTGTAATTGGACTCTGCCATGTCTGACTGGGTGAACTAAGAGGAACATTGGCTGCTTCCTCCCCGCTGGTCCTGCTCAGCTCCTCGTCAGCACCTTCTCTTCAACCTCCGGGAGGGTCCCACCCAGACTCCTTCTGGTCCCACCCAGACTCCTTCTGGTCCCTACACCTTGGGTCCTGTCTCCCTCATCTCCACTGTGGCCTGTCATCCCACCAACTCCACCAGGCTCCCTCGTCGCTCCGGCTCAGCCTTGGTCAGTTTTCGACCAACCGCTCCGCCTCGGGGCTCCAATCCTCTGGTTACGCCTCAGCACTCTGTCCCTTTGGCTCCTTCAGGCTCCTCCGGCTATACCTCCATCCTCGGTCGCTCTTGCTCTGCCGCGGTCTTCCGGGTCCCACATTCTGTCTCGGTTGCCTGAGCCGTCTGCTTCGCCTTGGCCCTCTGGACCCCAGTTGTCCCCCTGGCTCTCTGTCTGCACGGTTCTGACCTGGGCTCCTCTTCTATCCATATCATTTCCGTCACTCTGGCCCCTGGTGTCACCGGCCATCCCATCTCCACCATGGCACCTCCCTCTGTACCACCTCCTTGGCCCCATGGACTGCCAACTCTCCCCATTGCCTGCCCCTTACATGCCCCTCGTCCACCTCCTGAACCCACACTCTCCCTCCACTGTTGGAACTTTAAGGCATGAGGACTGCCTTCTGGGAGGGGGGCGAACTGTCACAGTTTAAGTCTGTTTAGTTTGTTTGGTTTTCTGTGTTCCTCACTTGTGTTAATCATTAGTAAATTAGTCCCTCACCTGACTCTCTTTAACCTGATTATGTTCCCCTGTGTATTTCAAGTTTAATATATTTCTATAAGACATTTAAAACAACCACAGTTGACCAAAGTGCAGTAGCCTACAATAATTCATAAAAGACACAAAATAACATCAGTAGAGTACAGTTAAGAACAACCACATCTCTCAAACAGAGTTAAAAGCCAATCAATAAAAATGTGTTTTAAGACTAGTTTTAAACACAGATAAGGTATGGGCCATCCTCTATAATAATGGCAATGCATTCCACAGTTTAGGGGCAGCTGCAGCAAAGGCAGCCTCTCCCCTTTACTTCAGTCGTACTCTAGGGACTGCCAACAACATTAGTTCAGTAGACCTCAGAGACCTGGATGGAACATTTTAATAAATGAGAGATATAAGATGGGCTAAGCCAGGATTTATAACCAATCTCTATAGTCTTAAAATTGATTCTGAAATGGACCGGAAGCTGGGGGCAATATGTTCCTGTTTACGCATACAAGTTAAAAGTCGTGCTGCGGCATTCTGCATTTACTGCAAACGTGAGAGTGAGGCCTGGTTGACACCAACGTAGAGGGCATTACAGTAATCTAGACGAGATGAAATAAAGACATGTATAAAAGCCTTGACTTTCGATAAAAGCCTAAAATTATAAAAACTTGACTTCACTACAGATTTTGGACTGTAGACTTCACATATAGAAGCAAAGGGCCCACATCAATGTTAAGGACTTGTTCGTAAGATTTGGGCCAAATATCTTTATTTCAGTCTTACTAGCTATATTAACGTTTACATTTAGTCATTTAGCAGATGCTTTTATCCAAAGCGACTTACAAATGAGGTAAACAATGGAAGCAGTTTAAACAACATAAGGACAACAAAAAGCATAAAGGAAATGAAACTGGTCTCATATAGCCTTCCACAGTGTACAAAGCTAAGTTTTTTTTTTTAAAGAGTAGGCAAGAGATACAAGACAGATCGGTCAGGTTCTGATGGAAGAGATGTGTTTTCAGCCGATTCTCAAAGATGGCTACAGAATCTGCTGATCTTGTAGCAGCGGTCAGACCATTACACAAATGTGGAACCGATCCAGAGAAGGTACGCGAGATAGATTTTTTACCTTTTTGGGATAGCACCACAAGACGTTGTTCGTTTGCAGAGCGTAGGGATCTGGCGGGTACATAAGTCTGCATTAGCGAGTGAAGATAAGGGGGTGCCAAATCAGTGATGGTCTTGTAGGCCAGGAGCAGAGTCTTGAATTTGATGTGAGGCATTATAGGGAGCAAATGTTACTTAATGACGAGAGCAGTGACGTGTGCTCTCTTCGGTTCATTGAAGACCACTCTTGGCGCTGCATTCTGGATCATTATTATCAAGTTACTGACCATCCAATCTTTAATGTCTCTGAGACAATCAGAGAGAAGTTGTAAAAAACTGGCATTTTCTCGATTAAGTGGCAGATAAATTTGTGTGTCGTCTGCGTAATAATGGAACAAAATATTGTATTTTCTGAACATGGACCCTAATGGGAGCGTTAACAGAGAAAACAGCATGTGCCAAGGATAGAGCCCTGAGGGATGCCAAATGGGAGGGGAAGAGATGAGGAATCAAAGTCATTAAGGTGGACAGAAAAATTCCTTTCAGTTAGATAGGACCTGAACCACTCCAAATCAGTACCTTTAATGCCAACAACATGTTCCAACCGGGAGAGCAGAATATTATGATCAATGGTGTCAAATGTTGATGTCAGATCAAAAAGCAAAAGAATGGCTGAATCTCCTGAGTCAAAGGCCTATAAAAGATCATTCAAGACCTTTACAAGAGCAATTTTCATTTTAAGGAGAGCTTTAAAACCAGATTGATATACTTCTAAGATTCTATGAGAATCTAAAAAAGAATGCAACTGGATGCAGACAACTTTCTCGAATAATTCAGAGAGAAAGGGGAGTTTGGAGATAGGTCTATATTTAGAGGACTGTAGTGTCCAGGTTTGGGGTTTTTTTATCAGAGGGGAGAGATACAGTATTTTAGCCAGTCTGTTCCTTTAGTTCATTGTCGTCGTTTTTTTTGGTTTCAAGTCTTTTCGCTTTGGATTTAATAAAAATACCTTCTGGATTATACTTACAATTGTCTGCTCTTATATCTAGCCGTCACATAATGCCATGTAACAGCTGGACAATTAAAAGATAAGTAGTATATGCGACTGTTGTGTGACATTATTGTATTCAAAATTGTGTATCATGTTTTATAATAAACATCATACATGAAATTGAGACCAAATCCAGACAAATGTCTTGAACAATCTCAGAGCAATGCAGTTCTACTCATGAGCTGATTACATTCTTACCAAGAAACACAAATCACTTTGCATTAGTATTCATTTTTGTGAGGGCTGGAAAAAAGGACAGCAGATTTTTTTGGGGGGAAGAATTCCCCTCAGGCCAGCTCGGAGTGAGAGCAGCAAGTCAGGTACATTATTTGGAATTTCCATCTGTTCTTCTGACAGGTTCTGGGTCACCAATGAGACACAGCCACCTGTTGTTTTCCTGATTGCGGCAAGCAAGAATCAGATGCGGGTCGCCACAGATGCCGATCTGACAGCGGCGAGACCAAAAGCTATTGACACGCACCATTGGTGGAATAGCCCGATGTTCACTGCAACAATGTTTTAGACAGATCATCAGGCATCTTGTCCCTAACCTGATAGTCAGGTCTCTCAGCTGTTATCTTTTGTCAGTGCTCCAATTTGATGGTTGTCAAAGACACCCTGTAGTCTGCACGTGGCGCAGAAGAGCAGCGAGCTTGCGACAACATGCATGACAAACTGGAAGCCAATTTGAAGCACGTGTTCATGCATGACCGTGAGCACTGGAACATCGGCACGAATATGGATAAATAAATATATAAATCCATGTAAAGTTCACCCAACTGTGCAAAAACAGGATCACCCACTGAGAACCAAGGAGACTTTGAGAGGATCTAAATTCAATCAATATACATATACATGCGTGAAATGCATAGATATGCTTTATTCATGTGATGCTATTAAATTAATTGAAAATTATGCTTTTCATCAAGTTCGATACAAAGCACATTTTAATTACAAATGTCATTTTTTTCATACGAAATGAGCTTTAGGTAGCAGTGCCTTCAGGCAGATTTAAATTTTTTGATCAGTTTTCGCATTAGAGTAAGAAAATTGCTTCATCGTCAGCATGTGCATTCAAATAGCTGTTTTGTTTAGGTGATGAGTGTTTAAATCAAACTCATTCCCTCAATCTCAAGTACTGTTCTTTCTGTTCTCGAATGTATTTTTATCTCATATAAAATGTCTTGGTCATTTATTGACAAAAATGGCACATGAACAATTGCTCAAGATTACATTATCATTATCTCAGTGCTGGCCTACTATCATGACATTTGTGATCAATTCAATAAGCAACCGGTACGAGGTTTTGATTGAGAATACACCTTGGTGGGTGGCCAGCCCAGAACAGCACCTGTACAAATCACTTTTGCTCTGCTCAGCTCAGCATGTCACCTGCTGCCCTTCCCTCCCATTACCAGACAAGATGTACTTTTGTATTGTTTGACCTATTTATATTGTTTCACCTATGAGGTGATGAATGTAAGATAAAATTGTGGTGTTAAAGTCCTGCCCATATTCACACAGACTCGATCACAATGCAAAGAGAATGGATCTCTACGTAAATAAAAGTATTTAATCCAAACATGAAAAATAATCCATGACACCAAGCAAGGTTCCGGATAATGACAATAAATAACAAATAATGTAAACAATAACCAACAAAAGACAATAGTAAAAACAGTGGTATATTTAAACAAACTAATGAAGAAAAGAAAACCTGAAAACCATAGATATAAATAACTAGATGGCAGATTAGCATCGAACGGTGCAAGCCAGTCTGTTAACATTCAAAATCAAGACTTGATCGTATGATTATGAAAACATATTTATTGTTGTGTGAACTCAAACATTATATCTGCTACACTAACACATGCAACAACCAAAGGTTATCCCATTTTTCAGGAATTTAAACCCCATAGTTTTCACAGCATGGCAGTGTTGGGGATATCAGTGGACCGTTCCAAGATGGCAGACACGTTTAGGTCCCTGGAGTGCTTGAATGCGGCCTCTAGTTATTTAATGTCTGGGTTATTATTTTAATGTCCTGGGTTCGATCCCAGCGGAATGCATTGTACGACACATTTGTTTCTGACTATGTGCAATGTAAGTCGTTGTGGATATAAGCGTCTTCCAAATGAGTGAATATAAAATGAAAGACATTAAACATATGCATATATTTTTAAAGACAGTTTGGTAAGCCCGCTGATTTAAAAATAATCTCATATGATCCACGAGTGTAAATTCTTCTCATGTGGCACAGAACAAAACAACTTACAAGTTTATAGGTGGGGATGTGGATAAAGATAAGTTTTGACTTTTGAGAGAACTATTCCTTTGAAGTTATTGTATGATGCACGTTGTATGAGAAGCATGTTTCAATTTTGTGCAACTGTGGTGTTATGTAAATACATCATGTGTGCAATTTTTTATACACTGAACCTGTTGATGGTACCTAACAAAATGATCTACAAAAAAAACAGACATGGGTGAAACTTAAGGAAGAAACTAATTCACCAAGATTACAAAGGCTTTTTCCAACAAATCTGCTTTGTATTCAAGTGCATGATGCGACGTGCTCTTGCATGCTGCATCCAGATCTCTAGTTGTCACGCTTCTCTAAAGAGTAGCCCAGCTCGGCACTAAGGTACAGGCTAGCATTCATCTTCATGATAACTGTGTCATTGGCCCTGCATGCCGGCTAAGCCTTCACACTCGCTGCTTTCTGCACACACGCACGGCTCTCAGCATAGCCTCCATATATATCCATCACGCCACAAAAGCAGGCTCACTCAACGTGTCCACATCGCTCACAAACCTCCCAAATGTTCTTCCATAACAAGCCCAAAAGCCAGCGTGCTGGCGCATGGTGCAACAGCAATATGCCTTAGTTTTCGCTCAAAGCTCTCCAGATGAGCTGTCAATTGAGTTGTCAGGTGAGTTAAGACATGAATTCCCCCCCGTAATGATAGTTTCCTTGTCAGACAGTTGGGATGAGAGGCACCATCATTAGCAAAATGACATATTCAAACGGAAATAAGTTTTATGCCATTTGTTATATTCCCTCGGCTAGCATTCCACGCTGATTTCCAAAGATAAATAATCTTTTTTCATTGATGCGAGGTGATGGTTTGAATTTGTGTTGCCATGCAAAACAACAGCTAATTAAACTCACAGGAGATAGAAAGTAAAGCGGTGTTGCTTTCAACAACAGTTAGCAGGCCATAATTCCCCAAACAAATTATCTGTGCTTAAACAACAGAAAAATTAAGTTAAATCAATAAAGAATGAAGAAAACTTTTTTATAGACACCAGTCATTTATAACTGAATGGAAGAGGTGAATAAGAGCTTCCTGCACCTTCAGAGGAATTGTTTCCTTAAAAGTTGAAACAAAACAAGTGAAATGTACATTCATAAGATCATATTGGATTAAGTTTAAGGCATTTTATTGATTTTTGAACATCTTAATTGTACTATGATGAAAAGAATATGAGCAGCTTTGGGTCCAAGTAAATATCTGTCATTCATTCACCTACTAAAATTTTTATTTTTTCTTTATTTGTGGAATGATCTATCTGCTACGACAAGATTAGCAGATTCTGTGGCCATCTTTAAAAATCGGCTGAAAACACATCTCTTCTGTCAGCACCTGACTGATCATTTCTGATTTCTATATCTTTTCAACAATATCAAAAAAAAGCATGCTCATTTAAGCTTAGTTTTTGTTGCTCTTATGCTTCTTGTTGTCCTAATCTTAGACCTAACTTGTAAATTGCTTTGGATAAAAGCATCTGCTAAATGACTAAATGTTAATGTAAAAATAAAGGAGGTATATAATACAGTGCATTTCTTGAAAATACTTCACCAGAGCAATTCAATTTCACTGATTTATAGCGGTTGTATGAAATGTTGTGTTATTACTGAGTAATTACTGCTTTAATAATATGTTATAGACTTTGCAAAGAAATTGCATTTAGGTAGTTCAGTCCTGGATATCATTACATGTTTTGTAACCATATTTCAGATGAGATATGCGTTTCATCTTCATTTAGGTCATGCAGTGAGACTAAATACATTTTTAAGGAACAAGTAAATCATGTATCTTAATTAACACGAGGTCATTAAACGGCATGTATTATACACAGATTCATTAAATCAAATAAATAACACGATATGCTAATTTATTAAGTCCATGACTGTAATCATTTATTAACTCCTTCCCTGCCTTGATTTTCTGACATTTATGAAGCAGCGCTTCCCTGCTATTGACGGAAATGTAAGGCAATCAGTGTTTAGTTCAGTATTATATCCCACCCATCTTCAAAATATCTTTCTTTGTGTTAAACAGAACGAAAAAGTCAATGGTGCCCCAGAAATGTCAGTTGCTAACATTCTTCCAAACGTCTTTCTTTGAGTTTAACCAAATAAAGAATTTATACAGGTGGACAACTTGAGATTGAGTAATTCATGACAGAATTTTCATTCTAGGTGAACCCTTCCCTTTAAAAGCAGAGGTTGCATTCGTCCATATGATGTAGTCTATATTCATTCATTAAATAACATATTTGATGGCCATCAAAGTTTGGTGAAAATGAAAATTCTTTATAAACCTTAAAATGCTGACAGGGAAAAGGGTAATAATGCAATTCCTATAGCATAAATATTTGCTTAAAAAAATATCTCTCAATTATTGTGACAGATGAGCAAATCATTAAAATAGATGAAATATTCTTTATCTCCATCTTGTTGAACATTTCACTCTACTACAGCTCAAAGCAAATAGTTTAACAATCATTCTGTATGACAAAGAATTATTGCATTTGTCTGTACCCTTTCTTAGTTGTCTAAGTCCACAAAGAAGTGAAACTACATTTTGTAAAGTTTTTTAGTCAGTGCCAAATTTTTTCAGTCCAACTTTTATAAATGCTCAGGAGACCCCCACATTCTGTTCCATTCAGTCTAAAAACAAACATCTTGTTTGAGCTCCTCACTCATTCTGTGCTGCCTGCACTAAGTATGTACAATTTTGGCATTTCGCCTGTAGTGGAACATGGGGCTTAAAATTCATTTGTTTTAATGCAATTACTTTTTTTTGATTACCTCACATTTGATTTCATGTGTTGCTAATGATCCAGAATCATACAACCTGCTCATTCCCTTCTTTTCAGCCATATAATGAGTTCCTCCAAGAGCCTTATCCTATTAATATAAATGTCACACGTGTGGCCCCAGGAATCAGATTTATCAGCCTCCTGGTGGTGCTGTCGCCAATGCAAATGACAGCAAACGGTTTAAAGACACCTGGCAGGTTTCTCTACATTTGCTTACTTCTGCCGAGGACCTGGCAAGCGTATTGGCAAATCTATGAAACATAACTGATGCACACACGGACTGCGATTGATTCTGGTAGGGCGAGGCAAAGCACAGAACAACGCGCTTTCAAACACAACTTTTCTGGCTCGCAAAGCTTTCGCGACAGAAAATCCATGCACTGAACGTGCGGGAACTCGAGAGTGAAAGCGTGAAAGGCCAGGGTTGCTTTCTAACAACCGTTCTTTATTACAGCACAAGAGCGTATTTCAACAGAGCGCTTTCTTGTCTCTGTAAACACAGTGGTTGAAAACAGCACTCTCAGCCGTTTGATGGAGATTGATAGAGATAGAGTTGTGTGTTTCAAACTAATCTATGTGTTAATTACAGAGTTTTAAGAGCGGGCGTTCACTGAATAAATGACATGTTGATAGAAGCGCTCTTTTGGATGTTAAACAAAGACCCCTATTCGATACGAAACCTTTAATTAAATGTTGCTTTAAAAGTGTTTTATTACTTTTTGTTCACTAAATAGCACGTTAACAAAAGCCAGACTGTGAAGCACCGCAAAACAAGGTATCACAGTTTTTCTGAGCCATGGTCTGGCATTAAAACAGCAGGGATCATTTCCCATTAGCGGCTGTCATGAGCTCAGTGTGTCAGCAATATGGTTTATCATAACGGCGAGGGTCCATATTTTCCATTTTTACCAGCCTTCTTCAATTAACCATAGCTCAGCATGAGCTGTCTGTTAATAACAAGCCACCCATCCTCACAGTTAATGCGCCTGCCATTAGCTGATTAGCCAGCGTGATATAAGATCTAATTGTTCGTCAATTTTCTTTTTTCCATGAGTTAAAAAAAGGGAGAGAGAATCATAAGGTATGTTTCCCTCCTGTTGGTATATTGAAGTTCTTTCATTCAAAACATATTTTCCTTATAGAACGAAGTCTGTAGCGCTACGTATTGTCGTGATTTATTGTATAACGATTTCATAAATTTGATTTTTAATTTTATTCGGTGCAAAACAAGACCCCCAATTCCTTAGAAATACACTTGGGCAATTGTTGTCAAATCAAGTGTATTTTTGCATGTACGAAAGCAGAAGTGTAAATCGAAAAACAGCTTTAATCGCCTTGGAAAATGAAAATTCAAGAAAGCAATCTATTCTCCCCGGCATTTATGTATTAAATATGGAATTTAACATGTGCTTTCTGAGCCTTATTCTGCAAAGACTAAAGGAAACGGGTACCTGAACGGAGATGGACTGTTCGCTATCACAGTAGCCAAGGAAACATCTACTTCATCTGCACATCCCTAGAGTAAACATGGGTTAAGAAGGGTGAAAAAGGTTTAACGTTCTGTAATTCACAAAGTACTTAAAGAATAACATTTCTGTGACCTTTCCCTAGAAATGAAATACATCATGACATACTGCATTACCACAATCATTCAGTAGGGAAACACAGCAAGTGGTCAAAATCATGATAACAAGAACAACCTACAGCAGGTGTTGATTTTAAAATATTGGTTGGTAGGAAAAAAGGAGACAAATGAAAAGTAATCTCGCTTCTGACTTTATTCTTTGTCATAAACATCCCATTAAGATTTTAATTTTTTTTATTTGAAGAGTTTGATTACAAAATGAGATTTATTCTAGAATTTAAAACATATCATGTTTTTGTTATGTTGTCATGTTAATTTTGGGAAAAATATGATTGCTTTCTTACAGTGTGTGACAATGTGTTTTACACTACCTACTGCACTGCTCTTAATATTGTAAAATAACTATTAGAACACACATTGTGACTTTACGTTCTGTAATTAAAGTTCCTACATTGCTTGACAACTTTGCAGTCTACTTTATTGACAAATATTATTTGCTGAGGATTTGTTTATTAAAAATTCAATCAATTATTTTGTAATATACTTATATAATTTAAAGTACATTCATAGAATAGTAATAAAAACAATTATGTACTGTATATAAAATGTTACCCATCCCTATTGGTCAACAAGTAAAAATACAGCATATCAAGAATTAATCCCGTCCTACAAATAAAAACATTCAAAAAACACTTAAAAAAACTTTTAAGTTTTATCCCCTCGTGAGGTAATATTTTGTTTAGACATTATCCTGGGCCTTTAATAAATCTTGCGCAAGCGCTGTAAAAAACTATAAGATTACTTAATTTTCCTCTTGTGTGTAAATTTGTGCAAGTTTTGCACACAGTTTCTTAAACAGCTTAAATTTCACAATTGTTTTGTGTCAAGATTTTGTACACAATCCTCTGCGTAAAATTTAAGTATGTATTGTGTGTCATTTTTTTGCCAAGCTTCCTATCTTCTAAAAGCTGAGATTTAGTGTACACTTACATTACAAACATTTTAATACATCTTTCATATTATATTTGAATTAAGGGAAAATATGTCTGTTTTCCAATCTTGGACATCACTTTAACCTCTGTGAATATAAATTGTAGTTTAGGTGATTGTGAATTCTATTTTTAGACCAACTGTCCAACAGTCAACTGTCAAGGATTATAAGAGAACTGTGAAGAGTAGTGAAGTGAACTACAGTACAGTATACTTGATCAGTTCCCTCTGAAAGCTTTGATCAGGAGACATCCGAACACGCACTCTCAGATCTGCAGGAGTATGAAGACGTCTGAATATGATGCAATTTCCAACTCTCTTCACTTTGATTAGCTTCTCTCTCCGCCCGGGCCAGGAAACAGCCCTTCAGCCTTTGGAACAAAAACCCGGGCCACATCCATCATTATAAAGTTCATTATCAAGATGTTTTCCTTCGCTGTCATTAATCTTGAGTAATCTGATTTGAGATTGATGTGCCCTCTCGTGGATGACACCACAACTTGATTCCTGTCATTAATCTAGATTTTTGCTTTTGTCATCCTGGGCGCTTCCCCCTCACGGGCCATGAGTCGAGCGTTGCATGCTTTGCAGCTGTGACCCAAAATGCTGAATCAACAATGCGGGTTTGTATTTAAGAAAGCATGCAAACATATAAGTCATAAGGATTTTTCTCTGCAACGTATTTGCATTTTTGCCTCGAACAAGAAGCTGTAGATAAGCTTTGAGAATTGTGTTTAATGTAACCATTATATACTTTCTTTTTTAGGATGAAGCTGGTTCTAGGCTATTAGGACTATTCCATTATTAATGAGACTATTATGGCAATGATCTATTTACAAGCGCCATATTTCAATGTATAAAAGCCTGAATTTAATGTAAACTTAAACCTTGATTTTTTAATATACTACTGTATATTTTACAATAAACAACAGGGCGAGTAAATGAAAATTCATTTTTAGGTTAACTCTGTGCTCCTTAAAGCAAAGATAAATGTTTTGGTCAATGCCTCAAAAATAAAAGAAAGGTTCAAACTGTATTTAAAGTCTTTTTCTAAATTCTTCGCTAAAGGGTATCTATTAAAAGAAGTTATAATGCATTACAGCAGAGTGAATTTGGAGTGGTCTGCCAGCCTGTGTATTGTTTTGCAGCGCCAAAAACACATTGTGTATTTGTCAATGAATTCATAACAGTTGTCAGTCTATGGTGTGTGTGTGTGTGTGTGTGTGTGTGTGTGAGATTTGGAAATGAAGCCACAACATGCAACACTGACTGAGCTGTTAATAAAGTGAGATGATGCTTGTCAGGTGAATATTCACTGTAGAAAACACAGGTCTGATCTAAATTGCTAATGGAGAAAGTTTACAGATTTGGAAGAACGTTCCGTCGAGAAATTAATCATGATTTTCTCATAAGACTGAGGCGTGAGCTCTAATCTCATTCTCAGCTGCTTTAAAAAAGTCCTTGAACGGCAACAGTCTCGCAGTAATTAAATTCGGTCCCGTCTCCCTCTGATATCTTTAAGGAAATAGCAGCTCTATTGTAGAGCATGATAAGTGCTCTCTTGCTGAGCTGTAGATTCGAAACGCACACATTCAGCATCACACGAAGATCCATCACCAGTGATCCCGCTCTTTACTTTAGATTTAAAGAAACAGTATGCCTAAAAATGAAAACTCTGTTTTCGTTGAATCACCCTCAAGTGTTTCCTTTCATAGTAGCGTACATGTCTTTGTTCTGTTGAACACAAAATAGGAGATTTTAAAGAATATAAGGAAGCAAACAGTTCTGGGGCAACATTGAATACCATTGTCATTTTTCCTACTGTGGGAGTCAATGGTGACCGAGAACTGTTTGGTTACAAGCATTCTTCCAAATAGGCGATCTTTATCTCTGTTTAAGGACATGGAAATACTGCAGGGTGTTCGGCTATCAGACTTCATTAGTACTGATTAGATTGCATTTAACTTGCATTTTGTTGTGCTATTGCTATTTCTGACTGAACGGCATCTTACATGGAACGCAGAAGACAGCTGCCAGGCCTTACTAATAAAATGTTTTATTTTGATGTGGCCAGTTCAAGAACAAACTACATTTTGAGATACAGAGTTGTTTGTGCACAATATTTTCTTTAGCTGTCAAAATGTTTCATGCCTTTAAATTGTATATTGGTTAAATCATTTCTATAAATTATATTCGATTAAAAGTTACAATATATACTGTCTATATTGGCCCCGTATGGATGTTTCTTACATCAAAAATGACAGCTGGATTTGCAGCAGTCTTTGAATTATGAAGCAAAATCCAAATATAGTTACAATCGCCGCTACAATTGCTTACCTATAATCAAAAACGTATTGCCAGATGTCTTCACAGCATAGAAGCTAATAAACAAAGTGTATGGAATATTTAAATTAGCCGTGGTGCACTGTGATTACATCCACCAAACTAAAATAAGTGCTTTCTCAAACAAATCTGTGATGCATTTTATATTTCATTACAGAGAGCAATCTCATAGGAAAAAGATTGACAGAAGGCATTCAATTTCGCGTTCTGCCTTTGGATTCTTACTGAGCTGAAACATAATGACAAAAAAATGGCTGCCTCTAAGGCAGCTTTGCATTTCAAGGTGATAATGATATTCTGGTACTTACAGCTGAAGTTATTAACCGTGGGATTAAGAAGACATCCGTGGTCTCGAAATTAATTTTACTTGTTTCCCGTGGCTTGAACTTCTTGTTTGGCTAAGTGAGCATGCGGCTCAGGATTACACCCCTAATAATTTTAGGAAAGAGTTAGAGGACATTTTGAAATAGAATAGAAATAGCTTCGGGCCTGCAGGGTTATGCACAATACCGACGACGCTTCATCTGAACATGTGAGAACCCGAGAAACTAAAATTACAGTCAACTACCGCAATCGTTATTTTATTCTTAATGTGATGGAAGGTTTTTTCTTTCTCCCATCCATCAAATTTGAATGCTGATCAAATGGCAAGCGTTGCACTGTGAGATCATTTGGCTTGACTCGAAGTTGAGTGAAATTGTTTCACTCGATCTCAGAAGGTGTTTGATTAGCAAGTTTAAATCCTCTTGAACGGATTATGGAGCCCAGAGACAAATGTGTCAATTTAACCTTGTTGTCTTGGAAACAGGGCTGAATCAATAACACAGAGCAGTCAGGAGAATTGACTGTCATTTCTGTTGGGTCACAGGATGAGAGAGGTGTTGATGGATGTTCTGGATGTTCTGGAGATCATACATGTATTTTCTTGAGGAAAAAAAAGAAAACCACTTGTGCATTGCAATGCTCATTATCAGTTGTTTCCTAGTTCCTTTTGTTGGAACTGTGTGTAAAGTATGTAAATTACCTGCAGGCATATAAAACCTGGATAATGTTCTACATTTTCCAACATGTGAAATTTACATAGACCGTTAAAAGGATGGACGATGCATTCCCATTCACTTCCAAAGCCAAAATGTCCAGTATGGCTGATGACCTGTTGTGCCAATGATGTCATATAAAGGCAGGTGAGCGTGAGGTGGAGCCACAATGTCAAGATCCCACCCCCTAATCGTGAATGAAGAAATCATGTTAGCACACCCATTTTATAAATAACTAAAACCAAATTTATATAAGCATGATCAAAACTAAGTAAGAAGATAGAAACCATCTTTGACAAAAATATATTTAAAGTGCAATTTGATGTTCTAGTTTGGTGTCCATCCCATTCATTTTCATGGAGAGGGCGGGGTTAAGGATTAAGCTGCAGCCCGCCACCAGGGCGTGATCAAATTGCTTTGGCTTCTCTTTTCATTATGTTCGGCACTTGGAAATACAAAACAGAAATTACTTCATTTAAAACTGTATCCCACAATGCAATGCATTGGAAATGACCTTCCATTTCTAATGTGATACTGTATGTAAACTAGAATGAACACCAGCGATGTTGAATTATTATTTGAAATATTGACGCGATATGGGATTAAATACATTTCAAATCTTACGATTTAGAGTTAATGCCACTTAATAACCTTACATATGCTGGGGTCAAGTGACAATGAAATGCAGACAAACGTAAAGAAGTTTGGAATTTACGGTGACTGCAGTATACGGTAGTAAAGCTAAACCAGCAGCAATTCAAGCAGTACGTATTTGATTTATGCCTGACACTGCAAACTCATCCTGCACACAATGAATAAATAATGGGCTAAACAAATTTAGAGCAATATTTTATTTATTACAGACAAGGTGTGTGATCAGGCAGAGTTGAGCATTTATATAAGCAAACTCATTAATGTTGTTCGGGTCATGGCACCAACTTTCCTTCAATTATTAATTGCCAACAGCTTATTATGTTACTTCAGTATATGCCTTTTAAGTTTCATATGTTGAAAAAAATAAATCAGACACAGCAGGTGAAGAAAGAAAATTAGTAATGTTATACACTATGAAATAAATACCTTTGAATGTTGGAGCCAAGCAGACTATTCTCTGAGACAGTGAGAAAGCAGTAAAGCAGTAAAGCAGTAAACTTCTCTATCAAATTAACAGGCAAAATCAGCATGCTGTTATATCACAAACCAAATAAAATGTAAAAAATTATGTCAAAGTGAACCATTACAATAAAGAGCAACAAACCTGGCCCATTTGCTTGGTTTCAGTAAGCCCCTATCGGCCTCGTGCAGATTCCGAACATGAACCAAAATCTAGTGCGAACGTTAAAAACGAAAATAAATGTGTTCCAAAAATGTGATATGATCTCTGACTCAAGATCCATTCAGCTGTTTGAAGCGTGCAGCCTAAAAGTATGCGAGCTCTGTGGATATGAATCAGTTCCATTAGAGTGTTTTATCATGGTGATTTGTAAATGGTGAGCATTAGACGCTGCCCTGAGGCCAGATCATAATGTTTTCTCATTGAAAATGAATCAGCCACATACAGGCGGCGTTTGATCATCACTCATGTCTGGAGGAACTCCCGACCAGGTTAGGATATAGAGAAAGTCTAGATGAAGAGGGAAAAACAAACAGAAGATGGAAAGCGAGCGAGGGGTCCTAGACGCTGCATGACGCAACATTTCAGGTGGTTGGAGCGCCATACCGCCGATTTTTTTCACAATATTCCTGTTGATGAAAAAACTTTCTATGGGGGCATCCTCAAGATATTCACACATCCATTAAGCAACATTAACCTCCCACACAGAACACTGATAGCTAATGACATCTGTGATTTTCAGCGTAGCTCATTTCTAGCAGAGCACAGTGGTGGCCGAACACCACCCCTGGACAACTCTATAATGGTAGGAATGATGAATTGCACTCTTTCCTTGAAATCTAGATAATGGATCTTGCCCATGTACTCTTTTTGTCAGTTGTTATCTGGATGTGAGTTTGAAGTGACTATATTGAATTTAGTACAAAAGAGACCTTATTACAAATGTATGGAGCAGGGATGGGTCACAGTGTTCGACTAGTTGTGCCATAACCGACTGGTTGATAAATGACGTTGACTATATCACTTAAAGTCAACATGAAATCATTTTGTTTGTGCATATGGTTTTTAGTCTGCTTGCCGTACATGAATTCACATCCAATTCATATTTTTTGTGAATGTAGGCCATCGTTTTAGTGCAGCTTATCCGAAAAGGTATGTTTCAATGAAGCCAGAATAGTTATTTAAATAGTTATAGATATAAATGATTAAAAAGAAAGTGCCCTTATAGCTCCTTATAGACCTTATTTGTTATATCTTTTGGTTTAACAAAAAAAACCCAAAGCCATGGTCACTATATTTACACCATAATAATCGTAGTTAACCATTATGTTTGTAATAAAAACATAGAAATACATATCTGTGGTCAGGAAAACGTGTCGGGAGCTGTGAGGCAGGATTGATAGTTTGAATCAGCTGTGCGCACACCGGTCCCGCATCTCACGGAGGAGAATGGGAGCATAAGAGGACGAGCGACTGGACTGTTGACGAGAGAGGACCAGGCCCGAACATGTTTATGTCTTTTACGTTTGAATTTATGTTATTTTTGCCGCAGTCGACCGTTAGGTGGCTGCCGGCATTTTACTTCAGTGGTTTTGTTGTAGTTTGTTTTGTTCGCCGGCAGTCTGCCGTGAGGGGCTGCCGGCTGTCTTTTTACTTTTGATTTCATTTGATTGAAACTTTATTTAAATGTCTGCCGGTACCCGCCTCCTTCCTTCCTTTTATTTGAAACTAATTACAAAATGATAATCAATACATCAACAAAAAAACATGATAGCTACACTTTTATTATACTAAAAACATGGTTGTTTTTTGTGGGGGTAGACAAATCCATCTTATTTCTCTTAATATTCCATTATTTTGTTTTGTGCAACCTTGTATGTTGTATTCAACTTAGTCAGGTGACATAAGTAAACAGGGCTGACAACGTAATCTCGTGTTGCACACAGTACCACATTATCCCTGTTATCTAGACAACCTTAAAATCCAGCTCTTTGGTGTTCAGCACACACACGCATTTCTTTCAGCGACAGGTTAATAGAATCTTTGGTATTGAATCTCACCCCGTGCTGTGACGGTCTTCCCTCATCTCCTCCTCTGTCTCATCCAGACAAGAGGTTGTGCAGCTTGGCCCTGACACGGATACAGCTAGAGGCCAACGGCGGTGTCCCTACCAGCCAGAGGCGCTGGCCTTCTGATTTTACCACCAAACAGTCCGGGATACTTGGTGATGTGGAGGTGAGAAGGTGAACGTACAACATGAAACCTCTCTACATTACTTCAGTAAGTGAGCGCTGGTCACTGATCTCTAGGAACGCACGACTGTCATGCGGTGCTGTGCGACTTCTGCTAGCCTAGCAGTGTATACATGGTATGGACATGTCGTCACTTTATCATGTGAGCACCCCATTGGTGACAAAACACTCTGCAAAATGACTGCTTTCAATATCATGAAAGTCAATTCCGCGCCACATTGTAGTGGCAAGGAACTCCTGATTCAAGTCATAAGGATTACCTTCGAGTCCAGCTGCGTGTAATCTCAGCAAAAAAAAAGTTTTAGTGCCAGTTAATACTAGTCTTGAAATGTTCACGTAGGAAAGTGACGTCATTGCATAGCCTCTATAATGGTTAGCTTTAGCACAACTCTGTAATCCACTAAATCTGACGTCATCACTTTCAGGATACACAAGCTCTATCACATGCAAAAATCCTAATAAACACTACAGATGTGCGGTAAAACTACCAAATAACTATGATGCTAAACTGTACCTCGATAACAAAATCCCAGATAGTTTGGTTATGATACGAGAATGTGACAAATCATACAGTTTTCAAGATTAGCTGGAGCTAAAAAACGTTTTTTTTTTTTCAGCTAGTCATATGTCTCAGGACATAAAAAGCAGAACTAATGTATAATATATATATATAGCGTAGCAATGCATTTTCACTCTTTTCTGAGTAATAACTCCTTTAGATTTTACCCTAAAATGTTTAGGTTGAGTCCTTTAGGGTCATGGTTATATACAGTTATATATAAAAATCCCTTTAACCATTCATATATCAAAAGAAACCACCAGAAAGGTTGGGCGGAGCCGTGACTTCTGAAGATTTGTGTCTTGCTAAACGCCTGGTATACCTCCCACCCCCCTCCACCTGCTCCTGCAGTTGTTTTACCTGTTTACTGACAGGGGAAGGGAGGGGGTTGGTTATTGGGGGAGCCGCTGCGGCCCACTCGCCGCCCGGGAAGGAAGACAGTGATGGATGGAGGCTGGCCGCCGCTCCTACTGCTCACTTGCTGACTGGGCCCTATGCGTTATTCATGAGATTTGGGGCAGGAAAGAGATGCCAAAAGGTTTAAGAATATATTAAGGAACTCTTTGAGATGTCAACCAAGTTGTCAGGTAGTGTTAAGCAAAGAGTCTCAGGCACTACATCCCTGCACCCACATGCAGAGCGGAGGGATACGAAGCAGGTCTTTTTTTAATCTCCTGCTTTCACACAGTCGGATGGAAAACACCAGCTACCTACTGTTCGAACATCTTATTATTCCCCGCTAAGACCATTACAAGGGAAATTATGTTTCTTGACGTTGCGTTGCTCTGAGCCAAACACGCTCCGCCTTTGAGTCTAAACGTGAAAAATTTAAGAACAATTACAAATTGGGCATCATGAAAAGGATCCGGTTGCCTCAATTTCATGCAAGTTTTTGTGTTTTAGATTCCGATAACTCACTCTGTAATGAGAAATCATGAAACGTTTAATTTAAGGCAGATATTTTAAACCTCTTTTATCTGAACATAAAAACACATTAGCCGTAACACACATCATAGACAATATAAGCTGTTGGAGAGGGTATTGTGCAATAATCTTAGCCATGTAAAATCATACTCCTCTTGGACCCTAAATCAATTTTACTGAAAGAATGGGTTCACAAACATTTTATTATTTGCCAACCTGACTTGAACAACCAAAGCATCAATTTTGAGACATCAATAATCAAAACAAAAGATACATTTTTTTATTTATTTTTGTTTATATATACAAAGACACTGTATTGGCCATACGTCAACGGCGCCACCATAATAGGGAGGGCAAGACTACCTTCAAGTGAATGGGGGAGTTGCATGTTTTCTAAATCACAAATCACAAAAACGTTTACAATTCTTAACTGATTTCACAAAAGATTGTGATCCACGTCTCTTTTTAATTATTTATTTATTGTCAGAAAATTACTATTATTATATACTGCCTGCTAACTTATCATAATGCTAACTGACTAAATGAAAACTTGTTTAAGTTTTAGTTTTGCAAACTAGAAAGATTAAAAGTCTGTATTGTTTTTGTTCTTCAGTATAAAACCAAAGGAGAAATTGAACAATGGTAAAGGTCACTTTTTGAAATAACAATAATAGGTCCAAACAGAATATACATTTCGACCATTAGTATAGTAGTAGAGTATTTTAGTATAGTATAGCTTTACATGGGGAATAGAACAGCTTTTTTCTCTTAGTTTAATTGTTAATTTGATATTGAAAGGGAAGTGTACAAAGCCATTTAGAGATTTTGGTCTTTCTCAATTGAAGGAGAAAGGATAATATACAGCCTTTGGAAAATATGTGCCTTACCAAGATGGCTGTCAAACCTGCTTTAAAGGGACTCCGCACACGGTTTTCTGTCACTTTCCCACCTCCCACTGTTTACAAAGGCGGTTATAAACCTCTATAATACCAAGAGGCTTTAAATTGTCATCTTTATACCGTGAATCGCATTGAGAGGAACAGACAGAAAAATACTGTGCCTGCAGGTAAAACTCAATTGACAGTTTTACTGCAACCACAGTTCTTCCTTTAGTTGTCTTCCTCTATTTCAATGTCATTCCCGGCTTAAAAATACCCTTCCAGCCCAACCTCTCCTATTCAAACAACATTATACCTTTCTTTCAAATAACACAGAGACGTGGTAGATGCTAGACTGTGTAATAGGATATTCAACATGTTGAGAGAACCGAATAGGAAGGAAAACACTGATGAAAAATAGCTTTTATCAGATGCTCTGGGCGACATTCTGTGTTCTAGGATGTTTTGGTGAGCATGTCGCTAGCTGCTGGGTTTTGGGCCTGAAGCAGTGTGTGCTGCTCACAGGAAATGATGTGTGGAGTGGGAACGGCAACACACAATAGATTTGACTGAACAGCTGATAATCGAGAAACATTTCACAAGCGGGGGGATAAAAACAAACACGACTTCCATTAGCGGAGAAGAGTGGTTGTTTAAATGAGGCCAATTAAGGCAAAATAGGAACAATTAAAACATGATTAAAATACAATCAGGCAAATAGACTTTTTCAAGGCATTTTGATTTGATTATGTCTGAAGTTTGATTAATAACCCTACAAATAATCCATTTTCGCTTTGGAAAGATATGGTGGAATTTAAGACATTTTTTGAAAGTTATTTCTCCCCAGGGTGCACATAAATCGGTGAAAAATCTCCTGTCAAGGTAATAAGGATATAATTAAAGAAACAAAATTAAATAAATATAATTAATAGCCAATGGCATTATAAGACATAAGAGAGACAATCTTGATGTGATGAGCGTACACTTATGCGTAACATCCCAAATTTTGGTCAAATTCTGAGGCAGCATCGTGTACCTTTTGCAGAGAAAGCAATGCCAGAATGGATTGCAATGAGTTCAGTTAACCAACTTAGGTGAAATTTAAATCACGATTTAAAAATATTTGATTTAAAGGGATACTTCAGTGGTAACACAAAATTGCATCGTACTTTACTAATCCTCAAGGCATCCTGACTGAATATGACTTTCTTCTTCAAGAAGAATGCAGTCGGAGTTATAATACCACGTATCGTTTTTTTTAAGCGGTAGAATGGGAGTGAATTGGGAGTAATTTTTTGAAGCTCCAAAAAGTGCATCCATGGATCAAAGAACGGCACGGCATCGTGGTCTTATCAATGTCTTCTGAAGTAAATCCATCCCTGTGTTTGATAGAAATATCCACATTGACTGCACTATTCATGTTGATGTCTAGCATCTCTCGAATGCGGGTGAACCAGAGGCTTGTTTTTCCGGCAAATGATGGTGATGAAAGCTCACACACACAGGAGACGGAATACTATTGGATGAAAATGAAAAACGCCTGAGATCAATGGATGCACTTTTTGGATCTTCGAAAAATGTCCCCCTATTCACTCCCATTCTAACTCCGACTGCATAGAAAGACATATTTAGTCAGAACGCCTTATGGGTGAGTAAAACATTAGGATTTTTTTGCCTCTGAAATATCCCTTTAAGAATAATCGTTATTTTGAAAAGCTTTACCTTGTATTTGTGTGTCATGTATTTTTATGAGGATTATAGTCAAGGTTATTATAGTCTACCAAGAAATAGCATAAATATTTAAATAAATAAAAATATTATCCTAATAACTGTTGGGAAAATATGAAATGTTGCCTAAATATAAAGCTAAAATAAGTTTAAAGCACTTAATTATAATAATAAAAAAACTAAAATAAAAACAATTTGATTGTGTATAGCAACATAAACATAAACCAATAAAATGACAAAAGCATGTAACAAAATTGCTAAAAATGTAACTAAAATTAACATTAAAGGGATAGTTCACCCAAACATGAAGATTTTTTCATCATTTACTCACCCACCTGTATAAATACATTTTTCCTGCAGAACACAAAGGAAGATATTCGGAAAAATGTAAGGAACAAAACAGACCTCATCAGCCATTTTGTGCCGTAGTAGGGAAAATAAATACTGTGGGAGTCAGTGGGGGATGAGATCTGTTTTTTTACTGACGTTCTTCCAAATATCTTCCTTTGTGTTCAGCAGAATAAACAAAAAACATGTTTGTAACAATCTGATTGTGAGTAAGTGATGACAGAATTTTCATTATTTGGTGATCCCTTTAACACTAAAAATCTAAAAGTAAAAGCTAATAAAGATAATAATTTTCAACAACAGCAATAATATATAGTATTGTTATTGCTATTGTTATCCTATTATTATCTAAATAATTTTCGCTATTAGTTTATTGGTCGAAGTATTTGATTTTCCACCGTTTAAGACTGGAGCTTTAGGGACTGGTGCTTTTTTCAAATAATCGTTTGTTTTGGTATGATTCTCATTATACGAATTGAGACAAATTAGCCAAACTTGTTACAAATTCAGGTTAGTTAAAAAATCAGGTTGTCCGGGTTACATAAAAACATTAAATTTTATTAAAAGGAGTTGTGAGTCAGTTCTTCAACACAGAGCTCTTTTTGTTTGGCATATTTAGAGCGCTTAAAAACGATCACTTATAAGGTTTCGTAATGGTTCTTAGACAACTGCTAACGCTGACAGTAGACAGCTCACTAGGTTTTGGATCAGCGCTGGACTAACACTCGCTTTCAGAACAGGACAAGACTTGTGCCACCTTTCACACTTATTCAGGTAACACAAAAAAGACAGCCACAGTAGTATACGGTGTACTTGTTGTGGGTGTATGCACCATGTTTGTGTGCCATTTTAATGTATTTGGTGTTTTAAATACATTTACTTTTTTAAGAGAATAATAAGTGAAAAACAACCTGTCATGTGATTATCATTGCGATAAGGTAACCATTAAGCAAAGAGTTCTTATATTACATATGCATTTGGATAGATGGGAAAGGATTCACAGAATGTGTTGTGGGTTGAACACCGCTTGTTTACAATTCCCGGAAGGTACATTCAGAGGATTTCTAGCCCTATTTTGGAGTCTAAATTAGGCACTATGTACGGTAGGTGCTTTGAGGAAGAAAGAAACATCACTTGTAAGGAATCACAACAGTTTGGAAACAAGTAACGGTTTCTGAACACAATACAATTGGGAAAACTACAGGAGTTGCTCTGCATTTCCTTTTCTATTCCTGCATTATAATGGCTTCTGTTTGCGGTGCCTAACTGAGGGGGTCTCAGATTCCAGAGAGAGGTGATTATACCGGTATTGTTCGGAAACCTCTGTGAAACGCATCTGTGACCCCCATGAGAAAAGCCGAATCATTGGTTTATCATTAATTGAATGACTAATAACGAGATTAGACAGACTCTATTAGGAAATACTGCACACATGTTGCTGCTAATTACCGTGTTAATGCCATTCTGGGAGCAACTGGGATGTTGGCCTTAGCTTTTCAGGATGACAAATATCCAAACATTATTTTATGTCTCCCAGGTGTTTAAGGTATTTGCATAAAGGAATAGTGCTTTTGAAGTCATTTAATGGGTTCTCACAAAGACACTGCAAATAACGAAGACAATGGTCACCAGGTACAAGAAAAATAGTCCATTAGCATTTTCTTAAGCATTATGGGCCTGTTTACTACTGTTATTTAGTGTGTGTTTATCAATTGGATTGCTATATAATAAGATTGCTTGTATAAACTGTATCGGTCCATTTACATTTGAAAAATATATATTTGTATTGTTCATCTGCTGTTCAAGAAATATATTGGAAATCTGTCTTGGAGTGACATTTTGCAAATTCCGGGTTAGTTTTAGGGGATAAAATATTTAGTTTGTAAAGTATGAAAATAATTGTCTAAAGTCCCCACAATGTCTACACTGCAAAAAATGACATTCTGTTGTTGTGCGGTGGATGTTATTGGGTTTTTGGATAACTCCGCTTTTGTTTCTCTGGGTGTATCACATGTGTCTTTGATCACTTTGTTTTATGGATTATTGCTCCACCTATAATTAAATCATCACTTCATTACCAGTCCCTTCGTATACCTTCTCTTTTGGATGTGGAAACTGTGACACTTACTGAGCATTTTTGTTTCGTTTTTGTTTGCTTAAATCAATATATATATTCTATAAATCAAGATATTTAGTCTTTTATTATGAAAAATAATGTAAGAATGAAGTAAGTTTATGGGAAAAACAAGCACACAAAAAAAATTAACTTGAATTTTGTTTTACCATTTTCTCAAGTACCTAATTCAAGTTTATGGACAGATTTTTTTTTTCGTTTTAGCATAAACTTAATTCCTTTATTTTTTTCATAAAACAAGACCAAATATTTTACAATAATTATCTTGTCAAGTAATACTTTGATTCAAGAACGTTTAGATATTTGTACTACAAAACAAGACAAAGACACTTGGTAAGGATGTCATTTTTTTGCAGTATAAAAAACAAGACAGAAGTGTGTGTGTTTGTGAGAGAAGGGTGAGGGTGTAGATAAACTACACAACAAACACCTCTGCAAGAGAAGTAAAGAGGTAGTGTGGCGCATGCAATCCATAGTGCAGGGAATAGTGCAGCTTTAAAACATGGCGTTCGGCGGCCGAGAGCGCTCCTGGACTCCGGGCAGCCTCCATCCGGTTTATGATTTCACAAGCATGGAACTCATTATACATCCTCTGTGCACTCTGATCCATGCTCAGTGCTCCAAAACTCTGCTAAATCCCCGGAAAGAAGGCAATTTGTTTTCCACCCAGGAACAGGAGGGAGTCGCTTCCTCTGTTTACACCCGTGAACGTGCCGTTAAGTGCCTGACATCATCATGGTAGCAGGCGCAAAGTTCAATCACTGTCATAAGGCTGAGGTAAAAATTCATACTTTTAAATGCACGGCCCTGTTCTTCAGTGCAGTCCATCTGTCTGTCTGTCTGTTGTATTAGCTAGTTTGCATAATAACTCTTGCCAGCAGATGGAGCACACAAGTTTCTCTGTGAAATGTAAATGTCCTAAACAGCAATCGAGGCTAAGACGGTCTTTGAAAGAGAGTGTGTTTCTCTCTACCTCTCTCGCTCTATCTCCATTGACCCCTGAGGGAAAAAATACCCATTGTATACCCATAAAAGCAAATGCAGGCAGGTCTGTATCAGCAGTCCACCTAACTGTATTACATCCGGAGAGAAGATGTGATCTGTGGCTTTGCTGACAGAGCACAGTGACTGAAATACAGTGATGGAAGATTTCATGTCCATGAATCGGCTCTACCATCGCCACAAAACCTGGATCACAAAAATACACCAACTTACATCTCAGTAAAGCGGAACAGGCTGAGAAAGAGGATTCTGTCGTATTTATCAAGCAATGCTGGCATTCCTTAAGACCCTAAAGCATTTACAAAAAGAGATTTGAAACGTCACTTTGACAGTTTGTAAACACTAAACTCAAAGTCACACCACAAACACAAGTCGCAGCACAGTTACATTTGATTTGTGCTTTTTTTTGTATTGAAAATCACTTTTTGGCATTTTATCTGTACACTCTTCAAAAATATGTGCTTCAAGAGGTGCTTCCTTTGTTTCACAAACAGTTCTTTTAGGCAAAAAAAAGGTTCTTCAGATTATAAAAGGTAAGAAAGAGATGAATCTTTAAAGAACCTTTGACTGAATGGTTATTTTGTGGAACCAAAAATGTTTTTCTATAGCATCGCTTTGAAGAACCTTGTAAGCACCTTTGTGTATGTTCCAGCTGTTGATCTAAATTACAGCATTAGTATCCTAGAAAGTCATAGATATCGTATTTTACAACAATATATACAATTTATTTACATATATTTATTTTATTTACTTAGATTTATGTATTTACTTACTTACTTTTTGTTTATAAAAATGTCCTAAGCATGTGTTTTTTTATAGATTTTAACAGTTATTTTAATAATTTTCAATTTTATTTTCAATTTAAACCAAACTCAAGTCATCATATTCCAGAAAATTTCACTTGTCGAAAATTCAAGATTCGAGAACTTTATTATTATATTTAGCTAGGCAGGGGGGTCATGCACCCTTTTTTTAAGGGGTCGCAGTTTGCACAACACACAGAAACATGTTCTGTACGTACAAATAAACACACTTAAAGCAATATTATAGTGAACATCACTGAAGCATATTCAAAACATCACACAAATCATTGCGAGAGTTAAATTACAACATTATCTGATTGATGTATGAATCTTCTTCCCAGATAAAAAAATATGTACATTTTTAAGGTAAATGCATCAGTATGGTGTATTTTGAGAACAAATATCTTGTGCTATAGTTGTAAAAGAGTCATCGTTTGCATACAAATGAACACAGACCACAAAAGTAAAAGCAAATAAAATTGAAGCGAAGTGGTTACCCTTTGTTAAACTGAGTTTAATACCGATTTATTATCCATTACAAAATTAATTCCATTATGAAATATTTCATGCAAAATAATAAATAATATTATCACTTAAGTGCATCTAAATTTTAAATGTACTTGAAGTTGAACTGTAACACGAAAGTTATTCACTTTAAACGATGCTACAGAACATGTACACCAACTGGCAGGCTCTTGTACGTGATGGAAACAGCGAATATCTCCATAAGAGAACGAGGGTGCAGCTCATAACTGATTTGATGTCTTCCTATAGAACTGTGCAACTGATGTATAGATGCCTAACTCGTCATTAGGATGTTGCATGCAAAACTGACTGTTCAAAAATCTGTTTGAATGGAAAGGACGCCTTTGTAGGCATAGGTGAACGGTGAAAATACTTTTGTTTTACCTCACGAGAACTTAGGGTCGAGTGGCCACAGACATTATAATATACTAGATGTTCATAGATTTAGATGTATATATTTATATTTACCAATAATTAAAATGATATCCACGAGTTTATTATTTTGTACATTTGGTCACACTTTATTTTAAGGTCCATTTCTGGTTATAAATAAACCATTAACTACAAGTTGTGCCTTAGTTAACTACTAATTTGTTGCTTAGTAATAGTTAGTAAGGTAGTTGTAAGGTTTAGGTATTATGTAAGATTAGGGAAGTAGAATATGGTCATGCAGAATATGTGCTTTAAACGTACCAATAAACAGCCAATATGCTAAAAATAGGCATCTAACAAGCAACTAGTTAATAGTGAGAATTGGTCTTATACTTAAGTGTTAACGTATATTATTCTAAGAAATACGAATGAATGTGTATGTTTTAATAAATAAATAAATAATATACACATTACAGATACATATATTACATAAACAAGCTTTTATTCTGAATGTGATTAATCATGATTAATTTGACAGGCCTAAAAAAAGTGAAACATAAAGTATCAAACAAACATAAATTGCAATAGGAAGTAAAAATAAAAGTACAATACAAGTAGTAATACTCATAAGTATAAAACGTGAGGGAACCCAAATTTAAAAGAAAACAATTGTAACAATGTGGTTCCACAGTTTGCTGTGAGCAAGTACGCAGTTGAGATAAAGTGAAAATATATATTAATTGTAAATATTACACAAATACCACTAAATGTACCAATTTTAGTTTTATAATAATAATAACAGCAAAGTAGAATGGCATTACAATCTGATACCATCATCATACCACAGTATGCTATCTCACAAGCTGAAGTTAAGTATTTGTTACAGTGCAGAAAGTTTCTCAGTAATTAATATTAAACGCCTTTCACTCCGTGTAGTTTAGTTTGATCTACTGCTAATAAGAACCTCTTGTCAAGCTGAAAGTGAATAAAATTAGATACTCTGTAGCAAAGTGCACTTTACAAGTTAGTGTGGTCCATGACAGGATTATTATAAGAAATGCACTGCAAGGCAATACTCCATCAGCTCTGAGGTCAATCAGACACATTATAAAAGCAATTCGTCTAGTTCAGATGATGGAAATCTGTAAAATGTAATGTTTCATCACATGCCTTTATGATGTGAAGGCAATTGGCCCTTTACATCAGAAGGGAAAGACTCTTTTTAGCACTCTTTTTATTTCAGTCTTCCCAAACATCATCAGTGCTGCAATATTTTGAGTTCACTCCGGGGAACTTCAAAATCAAAGTACTTCAAAAAGTAATATTTCTGTCATAGGTAATAACTCCGCAGATTCAGACAAATCATGCGCTAATAAAGATACGAAAGGAAGTAGGATGGATGCTGAAAGGAAAGAAGGAAGGACAAAAAGGAAGAGAAAAAAGAAGAAGGGACGTTTCAACGACTAAAACAAATTGACAATGAAAGGAAACAAATGAATGACATATATACAAATAACGAGAGGTGTAAAATCAGCCAAGTGAAAGCTTGTTTTTATGAACTTTGAACTTTTGTCCAACTCGTTTTGCTTTCACCGTTGAAAAGAAACCTCCTCAGATGGCACATCTGTTCCGGCCGATGGCTCTCCTGACAGCTCTTCCTGTCTAGTCATTGTCCGGGGACAAAAAGGCAAAGTGGCGGTGATCATGCCTCTGTTTTAATTATCTCTCCCTTGAGCACTTCCTAACATGCCACTGCTGGCAGAGTAAACAACTAGCTGTCGACATACAGTAAAATATTAGCACGTCGTGCCTCCAGCTACTGTTTTATTCCCCCCACGCTAGTAACCATGATGAATGCAACCATTAGGACGTTAATAGAACTTTCGGAACGTTTTCCATCTCCATAAGATAATTGACCTGGTCCGCAATGCAAAGGTCAGACGGAATCAATGCATGAATGCATTATTAATCAGAGGCTTCGGTTTGTTTAAAAAAGATCAAATGACCTTTATGCAACATCAAATTGATCATCACAGTATGAGCTGCCACGTGAGGATAAATAGACCTCAAGCTTCGGAGTGGACCTTGAGGGATAGCTGGCCTCTGACCTCCAAAAGTTGGACAACAGAACAATCAAAATCGCAAAACAAACTTTGTCAATATTTTCATTCGGATGATTTTGTACATGTAAGTGCATACAGCATTAATATAAAAAATTACCCCTTTTTTTAAATAGACAGTAAACCCGATAAGTTCAGAATACTCAAAGCTTTTGTGGTAACTGATTTAGCTAATTAGCTAACATTGTAAAAATGATAAGTACATTAAACTTAAAAATACAATTTATGATTTGATTTATATTTAAGTAAACTTTCCTAAAAACTTTTATTTAGCTTACTTAAAATATGAAAATATAGATTTTTTTATTTACTTTCTTCCCTTTATTCCCTTACTTGGTTTATTGTTCCCCTTCACCTAATTTATTGTAGAGGTTTTTACAATAAGCTAAATTTTAATCATGCAATTAAAGATTGATTATGCAGTAAATTGCGGCTGTAATCTAAAGCGGTAGCCATATTTGATACTGTAAAATGTTGTCATGGTTTATTGATCACATTTTTACAGTGTGCGAGGAATGATTCATGAGATATCACTGTTATACTTGTACACACGTCAATTTGGATGAATTCATCTGATAAATGACTACGTGTAATGTCATTTTAAAATTCATTTTAGCAAATAAATTGAAAAGATTTGTATTAGGTTTCTGTAACTATCCGGTGGCAATTTCACATTGGTTGTCACCTCATCACATCACTGCTTGTAAGAGAAACCTGTGGAGAAAAATCCTAAATGACCCTCGTGAAGCACTTTAAATCTCGCCAATGCTCCCGCTTTTGTTCTTGACCTTTCTCGTATGGGAGTAATCCCGACTTCACACCTCTAAATTTGGGTCAGTCAGGGTCAATCAAATCTTATGCATGATTATTAAAGTGCAAATCTTTTTGTTGCACTTATTGCTTGAAGCGAGATTTTTACTGGTATGTATGTAAATTATGTAAATTGTATTACAATTATGTGCATAAAGTTGTGTGGCTTTACAGCTCTCCACAGTGTACAAAAGATAACAAGATTTGAGTGTCTTTTAGAAAACATTATGTGTCCATCTGTACTGAGGAGAGCTGTAAATACACACATTAAAATTTGATCTCAAAACCCATATTACCAAATATTTATGTTTACTTTCTCAACTGGGACGTTTTTGCGTCAAATATTCGCAAGCAGCCACAGCACGCAAGTCCCATTAAGAAATGATCCTTCTAGACCCTTTGTGATGTCTGGTAAACATAGACATTCATTGAAAATCCTATTGCAGATTCAACAGGTCTGAATATGTTATTTTCTATGCACATATCCAACTCAGAAGCAGTTTTGCTATAGGTCGAGTGTAAGCTATCTGAAAATCCCTTTAAAATCTTTCATTTCGAACCAAATCAGCCACGGAAGCACAAACAAGAGAATAACACAATAATGCAATGCATGCCGTTGTCTCAGACTATGGGAGGAAATGGCCCAGAATCCCGGCCAGCATCTGAAGATCAGCCTCGTCACACAGGAGCAAAGCAACAAACGCTTTCTATCTGAATGAAAATCAGCCCTCTGCTTTTATTGCAAAGGAGCCCTTGGGGACATGTGAATGTTAGTGTTTCATTTGAGTGCTTCGCTCCGGAGACTTTTTGCTTTATTCATTCTTTTTTTTTTGGTTGGTCACAACTGTCTCTCGAATGCAATTGTGATTCCAAATCGAAACTGTGTGATGAATGCAAAAGACACAGCTGTTGTGAATTCAAAAGACAAATCCATTAGTTGTAGTTTGAATTTATCAGATACTTTGACCGCAATAAGATTTATAGGTTTCATGGGTTTTATTGTAAAATCTGACCCTGGATCACAAAACCAGTCTTAAGTAGCACGGGAACAATTTTAGGAAAAGCCAAAAATACAATGTAGGGGTAAAAATTTCGATTTTTCTTTTATGCCCAAAACCATTAGGATATTAAAGGGGGCATGAAACTGAGTTACAGTTACTTCTTTACAATGTTAAACATCTTCTCATGCTTAACATTGTCATCTTGTCAAAAATTAATTGGACGTATGACGTAGTATTTCTGTGCTCCATACACTCCCCCAGCATTCCTATAGGTTTCGGAAAGTTATGTTTTTGTTTGTTCACAGCATTTTAGTGATTGATGTTATATAAACGGTGGATTTGAAGATCGTTTGAAACTGATGGCGCGGTCTCAGCACTAAAAGATGCCGGACATGAACCGTACGGGGTAAGTGAAACTGAGTCATATGTCTGTGTTTTGTTGGCAATGGGTGCGCACCCTTGCTTTAGTTCCGCCCCCAACATTCCCTGCATGCGTCGAATGTTTTCGGAAATAATCATACAACTGTATATGTCTTTTATAAATGTGATCAAATGAAATACTGTACGGATATAGGAAGGTTTCAATACTATTCTGTATTCAAGATTAACATGAGATATGCAGAAACTGTATATAACCCTAACCCTAACTTCCATGATGATATTTTGTAAATTTCCAACCCTTAATAATAAAACCTTTTTTTGTTATTGGACAACCTTTTTCAGTGTCTCTGATTAACAACTTTAAAGGCGATTTTCTCAGTATTCCAAAGTTTTAAATGGTTGTATCTCCCCCAGATATTACCCTACCCATTATCAATAGATAGCTTATTTCCCAGCTTTAAGATGATGTAAAAAAACTCAATTTCGAAAAAATTACCCATAAGACTGGTTTTGATGTCCAGGGTCACAAATGCTTAATTTGCAGACAACCGTATATGCGCTATGCACAGATTAATATCGATAAAAAGTGTAAAATTTGTTGTGTGGTGCTATTAAAACACACATGACTGACCCAGAAACATAGGCCTTACATATGTCATTTGTTTTGGCTTTAACTTGGCATTAAACAGCATGCAAGACAACAAGAAATCAATAGCAGCCCAATGAATAAATCCGTGCACATGCCGGATTCATAAATTCATGCTGCACCCAACACAAATAGAAAGTGATATGTTGCATGAAGTCTTGTGATCTATAACTCCCTTTAATTTCTTTTCAGCGTCGCGTTTGACAAATTTCAGCATCAGTGCGTACCATCAAAAGTGCTTTGGAAAGCTTGTTCTTCGAGCTTGTTCTGTTTATCAATACACCGCATTAACAATGTTGAGTAATGAACCCAGTGGAGTCTTAGAACCTCTCTTAAAATACATGTTAATAAGCACATAGACATTTTCTTCAGTACAAAGACTAACTACACTTCTATTATAGCACTCCCTAAACAAGCAAAGATGAACAAATCAATAGATAAATACATTACACATTAGTCGTCTATAGACTGACGTGAGAGTCTATTTTAAGTGCATTGTGATGCTGCTTTGGCATCGGGTGGTCGGTACCGGCACTGGAGAAGAAAATATTCAACAACCATACACATTACTGATGGATAAATCTCTTTGATGTATGACTGGAACTCCCCCTTGACCTGCTTTAGTTTTCAAGTTTTGAAAGATCCCGAATTTATCCCTTCAGCGAACAATCGGCGGCCGGCAGAAGGCGACTAATGAAAAATGTGCCTAAGGTTCAGCACCGACAGAGTTAGCCATGCCAGGTGGGGCAGGTCTAAACCAGCCTGCTCTCGTCTCCGGCTCCTATTTATGGAAAATAAATGAGTTTGACACTGTCCTCCAGCCAAATCAAACGTTCTTTCACAAAGTCCTCTTAAGGTGCCACATGGAGAGCTGTTCGAAGGGGAACAAACCAAAAAAGCGCAGCCATCTGTGCAGAAACCCAAAGGCTCTGAAGTGATAAATGAATCAGCGGTATAAGCCAGGTCTAGGTTTCTCAGTTTTCACGCTTTAAACACGCTTCCACCGATGCTCCCTACAGGCGAATGGATGATATTTTGCTGTAAGTGTATTTGGCCGCCTGCACCCTCTCGGCATTTTGATGCAAGATATCTCAATACCCCGAGGTGAGATCTCCAGTCTCCACATATAGAGAAGCATGTGACTTACTCCAGATCCCAACAACCATTGAAATGAATTTATGCATTCTGGGAATTACAGCGGAGGAGTCCGCTCTGCAGTACTCCAACAGCGGAATCAATTTTCGGATTACTCCGGCCACTCCGCCGAGGCCTCGGGCTGGTACTGAAATTTTAGTCCAGTCACACCCTGATTGAGAAATCCCTCCGTTTTTTCTTTTCATTTTCCAGGACTCCTGCTCAAAACAGGCCAATCTCATTTCACAAGTGACCTTTACTCAAACTAACACATGCAGTGAAAGGTCTGCGGGTGCGAGACGTCCAAACTCGCCGGCCTTTTAAGCTGCGGAGGGTCTTGATATTTTGTTTGATATAAGGATTGAGAGGATTAGTCGAAACGTTAAAACAAAATTGACCCAGTGGACTTTCTTAATACATGTTTCTGCTCTTATTGTGAGCAGGCCCTCCCAAGAAAACATTGTTGTCCTTGTTATCTTTTTTACTATACAAACTATACAGAATATACAAACATACTATGAAACAATCTTTTTTAAAACACAGGACATCTCATACACAACGTTTCATTTTGGTAACGTGATGTTCTTAGATATGAATGTTCAACGGGATGTAACGGAGGTAAGGTGGAAGGCTTTGTGCGATCTCACATCATGTTACATCAATAATAAAACAAATCAAAACAAGATATTCTAACATTTACATTATAAATAAATTAAAAAAAAATCACAAAAAAAACTTTGAGAAAGGTCAACAATTAACTGTTCACAATAAATGTCAAAACTCTTGGCTGTTAAACAATCAAGATTTTTTTTCATAAATTAAATTAAAAAGTACTAATTACAAATATTCTTAAAAGATAAACAAACAAATGAGATGAATACTTATATCAGCAGCATATAAAAAGCTATTTTGTTTTTTATATAAAGTGATGCTCTATCCAGGTTTTCATATTTAGATTACATGACCATGTGATTGTTTAGTTACAGAAAACGTTTGTGTCATGAAACTCAGGTGGAGACATGGCATGGGAACCCAATTGCAGGCAGACACAGACGGTAGGGGTAACAGGGATGTTTATTATACAAATAACAAGACTATACAAACAGGCAAAACAAAACCCACGAGGGGGAAAACAGGACAGGATAATATATAAACTATGACAAGGACTAGGACTCTGACTTACAACTAAACTAAGAAAAAAAACACTTGAAACAAACACAAAACTGGCACTTACTATTTACGGGTAAACAGGAACAAGGAACGAGGTATGACAACGGGTACAGATACATGAACAAGTACAATGCAAGAGCACAGGACAATGAAACATGAGGACTCTTTATAGGGAACAAACACAGGGTCATAACGAGAAACAGGTGCTGGGGATTAGCACTAAGGAGAGGCTGACGAGGAACGAGATGTAGGGAACAATGACGAGACACGAGAAAGAACCATGTCTTTCCCACATAAAACTATCAGGCAATGCCATGGCTCCACTTGAGACAGGAATAAAACATGACATGATAGTGGAACCATGACAGTTTGCTTTAACACGATACTTCTTTTACACTGCTAGGTGTCAGTAAGTCAACTGCTACTGCATATTGGTCAGCAAAACAAAAACCTACAGCCTGCACTATTATATACATAAGATACAGTAGAATAATACAAAAAAATACATTACTGTAGCTGTACACCTCGAGTCGGTTAGGGCTTAGGATATCAGTGCATCCTCAGACAATGAAATGATCAGCTTTGTGCTCCTCTTCCCCGCTGCATGCTGCTGAGTTGGCATATTTAAAGCGAGGCTTTGTGCATTACAGCACATTTATAAGAGACATATATATTGTTTCCCCTCCTTTGTCCTCTCTTTAGTGCCTGAGGTACTCGGCGCAGTGATCAAAGTGACATTAGAAATGGCCTGAAGGCAGCCATGGGCAGGGTGTTGACACTGAACTGAGAGAGAGAGAGACTCTGAGACTGAGAATGAATGGGAATAGGTAAGAAATGGTGTAAGTGGGGATGCTGTTGGGTTGCACATCCTAAATAGGTTTAGTTGGTGAACCTCCCGGACTGCTGATACAAAAGATATCATAGACTAGGGTTGGCTGGAACATTGTTCACTCTTTACTGAATGTCTTTTGAGGAGGAAATGTTAAAGGCATAGTTCACACTCGTGCTGCATTTGGGGGTGAACGACGTTAGGATGCGGCAGTCGGAGATCCTGAAGAGGGACTGCAGAATACTGATCGAAACGGTATGCAACTCAATAAATATCAGCGTATCAGGCCCGCTGCTTACCTACCTACGAAGAAATGAAAGGTTCAGTAGACTATTTCCGCTTAATCAATGGTTAATGTAATGGTGTATTTAAGCCAGTGTTGTGTGTAACTAGTTACTAAGTGATTAGTTACTGTAATCTAATTACTTTTCACTTGGAAAAGTAAAGTAAGGGATTACTCTTATTATTTCCGTAATTTAATTACAGTTACTTTTGATGTAATTAAACTAAATACTTTGTCCAACATATGTGTGTGCAAAGGGGTAATTGACATCAAAATTCAAAGTCTAACTTTTAAATCCGTGTTTTAACGTATAATTCTCACATTTGTAATACTTTAGTCACTTAATATTACTTTATGCAGTATAAAATTATTTGAATTAATTTAATAAGCCATTTCATGTCCATCTTTGAATCATTTATTTAATCAAGGATGATTAAGGATATAGAAAGTAATTAGTAATAAGTAACTAGATACTTTTTGGAGACAGTAATTTGTACAGTAATATAATTACACTGTTGAATATGTAATCAGTAACTAGTAATTAATTACTTTTTCAGAGTAATTTACCCAACACTGATTGAAGCAACCTAGGCTTTTCCGCCCCGACGGCCTGCACCCCAGCATCATCTGAGCAGATTTAGTTTGACTAGCAAATCAAAACATTAATTATAGTCTGTGTTCCTCCTGCTCAAATGTTTCCAAATGCATTGAGACTGCGTCTGTCAAACGTTTAATAAAATAATTATTTCGGTTAAAGTCAGAGAAAAAATATGAGATTGTGATTTAACCTGAAGACAATGTAATAAACGAGCAAAACCAACTCGTAAAGTTTGGGATACTTTATATTAGACCACTAAATTCAAAGGCAGTTATTGTAAATGAAATGATCACGGACAGCAGTCTTGATATCCTAACGAAACCTGGCTGAAACCAAATGATTGTTTCAGTCTAAATGAGTCTTCTCTAACAAGCTTCTGTTATATGCGTGAGCCATGTCTGGTTGGTCGAAGTGGTTGTGTCACAACAATCTATCGAGACTTTCTTACTGTAACTCAGAGAACAAAGCATAAATTTAACTTTTAATCAAAGTCACTGAGTGCAGCTGTGACATGTCAGAGGAGATCCAGCCCCCCCCCCCGTTTTTTTTCCTCCATTTATTTGATAAATGGAGGAAGACTGCTTTATTAGATTAGCTTCGGTTCGTTCATTAGAATGATCTTACTTGTTATACAAACAGCGTGCACTTCACATATTAAAGTAAATAAATAAAAAAACTATTTTCATTCGTGGGACACTGTTTCTTTAAGATAACCTGAATGTGTGCGTATGAAATGAACAAAATGTGCATATGCACAGCAAGTATTTCCTAAATGTAGTTATTTCGTGACAAACATTTCCAGAAAGTGCTCATGTTTTGGTTGGCATGGTCCATTTAGCACCTTCTGATAACTATAACAATTCTCTGTGAGGGAGAAAAACATCTCCATTGATGGCCATTAGAAACAATCTGAGTATTCTGGCAGAAAACATTTTTGCACAGAAACAAATAGACGGAAAACATTCAAACTCCTTCTTCTGAAGAGCTTTTAAAGTCCCACTACATTCATTTTAATTGTATCACTTAAAACTCATCTTTGAGCATTCAACTAGCACATGTAAACGTTGTTTTCTCTGACAAATGTTTATTTTTTGTCTTAAAATGACTCTAATAAATGTATTTCTACCGTCAGACCTCCTTAAGTATACGGGTATTCGTGAATTTGTAAATTAGTCCCCTGTTTGTTGACCAATGGTAGATAATGAGAGTGAGGTCAAATATTCCATGTTTTAACATATGTTGTTCGGTATCACTAGTTGAAAAGATAGTTTTGATACAACAAAATGTTTTTTTTATATTGACAATCTTCCCACATTAAACATATCTGCAACTTCCATTGCTTCATTCTCTTGTTTGAAAAAAAATGCAAATAAGACTACCACTGTTCATGCGCTCTTATTGTGTCTTATGTACGCTGTAAAAAACAATGAACATTATTTCTTCAGTCACTACAAAGAATAAATACACGACTAGCCTCATGCACATTGTGAACTAGCTCTACTCTGTGGTACTTTAAACTGTCTTTTAAATCAGTGTATAACCCACGGGCCTGAGCCTGACATGTTATTGACACCATCTCTCGCGTGAGCTTCAGATTCCTGCGCTCCGGGCTTCTCTGGGACACCTTGAATAATCATCTCATTTCATTAGCCACAGGCTAAGCCCATGCTAAAGCGCTCTGTTCCCAGCCCTCCCTCAGTTGGAATAATGTGCTTTTAATTGATTCCAAAATATTCTTTTAAACAAGTCGAACATTACAGAAACCAACAAATTGGATGCTGCCCTGCATCATCCGCAAACCACAACGGACTGTGTCGTTCCCACTCACGATGCCAGAAAATCGCAACTTTTATTGTTTCAAATGTGCACAAAGGTAGAGATCGAAAAAGAGAGAGCTTGATGGTTAATCACGTATCTAATGGATTTGGAAATCAAAATGCACTTTAATGTGTTCATTTTGCACATATTTGTTCATGTAACTGTTAAAGAAAGTGTTATCTTATGTACTCTTGAATCAATATAAATTCAAAGAGCAAAGAAAACTTCAGTGCTTATCAGTAACATGTTCCACTGTCTGGATAGTTTTGGCCTGACGTATCAAAACAATTACAGATCATCACATCAAGACCTTCTATATTACCCTTACAGAGTACTCTACCTACCCCCCTAAGATGGTCACTTGTTCAAAGAGAGCATTAATGGGTATGTGTCTCAACCCGTCCACCTCCAGCCCATTATATTCCTATCTGGAAAATGACGGCGTTAATGATTAAAACAGGGGGCGCTGGGGAGGAAACATCACCCTCGATCCTCCCGAAGCACAAATAACGACACGCACCATCCATTAACCTAAACCAGCGAGAGAGTCTCAACTGCGAGTCCATTAACACCAAACGACGCTGGTAATATATTCCTGCACCGCACAAAATGAGCTTTATTCTCACTGCAACTCTGCACAAATGAAACTTTACTTGATATATCAGAGCTAGGACGTGTTATTTGAGGCCCTTTGCAGAATTTCACCTCCTTTCTATCTCAATAGGTCGTATCCTGTGACATCAGTACTGTTCATTGAGGACGTATAAAACAGTACGTGGGGACTTCTATGGTTGTTTCATAATTATCATGTCCAGAAATATCCAGTAAAAGTAACTATGGATCAGGTTATGGACCCACTAAAATATGGACCCATCTCAGGAACCATTAAATGAAAAATATTGAAAGTACTGGAGGGAATTCCAGCGTTATGGATTTGACCTTTTTAGGCTCACACATGAATCCTAGAGAATGTTTTTATTACCAAAATATTGAATCATCTGTTCATATTTTTCTAAACTCTTGACAATAGAGTCTAGCCATCAGAAAAAGTCTACGCACAAGTTGTCTATGTTAAAAGAGAAAAACTTATGTGTTATGGATGTTACAAAAACAGGGTGCTCGTTTTTGAGACAACAAACTTTGCAGAATTTCTGTGAATTCAAATGTAGAGACCAGAAGCAATAATACCCAACAAATGGAGAAGGGATGCTTCTTCATAGAATACAAAATAGTTATTTTCATGTGCCCATTTATGAGGAATATGGACTGTTATGGATGTGACAGTTTTGTTATTGATGTGACAATTCACTTACTATGGAAAATAGTTTTCTTTCCTGGTAATTGTATGAATGAAATACATAAATGTAACCTCAGGGATTTATATTTATTAAGGGTAAATGTACTTCCCCATATCGCCATTTGCATTCTTTTAAAGGTCCAGTGCGTGACATTTAGCAACATCTAGCGGTGAGGTTGTGAATTGCAACCAATGGCTCACTCCACCCCTCCCTTTCAAAGCACTAGAGCGTCTGACACAGGAACAAGATGTTGTCACGTTTTCCCTTTATTGCTGAAGGAGATGATGTATTTATGAAATGTCTTTTTAGAGAAGTTTGTCTGTTTAGGGCTACTGTAGAAATAACATGGTGAATTCCATGTATGGAGACCCAATGTGCATGTATATAGAAATAGCTCAGTCTAAAGTAAAAAAAATAACGCTTCATCATGTTAGGTCTTAATACACCTCTGGTTTTAATAGCTGAACGCAAACGTAGACTGAAAAAACAGAGGAGAATAATATATATTAAAGTCATTATTTTGGTTTGTTTTTCGCACATAAAGTATTCTCTTTGCTTAATTTTATTTTATTGAGCCACCATGAGCGGATGGACCAATTTGACGTCTTTAGTTCTTTTCTGACCTTGGCAACAACTGTAAAAATGATGTCTTTGAGGAGGACTGGAAATCTCTCGGATGTGGTTGATTAACAAATAACAAAATTCTGATTCTGAAATGAATTTTTCCTTCAAAATAGAATACTGCCTGAATTCAATGAACCTGTAAAAAAAAAATTAATACATGAACATCATACAAAGAATAATGGCAATACCAAAATATTTGATGATATAGCAAACCATTGTAATTTCACTGGACTAAACTGTTTGTGTGCGTGTGTGTGTGTGTGTGTGTGCAAAATGACCTGATGTTACCCACCTAAAAAACCACAGACTAAGATAACATTAACCCTTGAGATGCAGATTTAGATGTTTTTATACCTCATAAAGTTGGATTAGATGAACACCATGGAGACCAGCTACCTGCCTGACATATGCTTTAAACCCAACTTCTACATGCATTCAAGAGCAAGTCATGCTCTCAAAGTTCTAAGGATTGTTGCAAAAGTGTTTCAAAAAGCGCATTAAAACTTTAAGACGGGTGTTTGGAGAGGAACTGTCGAAAGAAAATGTTGGATAAATATCTCATTCTGTTTGGCCCTATTGGCAAAGGCGTTCAAAACATTATAAATGGATCGCAGAGCAAACTCTTGTAGTGAAGCGAAAAGAACCTTTAATGTCGCAAAACATAGGTTTAACTTCTTTAACAACATGTTAGGTTCACATGTCTTTCCTTTGATTATCAATTCCAATTCAAATCTGTCGAATTTTAAAATTTAGTATGGGAAATCACACATGAACAGAACATCTTCACATGTCGAGCGTCAACGAATAACAAAAATGATGTTGGAAATGAAACATTAAGGCCTTATATAACCCTGCACTGTCTTGTTTCTTAAAAAGCGGAAACTGAGATGAACAATGTAATTGTCACGGTCACCAGCCAGGGTGCCCTTGTGCTCCACAAGAGGGCACTCCTTTCCAACACCTGGACTGCCAATTCTTACTTAATTTCCAATAAGCCTTTGGACTCATTAATCAGTATTGCAGTATTGTGCCCTAGATTACCCCTTCAATTAAACTGCACATGGATCTTAACCTCTGTGTCAGTGTATATCGTAACAGAATACCAAGCCAAATATGCACCCAGAAGTTCGACTCATCCGCCCAAGCCAAGGTAATCTCCCCATCGAGGAACACACCAGAAAGTTTTTCCCACCATGTACATTACCCAGATTTCACTTTAAAAATGATGACCTTTACGGACTAAACAACCCACTCAAAACTTACCTGACCCGCAACTGGTCATCGAAGGGTCGCTTGTAGAATTTAAAGACTATGCATTCACGAGTTCACCTACACAGATAATAGAGTAGTTTGAGGGTTCATTCTTCCGAGCTCAGAGCACTCCCCCCTGTCCGGGGTGAGGGCTCCGAATCCGGCCTTAGCCTGAACCAAGAACACTCCCCCCCCCCTTTTTGTGTCCTGCTGGAGACGAAGGGTTCCAGGTGAGGAGCCGGGGTGGTGGTGGGATGCTTGAGACAGAAGAGAGAGTGAAGGTAGGACGTTTTGACTATTTATAGAGACACTCTCTCTCTCTCTTTGAAGTGATAGGTTGATTGTTGTGATTGCTGACAGCCGACCAGCCGAGTTAATTATCTGCTCCTGCTCCTCCCGAACTTAGTTTAGTAAAACACCATTTAGTGTGCGTTGGGTCTTCCTTCACAGTTGCTGTGGAGGAGGGACCTGTATGCTCCACACTGAGGATGGCAAGCCCGATGTTGGTGGATACCAGTCCAGAGCCCGCTCTCAAGATGGCCGCCTCACCTGAGCCCACTGCCAAGATAGATTGGAGCCAAGAACCTCCGGTCATCATGACTGCCACTCCAATGGACCCAAGTCCGGTGGTGCCAGAAGCATCTGAAGTACGCCTGAGACAAGTTAAGTCCAAGATTCGACTCCTGAGCGAAGTCAACTCGAAGAGTCTGCTTCTGAGGTAAGTCCAGTCCATGAATCCTCACTTGAGCCAAGTCAAGCCCATAAGTCAGTTCCTGAATCAAGTCCAGTCCATGAACTCGTTCCTGAGCCCATACCAACCCAGACTGTTCCACCTTGGCCACCAGGGGCTCCACCTTTTCTGCCCAAACCACCATCTGTTTCATCTGCACCACCTGCTGTTCAGTCAACTCTATCAACTCTGCCTGTTCTGCCTCTGCTCCGCCCCCACCACCATGCCGCCGCCTCCAGTTCAATCTGCGCCGCTTCTTGTTCTCGCCCTTGGCTCAGCCAGTTCCGCCTCCTCCTCTGCTGGCTCCGCCCCGGAATCCACATCCTGCTCTGCCCTGGCACACCCTGCCACTCCTGCCGGACTGCCAATTCCTACTACATTTCCCATAAGCCTTTGGACTCATTAATCAGTATTGCATTCACCAGTGTCTTGTTTCCTGTTGCACCTCTGACTATTTAAACCCGGTTTACACATTCATTCATTGCTTGGTATTGTTTTTTCGTACAGTTGCTATTTGTTTGTTACCCAGTTCTCAGTTCCCAGTTTTTGTATTGTTTGGACTGATTATATGTGTTTAACCTTTGGATTGTGCCTTGGATTACCCCCCTTTAATTAAACTGAACATGGATCTTAACCTCTGTGTCTGTGCATATTGTAACCTTCACAACATTTGTCACAAAATATTTTTTAATTCAAGTGTCTATTAATAGTATGCCTTAAGGAAAAGGTAATGTGTACAAAGAATATCTTGTTCCCTGCTTTTAGCAAACATTAAAGGGATAGATCAGCCAAAAATAAAAATGATGTCATTTGTTCACCCTCAGGTTGTTCTAAATCTGTTCAACTCTTTCGTTCTGTGGAACACAAGAGAAGCTATTTTGAGAAATGTCTCAAGTGTGTTTTGTATCAATACAATGGAAGTCAATGGGGGTCAATACAGAAGAGAAAGAAGCTTAGTGAAGTATTACATCAGCAAATATGAATGCGTTCAACTGGGTGAATTTGTATCCCTGTTTTGATAGTTGTGATAGACCTCTCACCCGCTCAAACTGGCTACACACATTTCCTTAAAGAAGTCCCATGCGTATAATGAATATTGTTTAAAATTCATGGGCCTTTTTACAACTTGATTACTCCGAAAGGCTGTGGGCCGGTAGACATTACCCTGTCAGAATTGTATTTCCTTTTCCAGATGAGTAAGGGGCCAGTCTACACCGTTTTATTTCCACATTGATAAAATGATAAAAGTCATAATAGTCTCCAGCGCTGGGACCACAGGCGGGGTAACTAACGCCTCACTTCAACAATAAAGGCTTATTTGAGGCAAACGCAACATCTCTGTTTATCCTCGTTGATACTCTATCAACAAAAGTTCTAGTTTGCCGTTTCATTTTTCAATATTTAGGTAAACGGATTTCATTAAAGGGAGTTGGTGGCTCTCCAGGCATCAGAGCCTAAATCTGTGTCAAGCCTCGAGCATTTCATTAGGTGTTAGACGATCAGTGAAAGCATTGGATTGGAAAGCAGTTCTTTTTTTTGGTTTACCTTTACTGTCTCATTTCTAGCACAGAACGTGGTATAAACTGATCTCAGATAAAACAATCCCACTTCTGTGACAGTTTTACCAAAAAACGATATTGTTGCTTAGTTTTTCTTTTGTACTTTCTTTATTAATATTAAAGGTATATTTCACCCAAAAATGAAAACTTCTGTCATCATTTAGTCAACCTCAGATTGTTGCAAACCTGTATGAAAGTATTTGTTCTGATGAATACAAAGGAAGATATTTGGAAGAATTTCATTAACCAAATAGATCTTATCTCCCACTGACTCTACTCTGGCAGTAGATAGGGGACGGGATCTGTTTGGTTACTGACCAAATATTCTTTCAAATATCTTCCTTTGTGTTCAGTAAAACAGAGATATTTATAAAGGGTGAGTAAATGATGACAAGTGTTGGGTGAAATATCCCTTTAAGTTCGTCTTGAATGATTCCTTCCAATAGTCTGTTTGTGGTATTCAAGTTTATTTAACCCATTAACCTGTAAAACAGCTTTGAGACATCTTGAAAGAAACATTTTATTTATCCACTTCTTCCATCTGAACGAGCCACTCCTGGTAAAATAACAAAAAGTTATGAAAGATGTTAAAAATGAATCTGAGTATATGTAGAACTGTACACAATAAAATCTGACATGATCATATTATTACCTAAAGAGCTTCATTGAAGAGGACTTGTAATTCTAACGCCTCTTCGGTCATCTCCTCTTCTGATCTCCATTTAGAAGGAACATCCTCACCTTCTTTGTCATGTTTCTGGAGCTGCAAATTTATCACCAAACAGTAAGTCAAAATGTATATATATTTATATATATATATATATATATATATATAAATATATATCATCAATTGAGTACACTTTAAACATGTTTGAGGATGTGCTGTACAAACAAAAGACTACATCTCTCAACCAGCAAAAATAATAATGTAGATCAGATTCAATTCGAGCATCATCTTGCACTTCAACCCAGTTAAAAGCTGACTGATGAAAAACACATTCATTGTCATAAATAAAGAAGCTTTCAGTCCAAGATGCTCAAGTGAGGCGACGAGGTGACAGACCTTTTAAGATTAATAAATGCTTTGAAGTGACTTTATCTTTCTTACTTTTAATAGCAAATGCAATGCATAAAGACATATGAGTTTACACAAGGGACATCAGAGCTCATACATGGTGAAGAGGTTCCCACTCTGCAGTAAAGGCGGATGTTATCTGTGTTATTTATCACTGGCCATAATTTCCTCTATTCATGCACAACACATGCTCAGAAATTATGCTGTACATGATGGAGTCAACGGAAGCATAAACATATTGAATGAAACACGTTCTGAAAAGCTATACATGTGTATTTAAGTACTCAGTTTAGAAGCAAATATGTATCGTAAATGTCAGCAGAAAGCAATTAAGACAAAAGCATGCAGGCTTGTAGAATTTCCACAGATATTTATTTTGACAGCACTACAGAAATGGGAAGTTTAATATGCACACTGAATTAGATGTCAGAAATGAACATTTGAACACATTATACAATAAGATGTGTACAATTTAAGACGTCAGCAATATGATTGTGTAAAAAAGGAATCATGATATCTTAGTAACGTCTGTCAGTGGGGACCATCTTAAAATGTCAATCCTGGTAACCCCTCAACTTTCAATTAAAAAGTGGATTATTAAGCCTGCCCTCTGTATGTAGGGCACCCTACCGGAGGATCTGTGCCTTTCCCGGCAACAAAGACAATGGTGCCGTCTAGCTATGGTATAGAATCATCCTGAGACATTGGAAATCTACCTCATCCTCTCCGAGGAATGGCTAGAACTCATGTATAATATTGCTAGCTATAAACGTGTGATATTTTGAGTGAAATTCATGAAAATATGGGGCTCTTTACTTGCATTGATTGAGAAAAGTGTATAAAGGAGAAAAAATATTGTTGTATATGACCTGTATTGTTGAGTAAAGTCTAAAGCTATATTGAATTGTCAAAACCCAGATGTATTACATTTTTTTTTTACTGTTTGCATTTATTTGTATTATTATTATTTTATTTTAATGTTTTATAATTTTATTTATTATTATCATTTATCTATTTTCTTTTGGGGGGGTTAATCATTATTTTTGATGCCTTTGACTGTTCCTGGTCATTTTTGTGTCAAGAAAATAAAAAGCAACATAAAAAAGAGGATTATTGTAGAAATTACATTTCTAAGAAGTTTTGTTTATGCTCTATAAACCATAGTCCTGTTACCTTTATGAAGGTATAATTCAGTAGCGAACCATGACGTTTTACTGTCACTCAAAACAAATCTCCCATTGATTTAATGTTCTGACAGCGGTATGTTAATTGTTGGGACTAACGTAAGCCCACGTTCGAATTTATTGCAGCATGCGCAGGCTGCGCAGACAGCGTATGAAATCGCAGAACTTCAAATGCTCTGTGATCCTGAATTACTCTTGCGAGACTTGGAAATCTCACGTAGATAGAGTCCGCATCGATCCAATAAGTTAAATATACAAAACGAGGAGGGAAGATCGGCCGACGTTTATTGAAAATAATATATTGTTAAGTTATTTAATATAATTTTTTACGATAGTTTAAGTCATCACAGAGGGCCCTTAGGGTTTGATCCTGGCATCGTTACATCCCAGCATAACATTAAAAAATATTAATACATTTTAACAAAACACATTGTATTTGCTTATTTTTAAATAGTAAATGTAACAAATGTACTCCATTGGTTTTAACCCCATGCGAACTAAACATCACTGTGACACACAGTTATGTTTTAACAGCTATAGGCCTCGTTGGAAACACAAACAAAAGCAGGCAGCTGAGACTGTCAGAGTTACTTATCATCCGGTTGTTCTCCGCTTGTCTGTATTTGTTCTCTGTCTAAAGAAAAATGCTGCTTGAGCTATGAATCTGTTTCTGCCTTCCATCATCGCGTGGCGTTGCAGCCCCCCGTGGTTTCTCTTGAGGATATATCAATGCATCCATAAGATGAACTCGGGTCGGAAAAGTGTTTTGGATGGGAGTGGAAAGCTCTTTCCTATTTGTTCTTGGAGCTTGTAAAGCTAAACAGAAACCGCTCCTCGGATCCGAGTGATTCGGAGCGACACATCAAGAGTAGACGGTCGATGGTATCACATTTTTGCCGAGAGCGGGGAACTTGGGAGAGAACGTGCCTGGAAAAGAGCACAGCTGCTATGAGGAGCAGGAACTTCACAGCCAATCATGTAACAAAAACAAAGATTCTTTGGAAAATGTTGTTTCTTTTTGAAATATTACAAAGCACTAGTACAAAATCCACTGTCACGTATATGCCTACAGGTCCATCTGTCCATAGTTGTTGTGGTCAGCATGTCTGGATGTACATTGAAAATGAACCATAAAACAATCACATGATATGTTTGCTCAGGTGATTTGCTCAAAAAGGTCTCGTTCTCTCTGGCATCCCCCTCATGAAGTAGCTCTTCACTGCAGGATGCGAGATCCAGGGGCAGGGTTTGAACCAGAGACAGTCTCCTCCTTATGCATTGGGATTGGTCAACACTGGATCCAGTCTCCTCCCACTGCATCTTGATTGGTCGACAGATTTCTGCAGCAGTTTTGAGTCATACTCATGTTGTTGCTCTACCAATTCAGACTCGTAACTAAAGTTAATTTTTGACGGAAAATCGAATTTGCTGAAGACAAACTTCATTTATTAACGTATTTTTAATCACATATTTTATTCGATTTAGGGTAGGTTTATCATAACTATCACTTACAGGCGTACGCTAAATTATGATTACACTGATAAGAGCAAACTTTGGCGACCACAGGAATTTAGCTCTCCAAATTGCGGCTGAGTATGTAAAGTGGGAGGAGCTGGATCTGGATCCAACCTCACCCCCTTGATCTTTCTTTCTACAGTGAGGAGCATATCCCTTCTTGTCTGGAATTTTTATCGTGTTTGATCTCCCCAGAGAGAGAGAGACAATAAAAAGACTAAAATCCAGAATCTCACATGTTAAGTCATGGTTGCCCACTGACTACAGTCTGACTGACACACTTCTGTGACTCCAGTATCACTTGAGGGACCAGCTTAAATGTTCGATGACATGCACCACTAAATCACACTAGCATGAGAGCAGAGCTCTGCGGGAATACTGCGGAGCTGGAGTGCTTGGAAATGCTATAGGAATAAAAAAAAACTTCACCAGATTTACCAAACACTGTAGTCACATCGCATATATCTCACAGGTAGAATGAGATGAAGGACAAATGTGATTTTGACATTCTTCCAAAACAGAAGTCAGTTTGTACATTAAAGACAATTTGGGACCAATATCATGTAATTTATTAGTGAACAATGTGATTGGCATGCAAAGACTTGGAGCAGCATTTAGAGGTGTAGCGGTGCACTGCCATCAAATCTCAAATGGCGCTGTTGGTATGTTATTTTTCAGAAAAAAAACAATATAGCGCAATGCAACACCATTCACCCAGTACTTACAGCACTTAATTGAAGTGCAAAATTAATAGATTTTATTAAAGGATGGTTCACCAAAAATATAAAATTCTGTCATCATTTATTCACCGTTTAGACATTTAAACCTGTATGATTTTCTTTCTCTTGCAGAACACAAAATAAGATATTTCAAAAAATGTTGGTCCCTATTATCTTGCATGTGTTTTGTGTCCATTCATTCACATTTACATTTATTTAGTCATTTAGCAGGCGCATTTATCCAAAGCGACTTACAAAGAGTTAGGGAGCAACAAGCGATATGTCATACGGGAGCCATAATACATTAGGTGCCAATACAATACATTCAATGGGAACCAACAGTCTTTGTTTCAAAACTGTTCCTTTGTGTTCTGCAAAATAAAGAAAGCCATACAGGTTTGAAATGACAAGAGGGTGAGTAAATGATGAACAAATTAAGATTTTTGGGTGAACTATCACTTTAAAATCTGTGTTTTGGGTGATAACCAGGACTTGCTATGGGGTTGCCAGGGTGTTTTTTTTCTCTAGTGACTTTTCACATCTTGCTCGATTTCGACTTCTATCAGATTGTGGATCAACACATTTACACATATAACTCATACAAAAAATGATATAAGCCCAGAAAATATAATAGTGTTTAGAAAAAAAATAAACATATAAGGGATTGTATCTCCTTGTTTATCTAATACTCGCTCACACAAGATTGAGAAGCGCCATTTTGGAGCTCATTGTACATAAGAATCTTTAAATAAGACGTTTTTTGTTACAGAGTACCATGTGACAGAATAATACATTTTATTAATCTTCAAATGCCTTTCATCTGTGCAGTTATCACCTAATTACCAAAGACCTTTTGTTCACACATTCAAAGAATGAAAGAGATTAGATAAAGAACAAATATTTTGAAAGGAACTTTGGATAATTATACGCTCCTGATTTGGTTATCAACTTTATAAATCATTAGTAGATTTTATATCATACAAAACTTAGAAGACAAACATTTATTTTAAGAGTTCCTTTCATTGTCCAGACTTTGAATACATATACATATACATACTGTATAAACAGTATGTCACAGAAATGAGTACAGCCCTCACAGTTTTGTAAATATTTTATTATATCTTTTGTTTGACAACACTTAAGAAATGAAACTTTGTCCCCTCTAAATCACTCAACACACAGCCATGTGGGTCTAAAGCGATGGCAACAAAAGTAAGTACACCCCTAAGTGAAAATGTCAAAATTGGGCCCAATTATAATTTTCTCTCCCCATTGTCCTGTGATTCTTTACTGTTACACGGTCTCAGATGCCAACGGGAAGAAGGTTTGTTAAATTCGTTGTTATCGCTCTCACTCTCTCACACTAGTCACTGGAAGCTCAACATGGCACCTCATGACAAAGAACTCTCTTAGGATCTGATAAAAGAATTGATGCTCTACATAAAGATGACCTAGGCTATAAGAAGATTGCAAAGAGCCTGAAAGTGAGCTGCAGTACGGTTGTCAAGACCATACAGCAGTTCAACAGGACAGGTACCACTCAGAACAGGCCTCGCCATTGTCAACCAAAGAAGTTGAGTGCACGTGCTCAGCGTCATATCCAGAGGTTGTCTTTAGGAAATAGATGTACGAGTGCTGCCAGCATAGGTGCTGCGGTTGAAGGGGGTCAGCCTGTCAGTGCTCAGACCATACATCAATTTGGCCTGCATGGCTGTCGTCCCAGAAGGAAGCCTCTAGGAAGGAAGATGATGCACAAGAAAGCCCGCAAACAGTTTGCTGAAGACAAGCAGACTAAGGACATGGATTACTGGAACTGTGTCCTGTGTTCTGATGAGAACAAGATAAACTTATTTGGTTCAGATGGTATCAAGCATGTGTGGCGGCGACAACCAGGAGAGGAGTACAAAGACAAGAGTGTCTTGGCAACAGTCAAGCATGGTGGTAAGAGTGTTATGGTCTGGTGCTGCATGGGTGCTGCCGGCACCATGAATGCCAACATGTACAGTGACATACTGAAGCAGAGCATGATCCCTGCCCTTCATAGACTGGGCCGCAGGGCTGTATTCCAACATGATATCGACTCCTAAAGAAGCTGAGTGTTAAGGTGAGGGACTGGCCGAGCATGTCTCCAGACCTAAACCCTGTTGAGCATCTGTTGGGCATCCTCAAACATAAGGTGGAGGAGCGCAAGGTCTCTAACATCGGAAGCTCTGTGATATCGTCGTGGAGGAGTGGAAGAGGACTCCAGTAGCAACCTTTGAAGCTCTCGTGATCTCCATGCCCAAGAGGGTTAAGGCAGTAATAAATGGAATATACTGGAAAATAATGGTGGCCACACAAAATATTGACACTTTGGGCCCAATTTGGACATTTTCACTAAGGGGTGTACTCACTTTTGTTGCCAGAGGTTTAGACAATAATGCCTGTGTGTTGAGTTAATTTGAGGAGACAATGTTATACAAGCTGTACACTCACTACTTAACATTGTAGCAAAGTGTCATTACAATGTTGTCACATGAAAAGATACAAGAAAAGGTTTACAAAAATGTGAGGGGTTTACCCACTTCTGTGAGATACTGTATACATGCATGCTTCTGTATATTATGTACACATACAGTATGTATCTATATATTATATATACTATATATATATAGTAAGAAAAACTGTTCTTCAGCCCTGAATACGACAGTTTTCCAAAGGAACAGGCAGGAACCACATGGCTTCACTATAACAGCTGCATAGTTGTCTAAACAGCCACTTTCTCTTTTACCCAATGGACGAATGCAAAGCTCCTAGACAAGCCTCCTGCCAAGGAAAAAAGCCCCTACCATCGCATCCATCCACAAATAGTGTATCCCATTCAAACAAGCCTATTTTACAGACGCTGGCAGAAAGATCGCCATCTAGAGTCTGAAAGCATACGCTACCTGTTTGAGAACGTTCCCCTTGGCACATGCTAATATATGAATTTATGTGCTCATTAAAAGACACACATTAATGCAGCATGGGGAACATAATGGGTTTTGCGACTGCTTCTTGACATTTAAAACAGCGAAGCAATAAAGGGTCTACATCTTGACTATCTCCCTGCCTCTTGACACAGAGACCTTGAGCTGCATTCAGCGGCTTATGAACGTGACATGGAAGGTCATCATATAATTACACCAGAACAAAAAGAAACTTAAAGGACAATCTCTGGTTCTCTGTCCATAAACGGGAGGAAAATGGAATAATTGATTACACGAAATGTGCTTATCTTGGCACGTTTGAGGACTTATTGGCACGTCAAGAATATTGGCACATCAAGAGCCAGCAACTATACAGCAACACGAATGTGATTGTGAAGAATATAATTGAAATGTAATTGGCTGAATGTCATAAAGACATGTCCAGGTCATATTTTACAGCAGCTTTAAAAGATTTTGCATGTAGAAAACTGAAACCTATTTTTAGGACATTTTTAATAAAAATTGTAATACAACTTTTTTTTTTATATGTTGTTTTTTTGTTACTTATATTAAAGGAAGTACTTTTTTTGCTAAAGATCTAATAACGTTATAATTAAATATAGTTTTTCATACTCATGAATATAATATTCTTAATAACAGCAATGGGATTGGAATGAGCTTGCCCTGAAATCACAAAGCAAATAATAATAATAATTGTTATTATTATACATTTTATTTATTTTACAATTCAGATTTAGTTTTCTTTTTTAATTTAGTCTGTAGATATTGAGTAGTATTTACTTTTCCCAGATATCCCAGATTTGAGATCACAAACCCCTAAATTTAGGAGGAGGCGGGGCAAAGTCTTGTTAAACTGCTATAGAGAAGATGAAGAGCTGCCCACACTAAGCATTTTGGAAGTAGGAGAATCATATAGAAACTAATCTAAACCGATGCTGCAATAATGTTATAATATGTTAAGAAAGGCGTCTTTATAACAATCAAACATGAACACATATCATAACCCACCCAAAATACAGAATCATGTCTTCATTTATGACCATAACATGACCCCTCTAAAAAGACTTGAAAAGATCAGGATTTCTTTTTCGAAACAACAATGGCCTATATGCAAGCTGGATTTTTTTGCTCTTGCTTTCAAAGGAAATTTCATAAAGTGAGTTGTCATGATTTATATTTCATTTGTGAAGTGAATGTTTGACACACTGTATAATTATTACAGCGTTCAGAGACGTGAAATTGAGAAATCAGAGAAATTGAAGAGCGCATATATTCTTCATAATTTTACTTCACAATCTATAATCAACAGAGGGATCTCCTGCTGGCAGGTATGTAATTCACAACTCAAACACAAAGATAGCAAAAGTTGGCGCACCTATTTTAACCAGACGTTCCTTAACAAGGCTGTCAGGGCTGACAATGAGCAAAAGGCGGGTAAGTGCTTCTTCACAAATGTTTCCTCCTGCTTTCAGGGACGACACGACTTTGGACGTTCTTCACACCCCCCTGGATACCAGCACTTTGTTACATGGTCACTGCACATTGACATCCCTGACTGTGGAGTGCAGGCGCAGTGGGACGGGAACCAAGAGAGGAGACGTTGTGCCACGCGTTCTCTCTCTCACTTCCGACGGAAGCCATCTTAACGGCATGTAAATACATTTCAACAGCTGGTGTAGTAATTACCAGGCAAAAATGATATTCCCCAGACTGTCAGAGTAGGTCCCTTGGTTGAAAACTTGTCAAAGCGTATCTGTTTTCACAGCAATACTGATGAAGCTGGAGTAAAGCAGTAATGTGGCTTCATTAACTAAAATACTGTACCAGAACTAAATGAAGCACTGTGATTGGACGGATGAACAGTTTTAACTGTCATGTGATATTGTCTTCTATGAAGTGGAAATAAGGAGGAAGTTAAGCATGCCTTTACTGAGAACCGACCCCAGAGGGAACACTTTCTAAAAGGCGTTGTAGAGTGATAGACAGAAAAGTTGCAATAAACTAATTTGATCATGATGAACTGAGTCTCAGTTTTATGAATGAGGAGCAAAATTGGGTCTGAAGGGCTGACAAATACAGTCAATATTAAATTGTGTGTAATATTGTGTCTTTTCACTCTTTTAAATCTACAGCCCGGAAGTTTGACATCTTTGTTGCCATCTCAGTTCGAAACATAAAATTGCAGTTATATGAGGAGCTAGTTTCTTAACGTGGGTAACACACAATATCTGCCGCTATTTTCCGACTAAATGAAACAACTATGTTACCAAATTGATCACAATAGTGACGTCTTACCTGTTAATGCAATCCTATAAGAAGTCGGAGCCAACTCTCAAAATCTCTGTCAATATCAGCTTTTGCTTTAGGACGGAGCTGTCACTTTAGCTCTCTGGAGCGTGAGGTTACATAGTTACTAGCATAAAGTGATTCCCCAGACGCAATCACCGTCAGAAATTGAGATGTTTACATGACATTCCCCAGATGATCGCCTTTAAACACAGCCTTCTAGATAATGATGATTCTAAGCAACTTTTATAAGAATGAACATTCACATGATAAACTAGCCAGTTCCTGTCCTTTGTGTGTCATGATCCTCCTTACTTAGTTTTAAGACTTGCGGCAGGATTGTGGCAGTACACACGTGTTTGGTGTTGAGAGAGTCACTGCATTGTTTTTTTGCTCTACCTTACCTGTGTCTATGACGTTGCGTCGTCATCGCATCCTGTCAAAATTACCTTTCTAGTCAGGTCAAGTTCGGTCCGTTTTAGTTCATGTTAAGTATTGTTTTATTTAGTCCAGTCAGTTCATTGTGTCCTGTCGAGTCTGTTATTATTATCCCTTGTTCATTGTTGTTTTACCCCCTCTTGGGTTTTGCTTTGTGTTACGTATAAAAGTCTTTGTTTTACACCACCTCTGACTGAAAAAGTTTGACACTTAAGTGTACTCGATTCTTTGAAATAATCATAAATTCATGATGATTAGAATATTGAATAGTTACTATATGCAGGAAAACCTGTAACATTAAATGACTTAAGGTCAGATAACTGATCATGCACAATATATGTGACACTGGGCAACAGAACCAAACCTGAGTGGGTAATTCACAAAGAGCGGGCGGCAGCAAGTGAAGTTTGTAGGCATGTTTTCGGTCATTTTTGTGTGCAATTTTGCTGCATCCACTTACAAAAATAAAGTTGTTCAAAATATTTTCATAAAACATGATCTTTACTTAATATCCTAATGATTTTGGGCAGAAAAGTAAAAATGGATAATTTTGACCCATACAATGTTTTGTTGGCTATTGCCACATATATTCCTATGCTATTTCAGTTTTTTATCTATTATTCAGTTTCATAGACAAGGCTTGAGGCTAGTCCCAAACTAAAATACATATTTGAGCTGTACGAATTGAAAATAACTTTACCTTTCATTGTAATGCTTGCCACAGCTTTAGCTCGAACATTGGTCTAAAGGTCACATATAGTTAAAATACAGACATTTGAATACTATAGTTTATTATTCTAATGGGGTCTATTGTATGGACAAAGTCTTCCACTACAACTGGTTGAGAGAAACAATATCTCACAATGAGAAAGACTGAACATGATTAACCCAATGTAACCCAATTTTATTCTTGGATAACCATCATGTCACAGCACAGTGAAAGATCATGACCCCTGAGGTGAAGATGACCTGCCTTTGTTTAAAACTGATCCCATTAATGAGCGAAAACCCAACACAATCTCATTGCAACTAGTTGCTCAATTGATAGGATTCGTTTTTAGTACTTTAGTGCAGTTTTATTTTTCCTCTAAAGCACATAGATCCATTTGAATGGTTTTGAAGCTGAGTTGAGTGGTTTCAGTCCAGTGAACTTACAGTAGGTTGAGCTGTGGGGTTAAGTCTGGGCCCTCATATTTGTAATTTTCAAACATAAAGTAGTTTTTGAAGCTAAACGTGTTTGCAACAAAATAGTTCAGGTTGCAATAGTTATGTTTCTCTGAGAGATGAGGTTGGAAAGCTGAAGATGCTGCTTGCTAACCCAGATAGCACAATCCATCTGGCTTACGTCTATTTGACGTCTGCATTAACATCTTACTGACATCTGCAATACGTAGTTTGCTCATCTGCATTACGTCTCGGAGTCGTTTGAATGTCTGTAATACGTCTGCTAAAGATCTTGAGATTTGCTGCGTAAAAACATCTGCTAAACATCTTAGAAAGAGCAGATTTACATCCATTCTAAATCATAAACATCTTACAGATGTCTTCAAGATGTCTATATAACGTCTGACAGCAGACATCTCCGAGACGTATTGCAGATGAGCAAACTATGTATTGTAGATGTCTGTAAGATGTAAATGCAGACGTCAAATAGACGTAAGCCAGATGTATGCGTGCTATCAGAGTAACTTATGCTAACAGTTTCTTTAAATAGCTGAAACCATCTTTGGTCAAAATGCATGTTGTCACCAAGAGCGGTACAACTAAATAAACGAATATCTATCAAAAATCAGCTTGTAAACTAAATCTGTTTCCACTTGTTTGCTTGTTTCCATTTAAACTCGTAAACTGCAATTATATGTAACTTTGAGAATAGTCAGATTTCTTGCATGTAGTGACGTCACCACCAATAGTCCATCCAGTAATTAAAATTATAACTCTTCTCACATCCCAAGTACCTGCAAATGCATCAATGTTTTTTTTCATTTTGCCATTTCTAAATCAACGGGATGATTCAAGAATGGACTTTTATGTGTTACTTTACTGTTACTGCCATTGGCGACTTTAACTACTATGCTTTCTTGGGGAAGAGGCTGCTAATGTGAGAAGACGTAAAATAACCAACAAACGTTAAACGAAATGTGAGGCATGGAATGACAAAGTTTTGTTTTCTAGTTGGCTGCTATAGTCGCTTCGAGACAAAAATAACCTTCAAAAGTCGTATGATTCGTTAAATCTACAATCGTAAAGCTTTCAGATGTACTTGGAAGAGACTGCCTCTATTTACGGCAGATTAAATTCACTTTCAATTACAGACGAGTCACGTAAGTCTCTGTTCTGAAGGGATGTAACCTGCTCTGAAGAGCTCATCGCCGCATACAAGAAACAAACACACACCCAAGGACGCATCATTAACATTTCACAACAGTCGTTTTTTCCACATTCCTTTATTCTCTCATTATTTCTCCTTCATTATTTCAAGGCAAACACAGTGCCGCCGACAATAATCTCTGACAAAAGAGAATTTATGATGGCTTGTCTCAGGCACTCAGACTTATCTCAGACTCCTCTAAGGCCTAAACTAACATGACCTGCGTAACTTAAACAATGTGAATGTTTCGTGATAATTTAGACCATCCAAATAAGATTATTACAAAGGCAAATGCTATACAGTTGCAACTTCACGTGTTTGAGGGAGGAGCAAATATGTCAAATTTTTTAGCTTAATTAACAGCCATCAAACAGAATCCCGAACATCGTTGTAACTAATTCATGTGTGTTTGGGGATTTTCCGTTTTGATGAAAAGAAGAGAACCTAGATGATTAAAAACGTCCTGCCATACCGGATGAATAATTCAACTGGCTTGGCCCCTTTGACATACAGTAACAGACGACTATTATCACCATTTCGGTTACGTAAGCCAATTTGCCAGCCTCATGGTGACAGTCTGCGACTGCATAACAGGAGTTGAAAGAAAGATAATATCATAATATAGTTATTCAGGGCAAAACATGCACTGAAAGTATTCGTGGCACTGTACAAAGACCTGTCCGTGCTTCATCTGTGCGACTTTCGTTGAGTGTTTGCTGAAGTCAATACATGCATGTCTGTGCAGTAATTGACCTGAATTGAGGCGAGCGAAGCCTTAAGGCCCAATCAAGATTAATTACATTCTCACACATGCAAATCAATGCATTGAGTTGGAGGGCTGTTCTGTACCGCTCTCGTCACCCTTGTTTTAGAGTGCAATAATTTATTTCGAGTCTGGAGAGAACGGCTGCATATTGTAATTATACTGTTCGCAACCCATTTAAAAAATAACATAATTAATTTGTGGTGTTCTTACTGCAGCAAATAACATGTGCTATTGTGAATGTATTTTGTCATTTTTAGCCATACTACACATTATATAATATACTAAATATTATTATTTTAGACTATTGCGAGCAAGGCAGGATGAGAGCCGTGAGGGAGCAACGTGAGGCCGCTGACGCAAATGATAATGAGAACACCTGCGCGTTGCATCGGTCTCACATCTCTCAGGGAGGAGATCGGAAGCATAAAAGGACGAGAGACAGGAGTGTACGACAGAGGGGACCAGGCCTGGAAATTATGTTTGGTTTTATAATGTTTGTGTGTGGTTTGCAGTCGAACGTGAGGGAGCTGCCCTCATTTTACTTTCGTTTGGTGGTTTGTTATTACTAAAGTTTGGTTAAATGTTTGCCGGTTCCCACTTCCATTCTTTCATACTTTGGACATTGCTACAACTATATACTGGGACTCCCCCATCTTATGAGCAGGTTTGACTACTTTGACTACTACTAGTCATTTTCACAATCTTAATGTTATAGCAATTCAAAATAAAGAATTCTGTGCTTTAATTTTGTATCAACAGTTTTGTCCATTCCAACCTGACAACGTTCATGTGCACAAAGCAAGATTCAATCAGAAATGATTGATTCAGTCTAGTGTAAAAGAACTTGAGTGGACCCAGACCCGAACCAAGTGGAACACCTTTGAGTCAAACACTCATCACCAAAACCCATTAATGACTTGTACACAGGGTTCGTTTCAGAACAGAAAATACAAGAAATTGTATTATATAGCATTCATATTTTGTTTTGATTGAAATTACTGGAATAGATAAACATGTTTATACGAAGTGGGTGTCCCAAAAATGTTGTCAATATAGTGTAGTATATTTGGCTAATAATTGCTAAATACATTTTAAGAACAAACATATAAACAATATAGAGATATGAGAATATCACAGAGCTAGCACTGGCAGGCGGGTAACCAATCACAATATAAACCACTGATATACTGTGAAAGCCCTCTCGAAATGCCATAAAAAACATTCAGAAAACAGTTCACCGGTGGGACAGCTCTCCCAAAAATGTATTTTGTCATTGACATTTTGTCGTGCGGTATATGACTCTGTCATCTGTGGAATACAAAAAAAGATATTTTGAGAAATGTCTCGGTAGTTTTGTGTTCATACAGTGAGTGAAAGTCAATGGGGTCAATGTTATATTCTTCAAAATATCTGCTTTTGGGTTCTGCATGTCATTGACATGATGGTGAGTAAAAGATATATTAATTTTCATTTTTGGATGAACTTTCCATTAAAGCAATGTATTAAGAAAGATGTCAAACAAACTCCAACATCATGTTGATGAGTTTTGCATAGGCAAGTGCACTCACATTTTCTTCGCCAAAATGTCTAAATCTGTCCGTTCTTGCTTTAACATAAAATAACAGTGATGTAATGTGTCAGGATGACTTTGACACACGTGGCCAAGGTTTCGGATTAAGGTTACATCCGGATTAAAACTCCACAGGCTTAGACAAGACAAGCAGACTGAACCTTTATCAAAAAACTGACCGTCCTTTTTATCCAGACGCCTTCTTGTTCCTTATTAGCTCCTTTCTTTCTCAAGTAACCTTTAACCTTCAAAATCTCTCGCTCACTCTCTCATTTTCGCACTTTTTCTCTTGTGTAGCGGTAATGATTTCCTTCTCACAACACTGTCACAAAGTGCTATTTCCCTTCAAAGTAAAGCCACCTATCAGAGGGACTGGATTATGCTGACAGACAGCGCACCTCATTTGGCCCCCGGAGGCCGCTTCTCACCGTGAGTGTTGATTTTTAGAGTTTACACATCTCATTATCAGCATCATTTGGTGTTTGCCCATTCCAGATAATTAAAAGAAAATACGAACATAAAGAGCCAATCCACTTCTTGTCAAAACCTGTCTGGTTTCTACAACAATGTGATGAAGCAGGCGCTGATAGAGACAGACCGTCATGAAGTGACAGTGTTTTCGCTTAAAACGTCTCAAAGCTTGACAGTTTCTGATAGACAGAGACAAAAAAAGCCATTACTCGGACCAAAAGATGAAAACAACAGCTGTAAAGGTGTCATGAATAAAAATAAAAAATTTACATTGACACTATGCATTTGCCGGACATGTTTATCGAAATTTTTTTGTAACTTCACAATTTTGTTGATGACTCTTTAGTAACTTTTGATAAAGAAACTGAATAATAAACAAAAATATAACCTTCAGCTGCATTATTCATTACACGTTGTGCTATTTACAGCAGGTTTTTATTTTGCAATGTTTTATATCTTTTAAAAACGATCTATTAAGAAGAATGATATTTGAAATATGTTTTTAGTACATTTAAACAATCATTCTACTGATTTAACTCTCACAATCTGTTACAACATGCAACCAGTGCAAGACAATGCTATAGTACGATGTAGGCTATATCATGGAACCTTACATCATCAAAATAAAATAAAAAAGGAAACAGAAGGTGCACATATTAGCAGATTGTATGTTCCCTTGGAATCAAACCCATAACTTTGCGTCAGCACGTTGTCAGCATCACGTTCAACTGTAGTTGAGCTACAGGATTGAGTAGCTCATCATGAAAAAGAGCAAGAAAGTAAAGTGTGAACCTCAGACTGCATAAAGGACTTTCACCTCAAATCCAAAATATGTACTGTGTGCTGGATGGCGGCCAAACCTTCTGAAGTTTAAGAAAAAGGCAGTGTGTGTTGTGTGTATCATCCCTGGACAGGCCCACAGGCTGATGACAGGGTCTCTCAGTGGACTGGAGGACAATCTGGTGTGTGTCACAACATCCAGACGCTTTCTTGCCCAACGGAGACTAATTACTCAGTATGACAACATGTCTCCTGTTTCCTTTCTTCCCCTCTCTCCTTCCCAGAATGCACCACACACCTCCAATGAACAGAGGGGAAAGGAGTTTGATGACAGCTTGTTTCATTTGTCGTTTTAATGTCGACTCTACATTGCACATTTCTTTAGGAGGAGTTGGGATTGAATTGGTCATGACCTATAAGATGCTGAATTGTAATGACAACAATTCAACTGTGAAACATTAATTCTACCTAATTACGGAATAGCGGGCGTGGTTGTCAAACTTTTTTTCATGAAATATAAATCAGGGTGAGTTTTTGAAAAGGCGCATACAAATAAAAGGAATTGAAATAATAAATGAAATAAATAATCAATAATAATAAAACAAAATCAAAAAGTTTAACAACAATCTTTATGGTTTAATCTGTGACCGTGGATCACAACACTAGTCTTCAGAAAAATACATCTTTTTTTTTAATTGTTGATTTTCTTTTATGCCAAAAAACATTAGGATTTTAACTAATGCTTTTTATTTCCTTCCCAAAATATATAAAACTTTATTTTTGGGAGTGGTTGGCCAGCTACAGTTTTGTTTTTTGTTTTTTCTTTATAATTATAATTTAAGTGCTTTAAATTCATTTACGGTTTATTTCAGTTTATTTCTGAGGCAACATTTACATTTTACATTAAGTTTAAATTTTTCCAATAAATTGTAGATCAATAATTGATTTCATTTTAATGACCAGAAACATTTTCAAAACTAGAATTTTAGCAAACTAAAATATCCTTGCTCCACAATTCAGTTCATTTCCAAATGCCCATTTTTGTTAACTTTAAATATGTTTATACTCATCAACTTCATCAGTATATTAGGTGTTTAATAAGACAAAAAACAGCCCTCCGCTCAAGGTCAGCAGCATGAAACAAACACAATGTGGACGAACATATCTTACGCCCCCTCACTATCCTGCAGTCAGGGAGAGAAATGCTTCAATTAACCTTTTCAGCGGCATTTAAAAGCCATGAAAGGACATCAGATGACCGCAGTACTATCAACTATGTACAGTAAAGTAGGCCTTCTGATTGGCAGATCCATCGTCCTCGAGAGCCAATACAAACAGCCGTGCCCTTGCCAGCAACGTGAGAATTACCAAAAATTTGTTTCTAATGGACCGAAATCCCAAGACTGGCACGGGCGCGGGATGATTATGAGGAAAACTAAGCAGCGCTATTAGGAGTGACATTTGAGTCGGCCGCTAATTTTCCAATAAAATGCCTGAATAGCTGTTATGATAGACGCCTCAGGATAAACACCAGATGTCCGGACAGATGAGAAACCTAGGGAAGGGATCACTGAATATCTACGGATTGAAGTGCTCTCCCGCATGCACACGCTCTCTAACACTTTGGATTTAATTGATGCTACAGGAGAGGAGAGGAGATCTTTAAGGGGGGTTTGAGTAGCAACACAAGGACCTTAATCACAGTGCTGGAATACAGACTCGAGAGCCTCAGAGCTGTCGATAAGAGAGAAAATCATGGAAAACAAACCCTCGCCACTCACTCGTATGAGAAATCAAATTATATCTCACTCCCCGATGTGTATCGTAACTGGAGGAAAGTGCAAAAGCGCAGCGTTATAGATTATTACGGTGCGATGAAAAGCTGAAGATTCACCGATTGTGGGGATAAATGAATATTCAGTGTGAATATTCATAAGATTGTTTGCATAAACACTGTCCATATGGTGCTGAAGCGAAAAGCAAGTACGCACAATCCAGGTGTCCTCGCACCTTATACACACACTCGTACGCGCTAGCAAACTTCTTACCCCCTGAACTCGCCGTGCCCCTCGCTTTTTTAAAGTTTTGAGGCTTGCGCGTCCTACCCACTCAAAATTCCCATCATGCTTTGCGGCGGTAAACATGTAACGTAGTGTCGACTGATGGAGTCAGAAAGGTCACTCGGCTGCACTCTCAATAAGCCAACCGGTACCTGCGCACCTCTCACTGGCTACAGCTCATAAATATGAAGGAGACTGACATTTCTAAATTAAACATCACGTGGAAATCTGTCAACACCGCAACGGCACACAATGGGGAACCGTCAGAACGCTGTTGTCTGAGTTATTAAGTTGTTATAACAACTTTGGGTTTCTTGACTTTCTCATTTCACGCATATATTGAGGGAGATGTGCAAGATTTAAGCAACAACTTTGATGGTGTTTTGATATTTCAGCTATGAGTGTGTCTTGCAGGGAATAATTAAATATAACTTGAAACTTTTGTAATGATTCAATAGAAAATGATTAAAAAATCATCAATAATAAAATACAGAGTACATTACAAAGTAATGTTTTAGTGACAAAATATATATCAAACTGATGTATCAAATGATACACTTCAAATGAAGTGAAAGAACAAACAAAAAACGATCATACAGAAAGCTGATGTATCAAATAACCTCAGTTATATAACTCTCTATATATTGGTAATTCCATATAAATTATATTCCAATAAATGTAATTGTTGAGATGAACAAAGAGAAAGATTTTTGAAAGAATGATCTCATCCTCCATTGACTACCATAGTAGAGAAAGTAAATACTATGGGTGTTAGTGGGGGATGAGATCTGCTCGGTTACTGACATTCTTCCAAATTTCGTCCTTTATGTTTAGCAGAACGAAGAAATATTTTACAGGTTTGGAACAAGCTGAAGGTGAGTAAATGATGACAGAATTTTCCTTTTTTGGGTGAACTATCCCTTAAAGACAAAAAAAAATTATATCAAAGGTTTTGATGTTTAAATGCTCATGTGAAGTCTATCTTAAAGTTTTTAAAGCATCTTTGTGTGTTTTCAGAGCACAGTTTTCCATGTCAGTTAAGTGAATAGTAACGTCCATAACAGTCCATGTAAATAAATCTATGTTCTATTAAGAGCCATAGCTTCTCTATTTGTTGGGTATCATTGCTTCTGGTTTGCACAGAAATTAATGCACACAAATTCTAGAACGTATGTGTGTCCGTCCTTTTTGTCACATCTGTAACTTACTTTGTCACTCTTTTAAAATAGAAATATTATGCATAGACTGATATTTTTCTGATTGTTAAAAATAATGAACAATTGGTTCAATATATTGAAAAAAATTCTCGGACAATTTTGATTTTAAGTTTTGACTGAAAATGTACCCAAGGAGGCTTCCAATGGGAGAGCATGTAACATTTCGTCCACACACTAAACTGTACCGATATGTTTCCATATTCTGATTCCGTTTATACATCTAATATATATAACAGACCTACTTATTTATTGACTGCATAAACTCTTTGTGAGTAAAGCCAAATCTGCACCTGGATTATCAGCCAAACCCACACAAGGCCAATTGAAACTGATTTATTCTTTTCACAAGCAATATCTTCAAAACAACAGAGCACCGTCTCGGCAGCCATATTTCATCGCGCCCAACAGCGGCTGCTTTCAGGACACTCCCTTAAAGCTGATATACTTTCAGTAATTCTGAGTTTCAGATAATAAGCAGAATTAATGAATCAACACATGATAAATGAAGTTTCAGAGAACTGTAAATCATTCGCTCAGACGTGTAAAGTCTAAGAAAGCAGTAAAACTCAAAGGCGAGTCTCGCAGGGCTCTTCCCTGACTGCTAATTGTGAATAATTGTCCCAGCAGGCTTCTCAGATGGATGTGTGTGTGTGTGTGTGTGTGTATGTGTGTGTGTGCGTCCGTGTGTGTTGTGATATCTCTCTGCTCGTGTGGGTGGCTGGTTGGTGTCAGTCTCAATAAGCCACTTACATTCTCAAAGCTCATTTTTCTCTGGGGGTGGTTTTAATATTCCACGTTCAATCTTTGCCCTATGCGCCGAGCATAACATGAACGATACACTCTTATTCTTAGTGTAAAGTTCAGAAAGAGAAAATTTGAGCTCTTAGACATAAGTTTTAACCAAAATTGTCGTTTTGTTCTGTTGTTGTTTCATGCCAAGATTTTACAAACTGCAACATGGCTCTTGCACTGTCCCATTGTCAAACATAGTGTAAACAGCTGGATTTTGTGATTTTTAAAAGGGTGATTAAATATTTAGTCTTTGCAAGGAATGCACAGAGGTCGAAAGGCAAAGATATCCCACAATTCTATGTGCATAGACAACAACCAACCAAATGAGTTTGGGGTGGGACGAATGGAAGGCTGGGCATGTTCACCTGGCAGTCACGCCAGTGGCACAAAAGCTGCACATTTCACCTCAAATCATTGACTTGCTGGACAGAGAAGCATTAAGACATGCAGTTTTCAAGCATAAAAAACAAATCTATTTTCTGCAACAGCGTGTGAGAGAGGGCCCTGCCACAAATTTAAGCTGTCAGGATGTCAATGACTACATTTAAGGGATGTTGTTTACTTATTAAGTGCCATTGATTTTCTAGTCACAATCACGTACCGCAAGCTATTTGGATTATATTCACTTCATTTATTTTCTCTTTAACACCATCTGCATTGAAGGTTTTGTTGTGACCTTGCTCTTTGTATGCATGTCGATTCTCAGAACAAATGTACCGAGCAGACATTGATCTCCAATCTACAGAACGGCATCCACACAACACAATTGTCATTCAAACACAGAAGTGAGTTAACCTGTAGTAATGAGCATAACCAAGATGATGTCCAACAGTGTTTCCGGGTCGATCACTGTATGCAGTACATTATATACTCTATCAATTGATGAATAAATGTAAATATGTTAGGTTTCTATGACGTCTTTAAAGAGATTTGTTTCTCAAGGTTATGAGTTGATATCTCCAAAACGAATATCTGCATCCATTTATCTGCAAGGCTACTGTCACACAAAAAACCATCTATGACAATCATTGTTACTCTGTGATGATGTATGTGTGCTATGCACAGTAAGGATGTACCAATAACGTGGAAGAAAATATAAAGATTAATCTACATATCTTTTATGATTTCTTTTTGTTCGTTAGGACCAAAGTCCTTTTAAGGGAAGTCATGCCACTTGGCGGACATTGTTGCAACTCCTCCAGGCAGTCATACTGTAAAACACCAAGTCTTACACTGTTTAAATAAAATGTGCCTCAAATAGGGCAGCAACAAAGGTTCTTCACTCCTGCTCCATCCTCTCCACAGTGGCCCAGGACTGCTTCATAGCGTTCAGTTCCTCTTCCATAGTTCTGGTGATCTTTGGCCTTCCTCTTTTTCGTTTTCCGTCAGGGGTCCAATGGAGAGCATTTTTTACAGTGTATATAGGCCCTGTTCTAATGGAGCAAGACCAACATCTCCTAAACTGGCTAAAGTCACAATAAAGAAAAGATCCCCCACCAACAATTAACCCTGACATAAACGGCACTAAGTGTCTCATAAGCTCAAATAAAAAATAGAGGTTTTTCTAGGTTGCTCCATTAACTGCACATGTGCAAAGGTTGGCAAGCATTCACACTTATGCTGTAACAATGTCAAACTTGTTTCACCTTACAATTATCCTTCCCTAAAGGATAAACTCTCAAATATCTTTAATTTGGTTTAGTTTTAATTTATTTATTGGCTCTCACAACTTCATACGTACTCAACGTTACGGAGGACACATCCAATCATCATTTTATTTTGGATTTGCTCTGTCGGTTTGTGTCATCTGATAGCAGCTAATTAGCATGCTAATTCACGGAACTGTATTGACGAAGGGATTGAGTTGGTTTGGGGTGCTATCACCTGTTCAATACATCTGCCAATGAGAGACACTATATCCAAGAGCTTCTCGTCCTTTCCTCTCCTCACATTGTCTGCAAACTTTCACACCAATCAATTCAACTTGTCAAAAATCTTTTTCTTTGTTGCTTTTTTACCTTAGGAACTATACACAAGCACACACATAGGCTACACAAGTAAGTTTCATATTCATTCATGTCTGGCATGTAAACCATAGTCACTCGGCTGATTCTACCTCTATCCGCTACTGATTATTGAAAACACGGTATGGCCACATCTGTGAGGAAATAAAAACCCAGTAATGCTGCTTTTCCTCCATGAATGCAACAATCTTTTTTTATTTGTGTAACAATGATGCCTATTCAAGCTTTGGGGGTCAATAAAGATAATGATGCTATGACAAGGAAAAGAACTACAACAAAACCATCTGAAAACAACCAAATGAAAAAGAAGATATGCAACATAATGAGATGAATACAAGCAGATGATAAAAATGCGAAAAATATCCAACCAAACCAGACAATGCAAACAAAGAGAAAAGATATGCAAAACCACTCCGAACAAACAAATAAGCAAGCAGAAAAAAGGCAGGTGTTAAAGTAATCAAAACAGCAAAGATACCCACACTGGACGGATTCCCAGAGTCAGGGATCAGCCTCTGATAAAATAAAAGCGCTGTGATGCCCTTGGCCGGGGTGGAGTTTTTCACCACATCCCCGCTGTGAAACCAGCAGCTATAGGGTTGTGCTGGCCTGGCCTTGGGCAGAAAGAGAAGCTGGCATTTCTGCAAAAGCAGAGCCGGAGGGGGCGGTAGGGGAGTTAATTGGCATTGGCCGATATGCAGATTAACATGCCTGGCTCTGGGGTGGCGGCCAGGGTGGGCAGGATGATGCTGACAAGCCCCACGCTGGCACTAAAGGCATGTCAGGGCAGGTGTCGGAAACGGTTAGGGCTGGGTGGAGATTTCACTCAGCAGGGATGAGGCTTCTGCAAGGACCCCATGAGCGGGGTGGGGGTATGACAGGTCGGCCGACAACCATAACAGGTTGCCACTCAAAGTGGCAACATTTTACAATAAGGTTGAATTTGTTAACATAAGTGCATTAGCTAACATAAATTAGCAATAGCATTGAACGATCGTTCATGCTAATTTCAGCATTAGCATTTACTAATACTTTTTTTAGGCCCACTTTGAGGGTCTATTGACAGAAGTGTAATGTATTATACATAACTATGTGTTCAGAGGTGTATACATGTGATTTGTTTTTATTACCTAAGAATGAGCTATTTCGGTAACACAATATCATGTTTCATACTCAATAGATAGTTATGCAGGAACTAATGCAGAACAAATAGCTAGTGCTGCATTAACACTGTAGTCATTACTGATAGCTAATTAAGAAGAACAATGAACTAATCAGTAGGTAACAGCATCCAGATGTTTATGGTAAGTCTCAATTAGTTACTTATTACTTATCAGATTAATAACAACTAAATGCTTTTTCTCCTGCAGAATTACTCAAAAAATGTAAGAACTATCTATTAACTACTCATTAACAGCTGCTGAAAATAATTACGCCAATAAACTGGTTTCATATCATCTTGATTACTATCAAAAATACAATTTTGACCCATTTAGTTTTTTTAGTGAACTTAATTATTTTATATCACCAAACTATTGTCCAATATCTACTTACTGCCGTTATGCCATCTGACATGTAGGGCAGCAACAAAAGTTCTTCACTCCTGCTCCATCCTCTCCACAGTGGCCCAGGACTGCTTCATAGCGTTCAGTTCCTCTTCCATAGTTCTGGTGATCTTTGGCCTTCCTCTTTTGCGTTTTCCGTCAGGGGTCCAATGGAGAGCATTTTTGAGAATGCAATTGTTGTCTCGCCTGATGGTGTGTCCAATCTACCTCCACCTTCTTTTCATCAGTATTGTGGACATATCGTCTTGATAACACATGCTGAGTAGCACCTTGGTAGATATCGCCTGTGTCCAGAATTCTTCTGAGACTTTTAGTGTAGAATGTGGACAGTTTGTTGAGATCCCTCTTTGTCAATCTCCAGCATTCTGATCCATACAGGAGGCTTGATAGCACATAACTCTGGTAGAGTCGTAGTTTGGTGTGGATTCTCTATACTGGGACGACTTCCAGACATTGTTAAATGATCTGAAGGCAATCCTGGCCTTGCTGAGTCTGCTTTGGATACCAGTGCCCGCACCTCTGTCTTGTCTCACCACACTTCCAAGGTAAGTCAATCTTCTGCCATGGGAAGATTCACTTCGTCAACTGCGATTGGTGATGGGTTGGTGACGTTGAGAGTCATGACTTCAGTCTTGGTCTGGCTGATTCTCAGACCAACCTGCTGAGCAAAGGAGCTGAGGCGGCTGGTCTTTTCATGCATATGATGATGTGTGTGCAACAGAAGAGCAAGGTCATCAGCGAAATCAAGATCTTTAAGTGTCGTGAAGAGGGTCCACCTGATGGTGATCCTTCTGTCGTTTCGTCGCAGTCACCAGTTGATCACAAGGTTGAAGAGTAACGCTGAAGTCACACAGCCTTGCCTCACTCCGGTCTCTCCTTGAAACCAAACCTCGGTCCGCCCTACACTGAAGCTGAAGTTGTTGTAGTAGCTTTTGATAAGCTCTGAATGACTGATATAACTAGCGAGGTATATACAACTCTTATTCACCGCACCACCAGCCAACTTAACTCACAAACATATCTGACATCTCTCCTAGTTGCTTATTATGAGTCTGGTTATTAAATATTAAGACATTATCGGTAACACATTAGTAATTATAAGATGTATTACTCTGTTCTCACTGAATCATTCCCTGAAAAAAGTAACTTTTTAGTAATTACTCGCACATCGGTATTAAGTGATGCATAATTAACTGAAAATGAAAAAGAAAATCATAATAACCAGTTAAAAAAAGTAATTCTGGTGTATAGGAGATTAAAAAGTAAAAGGATTTAAATATTACCAATAAATAAAACAGTACTGTAAAAAAAAGCCTGTAGTAACTAATTTACAATTCACACAAACACACCTGAAGAGCTGACTTTTTATGGACACTATATACATATACATTTTTATAAATACTTACAAAAACTTTACAGTTACAGTAGTCACAGTAGTTAATGCAATATGAAATTAAATTGGGTATTGGGTTTTATCTTATCTTATCCTAACATATATGACACAAAATGTTTACTGTAAATCCAGGTTTCGGTTATTACATTTTTACATTTACATTTTAGGCATTTGGCAGACGCTTTTATCCAAAGCGACTTACATTGCTTTATCCTATACATTTACTCATAGGTATTTGCAATCCCCTGGGATCGAACCCACAACCTTGCGTTGTTAACGCAATGCTCTTACCACTGAGCTACAGGAAAGCATTATTAGCTTCCAGTTGTTTCTGTGAATCGCAGCGCCTTGTTTGCTTCTATTAACTGTAGCTTTTACCAGTCTGTATAAAAACAGGGGTGATTTCATGTTGAACATATCAATAAAATAAACTGCACAACTTGTCTTATTCATTTTAGATGCGCTTTAGCATTTTAGCAGCATTCAATCTGAATACCTGTGACTTCTGCATACGGTGATGTCCTGTTCATGCCCCTCCCCTTTAAAGTAACAGTGACTAAATTGTGGTTAAATACTGTAATGATTGATTGACAAGAAAAACAATTTGACCACGGAAACATTGTAAACTCTTTTATTATTTTTGGTTGAAAAAAACAATGTTTTGAATCAAATTAAATAAAAATTTCACAGTATGGAGAATTTTTCGAAATTCCCAAAATAATTTGTTCAAATGAATTAAAACTGTTATAATTAATCCTTATACCAAACAGGTATCTTTAATATGCAGTTTACTGGCAAAATTATTTTTAACAACTGTAAATGAGTAGTTAATGGATAGTTATTTTAAATGAGTCTTAGTTATTGTATAGTTCTGCAGGTGACGTACAGCATTTAGTTGTTATTAATGACTATTAAATAAATAATAAGTAACTACATGTTGATTACTTTCAACATCTGGATGCTGTCACCTATTGATTAGTTCATCTTTCTTCCTTGTTATCAGTAATGACTACAGTGTTAATGCACCACTAACCATTTGTTCTGTATTAACTGCATAACTGTCTGTTTACTATGAAACAGTTTTTTAAAGTGTTTCCACTTTTTCTATCTAGAAAAACCGCAGGTTGCCTTACAAAAATTCACCATGTTGTTTCTACAGTAGTCCTATACAGACAAACTGCTCTATAGAGTTTCCAAAATATGTTACCTCGTTCAGTGACAGAGTGATGACATCACGGCGTTATTCCTGTGTCATTTTTTTAATACCTATATTGGTAAGATATTTGCAAAACCCAGTGACAATTATAATCATTTATTGCAAAAGTCACGGACTCTAAAGAAAAACGGTTTTAGAATGACAACAGTGAAATACAAATTTATTATAAAGTGTTAACAATTTGTGTTTGTTTTCTTATTTGATGAACCTCAAAAAATGTGCACCTTTTTAATATATATATAACCAAATGCTGCTTTTTTTTGCATCTGACACTATTGTTATACCATAGGGCCTCCATAATACTTCTTGTAAGGAAAAAGCTGAACAATGATTTGACGAAATCCTGCTCTATTCTTTGCCAAACTTGAATCTAACTGTGCCCTAAAATGAAGTACTTTTGCCAGCGATAACACCTTCTCCATTATGAAGCCCTAATTGCAGGTTGGAAACATACGAGCGGTGCGATTAGGCAGCGGATCTGATAACAGCTTCCGCACCTTCATGCCTCTCTGCTCACAGCTCTTAAAAACTCTCCTTAAGCAGCCAGACCGCCGTCTCTCCTGCCACGCGGGTTTAAACGCTTAATCGTCTTTAATTACACCATTTCAAGAGGAAAATTAGTATGCGAGTAATACATCTAATAGTCCAGACATGGAGATTCATTAAGGCCATATTTATACGTAAAAACGCACTTCATTAAAAAAGCAGTCTCCTTTTAGCTTATTTATCATAATGGTGCATATGCAGAGTTATCTTTTGGATGTGGCATCTTCAAAGCTCTGCGCGCTAACTCTGGTGACCCGCAGGTTTATGAATGCCTCCGAGCGCCAGCCATCATTCCAGAACAAAGCCCTGTCAGGGAAGTGCTGCGCTTGGCAGAAGGGATGTCAAAAGTCAGGTGATTAGAATACTTCCCTCCGTCCACGGCAGGTGTTATCTCCGTTAAGATAATGCCTCTCGTTTTATTTTATTTTGTATTTTTTATAAAAGAGGACTGTTAGCTTTCCCAGCCCGATTTACATAAATCAAGACCACCCCAAGACCCTTAAGAAGTAGACCTATCCAGGCCTTTCCTCCTTAACCGTATGCAGAGTTCACACATTTACATATTTGTAATTTAACAGTCAGTTTGGCTGCGGGGAAGGTCCTGAAAGTGTGATTAATCTTAAGTATTAAAGACTGGGATTAGAAGGGGTTAACGGGTAAACGCACACGTTTGGATCTCTTAATAGAGCCAAACAATGTGACGGTAAGTTATAGCAATTGGATTTACAGCCCGTAAAATAAGACATAAAAGTGGCTCTTAAATCAGCTTATTGATTCAAGATAGAATGTTTTAAAAAGCTTTCTCCCACCCCATAAAGCCATACATTATAAAAACCAAAATGTTGTGGCGTTAAGGAAACCTGTTTGAAAACCATCATTATTTTTGCCGACGCTAGTGACGCACAAATCACTTCAGATTTAAATATAGCCTTTTCTTGAATTTATTTGATTCGGGCTCCGGGCTTCATTTGCATACTCTCTGTATAATTGAGCCACATGAGTATAGATTTCTAGAGCAGCGTTCTGTTTCAGATCTATGCAAATGCTACATAAACATATCGGTGACAACGGGTGCAGCTCCTGCTCGTACCGTATGTAATCTTCTATTCCCGAAACTGTGCCAGCAGGGACGAGCCATTGCAATATCTAATGGTATATATATCTTTCAATCAAAGAGCTGCATATACTTGCGAAAAGGGCCGGCTGTGGGAAAACACACAAAGCAATCATTCCCTGTAGAAATTAAAAGGTGGATATGTTCAGATGTGACCAAGGAAGTTCCCCAAGGACTCTGTCAACAGAGCCACTCGCTCGGTTCATTATGCATTCATACCAAAAGTCAAAGCATCTCATATCAGGAGGAGATATATATATATAACTAGGGATTTTTAAAGGAAAACAGTTGGCGGCTTAGTGTCTCGGGCTGTGGAGTTTTTCTGGAATCAAATTACAGTTCTGCGGCCGGCGCCGCAGGGATCGGCCACCGCTGGATGCGTTGTGCTCGCCTCCCCTGGCAGATCGGCCCGGCGGTGGACACAGCTGAGGAAAATGAAAAACGATTTCTGCAAAAGGTTAGCGGATGTCATCCTCACGACCTGCTTCTGCTGCTGCCTGTCACTCTGCAAACGACCGGATGACATGATTCACAGCAAATACAGACAGCACATATTCTGCCTGCTTTGGGAAGACTGCACTCTGTCAAAGTTGCGTATTTAAAAGAGAGTTAAAAAAACTTTGGAACTCTTTTTGTATATCCGTGGATAAATAGAAGTTCTTTTTTCCATACAATGTCCTTATATATTTGTAGAATACGTATATCAAGCTCACCAAAAAATATTATAAGTCTTATAACATGATAATATTGAGAGTGACAAATATTCTGTTTTTCTTTCCAAAGCAAAGCATGAATACAAAATCAATCAATTGATAGCACAAAGGCTAGATTATAAACATCATTTTTGGTTAAAGTGATCCTTTTATAATCACTGTAGCGAAGAAGGCGGGACGGGAGCCGTGGGGCTGGGCCGGTGGCGCGAGTGATAGCCGAAGTCAGCTGTGGACTACCGGCAGGAGAGGACCGGGCCCGGACATGTTTGAGTTTGTATTTATGTTCTTGTAACCGGCAGTCGACCATGAAGTGGCTGCCGGCATTTTACTTCCGGGTTTTTGTTTGTTTATTTTAATAAAACTTTATTTGAATGTTCGCCGGTTCCCGCTTCCTTCGTTCCTTCTATTGAACCGTTTCACAATCACGATCATTGTTCACATGGAAAACCTCCAAAACATAATACAAACTCTCTCTTTACTGTTCCTTCAAATAACGAAAATATATATATATATTGACCAATTATATTGTTCATATATTGCAATATTAACATATTTAATATATAAATACATATATTTAAATATATATATATATATATATATATTTCATATATTTAAAAAAATATAAGCATTTGGTTCCTACAAACATATTTCATTTTCCAGGATATTCCCATATTTTTTTAACAAAAAAACTGGTTCACCCAAAGATGGCTTACTCATCAAGACTAACTAACCAGGTTGTTCTTTTCTTCAAGCATCTAACCAGAAAGAATAACAGTGAACCAGCAATAACAAAAAAAAGAAAAGTAGAATATTCCTTTAAAATGATCTGTTGTGCAAAAATTAATTAAAGTTTTTATAAGTGCACATTCCTGAGAATTCCAATCACATGCAAATCAGATAAAGTCAACAGAGTGCCTAGCTTACCATAAGCTACATGCTAGCAGTAAGGTCATAGGTCACCCCTGCTGAACCCATGCCAGGCGTACACATACACTTAACTGACATTAACTTGCAAAACACATGCAGTCATGCATAAATATTCATAAACAACCCATTTCATTGGCCAATTAATTGCAGTTTGCCACAGTGCATTCAGATTTATAAATATAACATTTACTCAATGGCCTCTTCCACAAGCTCCTCAATTGAAACACAATCCATTCTGCAGTCACCACAGCGTCATCAAAATAAGATTACAGCAAAACATGCTCAAACACTTCTGAACGTCATTATGTCTGGGTGGGTCCATGAAAAAAGTCCTTTCGGTCACCCTCGTGAACGTGTTCCCCGGGAAACACACATACAGATGTCATGCTTATCTTGAACGCATTGTAAATCTGAATTACAGTAAAAGCATCTGCTGCCAAATGCGTAAATGTAATGTAATGCAAACCTTGACTTCATCAATGAAAGCTGACAACTTTTGTTAGTGTGTGTGTTACTATGCATTGTATTTTCATATACAAAAATTCTGCAACTTAGCCTGCTGATGTTTTACTGTATATCAACTCTGTTAGTCATATGTTCCCCGAGTACACTTCTGCTAACACATAAAACCTTGAAGCAACAACAGAGCACCTGCCTATTTTTAAAAACAACCCGTCTGTGTTCTTCACAGAGATGGCAAATGGAAGACTAAAAAAAGACACAACTACACAGGGGCAAAGGTCAAAGTCAGAAAGCTGTAACAAAAGAACGCGAACGCTTAAATCAATACATAAGACTTAGCTCTGATGCTAGAGTACATGACAGATTCCTGAGCAAAATCATTTACAAGAACGTTTTGTTTGTTTCTTCTCTCGGTTGGAAGGATGACAAAAAAAAGCAAAAGGGCAAATATTACACCAGACAAACCATTATGGATATCGAGTGTTTCTGTGTTTCATTTATCTGGGAAGCACTGCGGTGGACAGCTGAAATACCAAAGAGATCATTTCTCAAGGTTGAAGATTTTAAAAGAAAAGTTTGCGGTAGAGAAAGTCAAGTCAGACAGCTAGTTAGTTACTAATAGGCTGTGTTCCGCTAGACACCGTTCTCTATTCTCTTAGATGAACACCTGGCATTGAGAGAGAAAGAGCTGAGGAAACAACACTGACGCCATCTGTGTGATTACTTATGAATAAAACTCATCCTGTATTATAAATGTTTATTTGCTACTGAAATAGAATTGAGTCTCGGAAATAACTTCCTCTGGATATCATTTTTCATGCTCGCTATTTGCTATTGTTCTTAAACTACTTTATCGTCCCAGGCTGACTCTTTATTACAAAACCAACTTACAAGAAAATACATTTATTTTGGTAGAAGCAATTACCAGAGCTAACGGTAAATTTAATATTAGCAGCGTTGTGAAAAATAACCTGGCTGTATATTTGATGATTCTTTTTCTCTACATTTTAAGGACTCATACAGAGAAGGGAGGAAATTATGAGGAAAAATTAGGGAATCAATTCGGGATAAGCTGAATCTGAAGAGATTTACTGATTAACTGTATATAAAAAAACACAAAAATTCACAATTTTAATAAGTAAAAAATATTTAACCTTTTCAAGGATTATTTGCCCAAAACATTTTTTGGTAAAAACAGAGATTTAATTTACAGAAACTATATTAAAATACAGGATTGCCAAGTCAACGGTTTTCCCATAAAATTAGTGGTACTTTTTAATTCCACGAGTTAAAGGTAGAAAGATTTTGTTCATTTTGTTGACAATTATAAGGTATGATTAACTTAATGAAAACATACAGTGTTTATGATAACTACTATAAATTGTGTGTAATGCATAAAAACATCAGGGTTGCCAAGTCTACCGTTTTCCTGACACATTGAGATACTTTTTTATTCAACAAGGTGAAGGTAGATGGAATTTGCTATTTTTCAAAAGCTAAAATTACCTTTAAGAAAACAGACACTGATTATGATTACTATACAGTGATTTTTTTGTTGTTTAAAGGAATTGAGTGTAATGCATAAAAACATCAGGGTTGCCAAGTCCACGGATTTCCGACAACATTGGGCTACTTAGTTAAGATAGTAGTTTGTAAATTCATCTTTTATGTTCTCAAATCTTTGTAAAAACATAACTTCACTTGGTCAGTCATGTGTATATTACTCAAATTTGCAACATAGCATATAGAAATGAAACATTTAGATCACATCCAGACAGTTCTGATATGAAATCTACCAATCGAAGCATATGGGCACAGTCAGAAACAAGCACATACACAGCTCAGAAACACAAAGCTTCAGGTCGCTTAAGCAATCTCTGTCTGCACCCGGTTACGCTCAGCAGTACAACAGCTATACGGAGTAAAATATGAAACCTTCCGCCAGCTCCATTGTTTATCATTCTCAAGAGGAGCAGTGCGGCTACGTTTCTGGTTGTTCATCTTTATCAAAACTATTAGTGGAGACTTATACACTTGTCTAGAGGACGGGGGTAAAAAATGACGAATCTTGGCCCTTTGATAAAAATGTTAACTAGGTGAGTGTCAGAGAGATGGATTGGGTGCTGTCAGACCGAGCAGAAACATGAGAACGCGTTGATATTTCTCATTACGTTGCTTACTCCCCATCTTTGTTTTTCCCTCGAAACTCCGGCTAGGAGGAAGGAGGGCCTGGCTATAAATCACGCCCCAAATAACAACCGAGCCGCCCACGTCCCCTCCCGCCACCACCGTAAATATGTTGGCCTGCTCCCTGTACCGTCGTACTTTGCGAGGAGGAGCCATCGATAAGGATCTAATGAACTAAGCTATCAGACGACATCAGGGTCGAGGAATGAGATAGAGAGGAAAAAAGGAAGTACAAGACGGCTGATTTTCAAAGTCGCTCGGCGGATCTGCGAACAAAATGAAGATCTCTCAGCAAATGTGAGAAGCCTGGGGACTGATTCATTGATTGTGTAGGCAGATAATGAAATGAAGGGGAATATCTGAAAGATAAAGGACGATAAGTGAGACTTATTCTGTGATGTCCGCCGAGACATTTTGTGCAGGAGTGTTTTGTAATCACTGATACCACCTGTGACCGTGTTCCACATGACTAACAGCATTTTATTCAAACATCAGTTTGAATCAATTTAATTCAAAGAAATCAATTCAAATCATAAACAAAAACATTTTGTGGTACTTTCGTTTGTTTTTTGGCCATGAACCATAACACCACACGTGACGAAACATTGCAACACATTACAAAAGTGTTTTTTTATTTGTTATGCACCAATACTACATTTCTCCACTAATACCTAGGGCCCGTTCTTCGTACGTCGCTTATTACATCCGAGATCAAATGACACATCCAAGATGATATCATCGTGCTAATCAAGATACGGCTAATTGGGTTCTTCGAACACACCTGCCGGATACGATTAGTATAGCTGGATTGAGTCATCTGAGATAATTGCGCGTTCATGCGCTTGTTTAAAAGGGGATATGTATCGATAGTAGAAACATTGATCAGCAGCGCTGCTATTGGCTGCACACAATGGCAAAAGAGCGCGCTGAGTTTTTCAACGTAGCAGAGCAAGAATTATTACTGGAAGGGTTTGCTTCCAGAAATAATTTGAAAAAATAATTAAAACGCCAGGGGAGAGGGCTGGAAAAAGTAGCAGACAAATTAAATGCGTAAGTGTTCCATGTTATGGTTATATCACTTATTATTACAGTATATAGTCTTATTTTAATAATTTCATATTTCATATATATTTCAATTTTCGTAAATAATTTGTTGCTGCGTTAAATTATGTCTATAATCCAAATGGCTTGTACAGTCATTTCAACAGATAAATATTGAGTCAATTGCTTTGAGTTGTTAAGGTGAAAGCTGCATAACAAATGTAAAATATTTTGCAATATGTTATTGATCATATTTTCTCCTAGTGTATTGTAATGTCATTGAGTTCTCCTCTTTTGTGTAGTTTTACATAATACAGCAACAATTTACCTGTTCCCAGGAAAGTGGTGTCTGAAATACGTGCAGTAAGTGGACATTTCTAACTTTACATCAAAAAGAAAGAAAGTGCAACACTTTGTAATACCCATTTTTCTTTTGCACAGGACAGTGAAGAAACCCTCTCAGATGACTGTCCTTTGGAGGAAGTACTTGTAAGTGCACAAATAACTTTATTTAATTTATAGGTGTATACATATTATTTCTGACTGCAATATGAGCTGCAGGAGGAAACGCCTACAGACAGGCCTACAGCACAAAGTGATACAGAGGTGGGCAGTCTACTTTTCCTTTTTCTGTTGCATGAGGCTTGTGTTTTCTTTTTTCTTTTTTTAACGGCACAGGGGGATATCCGTACCCTATATAAACGGAATCTTCAACATAAAATGGAGTATTTTGCTCTTAAAAAAAACAAAAATTAAGGGGAGAAATTGAACTTGACACCTTAAAGAAGAAAAACTGGCACTAGAGATTGAGTTGCTTCAAAAGGAACTTCAGAGTAAGTGCTAAAACACTATTGTTCTCACAGAGCACTATTGCTGCCCTTGGATAACAAAATATCTTATGGCAGGCAAAAGATGACCATCACTGGCTTTTCTTGAGAAACAATAATTGAAATAAAACTCCATGAACTAAGCATGTTGTCTTGTCTTCTATTATTCATTTAATGAAAGTGCATGTGTAAAAAAAATAATTCATAAAATGGTGTTCCACAATTCTGTCCCGTGCAGCTCTGCCACTAGGTTGGTCCAAGTGCACTGGCCATAGGTCATCATCAGGCTGCACCTCCACCACAGGGGTCCTCTCCTTTCTGATGGTGGCAATATTGTGGAAGATGGCACATGCAACAATAATATCACAGGCCCTGTCAGGTGCAACCCTGAGACCCTTAAAACACTGAAATCTTCCCTTTAGTTGGCCAAAGGTCATTTCAATGCATGGCCTTGTCCTGGCTAGAGCTAATTGTAACGGGTTTGTGGTCCAGGGTTTGGGTCGGGGAATGGCGTCATGAAAAATGCAGTTTTGTTAGGCTCAGAATAAAATGATGTAATACAGTGAGTTTTAAATAATTTTTCCTTACCACGTTCAAATAATGTGCATAAATGTGACTCTCTGAAAATCCTGGAGTCATGCACAGAACCAGGCCATGTGGCTTCCACATTTGTAATGTGGAACATGGAGTCACACAGCATCTAAAATATTTGTAATCAGTCAACTGCATACTTTTTGATTACATTACATTTATTTATTGATTATCTGGAATATGAAGAATTGTTATAGTAATTTACTTGCACATTTACACTGTGAAATCCCTTTCGGTTCACAAAATCCCCTTCATTTGAGCCAGGTGGGGCCTTGATGGGGACGTGTGTGCAGTCTATGGCACCAATAACGTTAGGGAAGCCTGAGGAACAAATACTGTAAGTCCTAGGCTACTTTTTGGCATGATCATGATTCCATGATCTTTATTAACAATTATAATGTACCTGCAATGGCAAAAAGAATCTACTTCACAGCCCGTGGTCTTAAGTGGCTTGGAAATACCACAAAGCCCCCTAAAAACTGTTTGAGTGACAGATAAACTTTGCGAATGGCACGACATACAGCACTTTCACCCAAGTTGTCTGCATCTCCAATAGTGTAAAGGAAAGTGCCACTCGCAAAGAATCGCAAAGCTAAACAAACTGTTTGTGCAGTTGTCGATCTCGCAAAACGCGATTAATTCGAAAAGCTCTTCGAATTATTCTTGCACCTTCCGCAACAGGTTGCTGTCGTACAAATGGACAAGACATGTCTGCGAAAGACTTCCCATATCACCTCCGCTTATAAAGCCGCGATCTAATCCTGTTTACATGAAGTAAGCCTGCTCGCGAGCAGGTTCAAGCTTACGGACCTGTTGCTATGACAGCAAGTCCAGGATGAGCTTCGAAGAACCAAACAATCCAAGATCATGCCAAATCGTCAACAATTAAATCCAGCTAACCGAGTTAGCGAGGTACGAAGAACGGGCCCCTAGAGTGATATTAACCAACTCCGATTTTGAAGATTACATGAATATTTCTTAACTTCTGAATTCAGCTTATTTGAATGCTTGATTCTGATCCGATCTTTTATGACGGAGGAAAATATCGGAGGCAGTGTGTAAATGTGACACAACGTGAGGTCATAATTATTTTTGAACGTGCGGAAATTTCAGACGAAAATGAGCAATGGCCTTAAGAGTTGACGCTTTCCATTTCACTCCTGTAAGTGTCTGGCAACTCCTGTGAGCGTCGAGTTTGAGGAGGGGCGGGGTAAACCCGCGCCAATATTTTCCATTTGGACTGTGTGTAGTGGAGTAGGCGGGGCGAGAACGGTGAGTAATTGTTAATGGGCGCCAGCTGTGCACGCACCGGCCTCGTATCACGTAGGAGATTGGGAGCATATAAGAGAACAAGCGACCGGACCGTCGAAGAGAGAGTACCAGGTCTGAACATGTTATGTTTGTATGTATTGTTTAATTTGCCGGCATGTCGTCCGTGAGGGGCTGGCGGCATTTTACTTCCGTGTTTTTGTTTGTTTATGTTATTAAAACATTTATTTAAATGTCTGCCGGTTTCCGCCTCCTTCCTTCCTTTTAATGAACTTTTCTACACTGTGATAACATGCTCAACCGCTAGGTGTCAATGTTACATATGGCTCCTTTAAATGTAAAAAAATATATTTTTTTAATTTGTTCTGAAATTGCAGTTTAGTTTTGTTATTTGACATAACATATATGTTTTACTTACAAAGAAATGTTCAGCATTTGAGAAATAATACAAAGGTGGTTGAAACTGATTTTGTGAATGAGTTGTGAATAAATCATATCGTGAATCAGATCGCATCGTGAGCTGAATTAATTGTTTTATTCTATTCGGATGGTGTGAAAAATTGCTTTTATCAAATGATTATGGCCGATATGTCGGTGCATTTCTACTTTTTTTTACTTTTAGTTTTTGTTCACACCAGCTGCAACAACAATACACAACAAACTACAATGGATTCTATTTTAGAAATGTTTATTTTGTCTCTTGTAGAGATGATGTAAACCAATAGAAAATAACTCCTCAAAATGATATTGATGTAAAAAAAGTTAACAAAGTTCAAACTGACACCATTTACATAAGGAGTATTGAGGACATGCATGCAAAACGGGATAAAATTTTGGGCCTTTTGCTATTTCAATTGAATTCAAATTAAATGAATATTATTTACTCATCATTCTAAACAGACATTACATAGCTTGCACCATTTGAAGTCTTCAGTCGCCACAATTGCAGAAACCAATAAAGGACCTCAACGCCCCTTTGTTCTAGTGATACAAAAATACACACCGCAAGTTTTTGGTTTATGTGACATGGCTTCATTTATTTCATCATCAGATTCATTTTTCCATCTAGAGCCTAAGAATTAAAATAATGAAGATTCAATTTAGATTTCTCAGAGCAGAATATAACTGACACGGTCGTCTCATCCTAGCACCATCTTTATCGTTGCTCCACTGTCAGATTGGCAGGAGTGTGATTATAATTCTCACTCTGTCTTTTTAATATCTCCTCATTAAGTAGCCCTGAGTGCTCTTTCTGTCCCTGAACAATGCCGATCTTCTCTTGACAGCAAAGCCATTAAAAGTAAGTAGCTTAAAAAAACTTTCATGCGAGAGGCCGTTTTCATAACTGCACGGTCAAGATGCCCGTTGTTCACCATCGATGCAAAAAAACGTACCGTTCATGGGATTTTTTGGTCACTTTCGAGCCTTCGTAGCTCCTACATAACAATAAAGAAAAATTCAACTTTTGTATGAAATCTTGCAATGATAAAAAGGGGAGTAAATGACCCTTCACGAAATGAAGAAAAAAACGTTTGAAAGGTACTATTTCAAGTGTTAAACAGCGACGCTTCTGCTTTTCTTCACATGATTAAAAAAGGTCAGAACACTCATTTTTTAAAACCACTGACCTTTATGGAGAGGATGGAGTTCGCAAGATTAGAAAGTGCATCATGAAACCACAAACCATTCTAGTAGCTTTTTTCATTCTCTGTGAGCACCGTGGCATCCCTTAACACACCATTTGGCAAATGGTTGTATAATAAAGTGGATGAGAAACAAAGAATGGCACAATTCGATATTTTATTTCAGAGCAGACGTCAGATTCAATACATCTTAAGCAGCGACGGGTTTTGATGTAACTTGACTTATTAAGTTGTCCAAAAGGACTTTCCACTGCCATTAATGTCTGCTGATGAGAACATTTAAAAGAAGAATGAATAGAATAACAGCGAATGAGAGGAAGAGAGAGAAAGGGGTAAAATGCAACAATGCAGACAGGTATGATACGCAGTGACAGACTTTTCTTTTTGGCAAGGTGACACTGTAAAGAAAAGTAGAATTGGCAGCAGGTACATTAGACTGAGAAGCTGCACAAGAGCTCTGCTGAACACCGTATCTGTCGCACAAGTGCTGTCAGGCTGTTCGTGACCGCGCCGCAGGAGTTTACTGTTGCATGTCACATCATCTCAATAAAGTGACAAATACACACAAACACTGGAATGCCATTGTTATCCAAGTCATTAAATGCAACAAAGGGGTGTATCTCTACAGACTAATAACTACATTACCACAAAAATTACAATTGCAATTTTGATGTTATGAAACGATGTGTTTATAATAATCAAATATTTTAATTACGAAAATAATAAAAAATATCAAATATACTCATGCGAACATATAAAGTTTAGGGTTGCATTGTGCATTGAGAGTATATCTGCTAACAGCAGCATAAGATGTACAGTACAAAAAAACAATAACATATTGTGAGAAACATCAGCACACCAATACTAAAAATGAACGTATTTGCTGAAATGAATCCATAACAAAATGGTCTCAAGTGTGACATTCTGCAACAAATTTAATGTAGATTGTTATGAAACAGTTTGAAAAATAATAATTGAAAAATAAGTTTGTGTAAAGTTACTATTAAAACAGCTGAGACACTGTTCCGCTACTGAACATCCTTCTTCCAGTTAGTTACTCTTCACCACTGATTCCTTTAGCTTTTATCTAAAGTAACTTTTAAATGAGGAACGCTGCAAGCAATTCATCCTAAGGGACTTTACCATACGGACCAGGATGTGCAATAATGATCTTTATCAGCACAGTACAAGCTGTTGCTTTGGGGACGAGATTTTAATCACGTTTGGTCTCCTTTTGCAGCGTATTACAGTATGATAAAGAAACAGGGATCCCTAAATACGGTAAATTAATAAATGCATTAAGCCCAAATGATTTTAGGGATGTGCAATTGATATGGGGGTTTGTTTACAGCCAAATGGCTGTTAATGTTCTCTTTGAACGTTATTGACTTTTTCTGTCATGATTCTACCTCTTTTGGTCATGTTTTTCTTAATTTTGTGGCAGGATCATGACAGACCCATGTTATTAGCGCTCTCTGGTCTCTTCTTTGTCCCTCTCGTTTCTTTATTATTAATTGTTAATGATTTCATATCCCGCACCTGTTTCCGTCTTGATTTGGTTCCCTATTTATTGCCCTTGTTTTGCTGTCATGTGCTGACTCGTTTTACCTTGTGTCTTATTGCCTTATTCCCTAGTCCAGTCAAAGTCCTGTGAGGTATGAGTTTATTTATTCCGGTTGCCTTCTTTTTGCCCTCTCATGAGAAGTCTTTGTTTTTGAAGTTTGTTTTGTGTAGATTTCGTTTTACCCCGTCGTGGGACTTTTTGTTTGCTATTAAAGTATTTGTGTTAAGCACCGCTGCCTGCAATTGGGTTCTTGTCGAGTAATTCCAGACAGTTTCATTGACCTCCAGTTAACTTCCTGTTTGTCTTTGGCCAGTGTCTAATAATACAACTATTTATATTTAATTTATGTTAATATTAATGTGTATCATTATTTTACTGTATAATAATTGTGTCAAGTAAACAATTTGTTGAATTTTGTTGTATGTTCATTGTATTTAATAAACAATTTGTTGAATGGTCCTGTAGTTCGGTCTCATTTAAAAAAATGGTGTGGGATATAGACAGTAAGCGGTCAAGCTTGGTATCGCAGTCTAAATAAAAAAATATTGAAGATGCAACTTTTGTCAAGTAACAGTTCTTCTCGGTTTCTTTTGAATGCTTTCAGAAATAATCTACAGGCACTCTATTGTTTGTGAATCTGTACCAGAAGTTCAGTTGTGGTCACAAAAGTGCACATGTGCAGTAACGTTTGTTTATGTTGTTAAGATGAAACTGTCTATACAATGTTCTCAAAGTGAACGAGAAACATTAGCATATACGTACAAATATTGCAAGGATTTTACAGTAGTAACAGGAGATTATTTATTAATGTAGATGCATGTTTATTTCCTTCATGTTAAATATAAAATGTGTATAGATGTCTGGACTCAAGGTTAAGTAACATAAATATTTGTAATAAATACATTCCTTAAAGTAAAATACTGTAATCATAATTTTACTGTGTCATTAATGTGGTAAATACAGTCTATTATCAATACTGTAAAATAAACTAATAATAATATTCTGCTGTTAAATAAATACAATAAGTATAATTATAAATATGTTTTCCTGTTTTTCTTTTGACTTATACCTTTGACCAACAATCTATGCACAAAAAATAATTACAATTTTCTTTAAAACTGTACAAAAATGTTTAAAAAAATGTGTAATATGTACTTTTAATAACTGTGAGCAAACCCTGCGCAAATTTGCACACAAAAAGTACTACACTATAGTGTACACTATTTAAATTCACCCAGAAATCTATAGTGAAAGGAAAGAAAGCAGTATGTGTATTTCTTTTTAATTTCACATACCACAAATCTAAACGGCCACAGAAAACCTCTGCTCTTGAAACGTGACATTACGACCCTTCATGCAAGCACAACACCCACAGTCCCGTCACCAACAATAACTACAAAGAAAACTCGATTTTAGAAACCTTCAGGAGAAAGAAACATTTCTTCAGTATCAGTGAGATATTACAACCCCGTCGCCACCTAAATAGGCTTTATGAGCACGTAAATGCATCTAGTTTAGCTTATAAAACATTTAACAGTCTAAACTAAATGGGAAACGATTATTTATAGGAAGGCAAAAACAGCTTGGAGGAAAAACTCTCATTTGCTGTGCAGGACAGAGGAGATATAAATGGAAAAATTCCAGAATAACCCTCACGACCAAATGCAAATTAAAAACAAGCTTATTTATAATGCGTTGGTCGACCAATGGTGACGAGACCCTTCATTTTTCTCCAAGCACTTTTGGTAATTATAGAAGCAAGGCTGTAAATAAACAGGCTGAGAGGAATATTCATATAAACTGACTTTGCTGATATTTAGCCTGGCATTACAAAGTACATATTTCAATTGGACACAAAATGTCATACATAAAGAAACAGGAAATAAAACACATTCGTAGAATGAAATAAATTACCTTTACTTTGAAAAGTTCAGATAGATACTTCAACCATGCAACTTAAGTGCATATATCACATAATACAAACATTTTGTAAACGCTTTCATTCCTACATTCAGTATGTTTGAAGTACTTTGGCAGAAAATTTTATGAGGCTTTGTAAATGATGACATCATCTTCATTTCAGGGTGAACTCCCCCTTTAAGAACACATCTACAGATACCTGGAATGACACTTTGCTCGTGTCTCGACAGCACCACCCGCATGAACTGTGACGTGTATAGCATGTAAGCCTCACCTCATCGTAGATGCTGTCGTTCCTCTCAAAGTCTCCAGTCTTCCTCGGCAGCACGTGGACGTGGACATGCTGTAATTACAAGAAAACCAAGAGAGAAACGTTTAAAAGCTGGTTCATTCAATAAATTGGAGTTCACAGGCAGAGAAAGTGAGGCAGGTACGCTTCACCACCCTCCACATCACTTCCTTCATTACAACACAACCGTCTGGCAGCTTGAGCTGTTTTCCGCGACAACTTTCCCACATGAGGAAAGTGTTACTGTAATTTCCACTCAGCGTGCATCTGTAAACCTGGAAGACTTCTAAAACTTAAATTGACTTTGTCAGATGTCCTCGGCAAATTCCCTCTGCAATATGCCGTCACAAACTTGGCCATCTGCACGGTTAGTTTGTGAAATGGTGCTTTCCTCGGGCGCACATTAGCCAAGTAATTCCAGTCCCAGCAGAACTGCTTGTGTTTTAATCCACACAACATTAAGCCTTGTGTGTACAGTGCGTTTTTAATCCTAGTTATTGTTTGTTCTTCAGGGATGGATTATTCATTATGTACAGCTGTGGACGGTCCTGTGACTTTTCACCTTTTGATACCTGTCTGAGCCGTTTGTGTTAAGATGATAAAAATGGACCCGTTACACTGCTCACTTCCTTTCCTGTTCTGGCTTTTATGCATGATTTAAAACAATCGTTTCTTTAGGGAGGTATAGGCCAAGATTTGTATCATGATTTATATTTTTGTTCATTTTTTTTGTTTATATTTTAGTTTATATGCTTTCGTTCGTCTGCTTTCAGATATAGGTATTCTCCAAATAGAGGTATTCTGTATAGGTATAATATAGGTATTCTCCAAAATAAATAAAAAATCCCCAGAAAATATGGTGTAATATGTGTATTTTATGGAAATGTGTGTACTGTATATTAACTAAAATTGTCTATTATTCATTGTTTATTGTGTAAATGAATGTATATTGTGTCAAGGTTGTAAATTGTTATTGATGTATATTGTACCTTTTCATATCTTGTTGCTTGTACTGCCATGGTCATTGTTGTACGTACGAATTTCACCATCAGTACACTTGTGTTACACTTGTGATGTGTGACGATAAAGAGATTTGATTTGATTTTTTCAAGCAATCTTGGCTTCCGAGATGTCAAACATCTTTAAAGATGAGGTAACACAAGCAGTTTCTGTCAATCTCATATTTATCTTGTGTTACTATTGAGTAGTATTGCGTATTTTGTATCTTCGAAGAGTCTTTAATTTGACCAAATTTATAAAAGACAGATACAGCTGTACGAGTATTTTCGGAAAAAGTCGAGTTCCTTGAGGCGTTCAGAGGGGGGAAGGAAACAAAAGCACGAGCACACAATACATCATTGCATTGATTCACTATAAGTTTGTGTTGTTTATATTATCCATGTTCATGCCGATTGCCAACAAAACACAGACATGTGACTTAAGTTTAATTTACTGCAGCTCATGTCACATCTTTAACTTCTGCTACCACTCCATCTATCAGTTTCAAATGATCTACAAATCCAGCGTTAATTCCCCCTTTTATAAATCACCCAAATGCAGTGAGCAAACAAACATCTGAACTTCCGTCAGCCGATTGAAGCGGCATTGAGTGCGTGGGCGTGCTCTTTTACTCGCTGGTTGACAGGTGGGCGTGCTCTTTCTCCCACGCTCACACGTGGGCGTGCTCTTTCACTCGCTGGATGACACGTGGGCGTGCTTTTCTGAGAAAATTGTCCAATAAGGGAGTATGAACCCTTGTTACGAAATGAGAATACATGATCGAAAAAAACCTTCCGAAAGCTGTATGAACGCTGGGGGAGTGTATTGAGCACAGATATACTACATAATAAGTCCAACTTCTTTTTTGACAAGTTGAGCATGTTAAGCTTTTTTTGGTCAATTTTTTTTTTTTTGAAATCATTTCTAAAAACTTGAAACTTTGAATTTTTGTGCATTTGATGATATTCAGGCCATCTGCCATGCTTTTTTTATTGGAGAACAGCATTTCGCAAGCATTAATACAAGGTATACAGTTATTCCACGACTGTTTGAGGTCAGTATTTTTAACCGTGTACAGAAGTCAGAATGCATGAAATAACTTGTTATCTCGGCTTTAAAAGATAAAATTGATTTGTCTCATCAACAAATTGCTCTTTTAGGCATTTCTACAAATAAGGTATGTCATGTTTAGACACATTCCGTTGAAAGCTTTAACACGTTTATTGTATAATGTAAAACTTTCACTGTTATACATTTTTCTTATATTTAATTTAAAAGATAACACAAAAAGTTAATAAAGTCCCTATCATTATCCTCACCAATAGTTTTGTGTCTGATCATACACTATTAATGTTACAAAGCTCTTTTTATAAAAGGATAAGAGACATGTTTTGTTATGTGGATAGGACACGTTAAAACTTAAATATAAAAATTGAAGGTGAGAAGAGGGGCGTTCTGACATCCTAACCACATCACATGGCATCTTAAAGCTTTTGGTGTCACCTTGAAGTCCCAAACTTTGAGTGTATGATAAGCAAGGCTCTGATTGCTTTGTCCAATCACCGAGAGCATATCTTTAGCACAACATAAATCACAACCCGGGACAAACAAACAAATATAATCACCTATCTTTCAAACCGTCAGGCGTTAGAAGGATTTCACACTGTGTTGAACTCTACTAGGGTATAATAACCTAATTACCATGCTTTTTAATTCATTTTTCATTAGGCTGTTGTGATAAACAGCTCAGGCTTGGTGAATAAGTATTTATAAATGTTACAAACAAGATAACATGTTTGGAGGCATCTGCTTTGTTGCAATGTGTTTTCTATTTAATGAGTCCATTTGCATAATGTCTGCATTATTAAATTTGCCTACCTTGAGAAAAGTACGAAAACACACACGCACACACGCATACACGAGAGTGCCATTTCATCAAGAAGACATTTTACCGGGGTGCTTAGCATGGAGAAGAAAAGCTCGGCAGAGTGGAGCAAGTGGCAAAGGGCGACCGACTGAACGGTGCAGAAAATTGAACGGATAAAAATGGGTGATTTTAGGAGCAATCCGACAAGGTGCGGTGAAATACGAGCGAGACTTTGGGGTCAGAGCCTGACATTCATTGTAGCATTTATTACATGATATAGACCATGGATTACCTTTTACATGATTTTACTTGTTTTATATGGAGTATCCAAGCATTACAATTTAAAGTTCTCCGCAGGACCTGTATGAAAAAATGCTCTGTTTCATTTCAGGGACTATATTTTCTAGTGGAAGGATAAATCATAATGCATTTGCGTAGTATAGTAAAGTTTTATATGTAAACATGATTTTTTAAAACATGCACTTAACAGTTTAAAAAAAAAGAAAATAGTCGCAGCTCAATAACTTGCATTCACATCAGTTTTAAAAAACCCTTTACACAGTAACACTACACTATACTGTGGTATGGTCTCTTGTACTTTAGCTCATTGCTCGAAAATGAGGAGACACACGCAGTTTCTATCATACTCATAGTAATCTAGAGTCCCTATAGAGTAGTATTGCATACTTCGTATCTTCGAAGAGTATTTAATTTGATCAAATTTATAAAAAGAGAGATACAGCTGTACGATTATATATGGAAAATAATTATTATTATTTCAGGAATATAATATTCCTGGAGGTGTGCAGGTGGACAGAACTACAGCACGAAAACACTTTTCCATTGTTATAACTTTGTGTTGTTTACATTATGCACGTGAACGGCGTTTGCCAACAAAACACAGACAAATGACTTAGTTTGACTTTCACGTCCCGCATCTTTTAGCGCTGGGACCGCTCCATCTATCAGATTCAACAATCTCCAAATACAGCGTTATATCCACCGCTTTTATAACATCCATCGCGAAAAAACACATCTAGACTTCCATCAGCCAAGTGAAGTGGCATTGATGGACGTGCTCTTGCTCACATTCTCGCGTGTGGGTGTGTTCGAGAATTGTTTAATATCCGACTAAGAACACTTGTTGCGAAAAACAAGCTGCCGAAATACATGTTCGAAAAAAACTTGCTGAAACCTGTATGCGGAGTGAATCGACAGAAATACTACGTCACACGTTCAACTCGATTTTTGACAGGTTGACCATATTAAGCTTGAGAAGCCAGCACGTTTAACAGTGTAAAGAAGTCAGATGTATAAAATAGCATGTTACCTTTGCTTAAATTGCACAGTTGAGAAATTAGAACATTCTCTGTTCTACTAAAATCCAGCATAAGTATTATGATGATGGCTTAAAGCCGAACAGCCTATAATCACTGAGTTAAGTGGTACTTAAATCTGCTTTTAATCAACAGATTCTGGTTTGAGTCTCGCTTTTGGCTTTTGTCGAGGGCGTAAATCCTCTCAGCAGCTGATCAAGTTGTTATTTTACATTTCAACCAACCGTGTAAACTTGAAACGCCGTTCTTCAGGGCCAAAAATCTCCAGCTGCAAGCAACTCTATAGGAATAAAAGGTTTGTAAAGTGTCCTTTCCTCAAATCAAAACAGATGTCTTTTAATTAGCTTCTGACTATGAACAAATGTGCAAAATGGCCACACTGCTATTTATATTGTTTAGGTTAAAACCAGTCAGACAGGCAGACAAATGCGTTTTGTCACCAACAGCTGGCCACCAATTAAGACACGGGGGGTCAAAAGCAATAGAGCCTCACAGCGCAAACTACAGATTACAGGAAGATAGATCTTTCCCTAAGTCGTCCACTGGAACACTGGGACTCAAAACCTAGTGTGCCACTTAGCTGGACAGCGTTTTTAGCCATCATAGACATGCTGATACAAATAGGCTACCATTATATTTACTATAAATGTATACAAAGAAAAAATATAAACGGTATATAAAGTTGCGATCATAAATTGACATACAGATGTTACGTGGGTGATCAGTGACTATTTGTATGTTTTGTGATGGTTGTTCATTTTTCCATAGTAGTAGGATTTGTTCAGAAATTTTTCAGTTCTGTTGAGTACAAAAGAAGATATTTTGAAGAATGTAAAAAAGCAAACCGTTCTGGGGCACTTGTCGTTTTTCCTAATATGATGATCAATGGTGGCCAAGAAATGTTTGGCTACAAGCATTCTTCCGAATATCTTTCTCTGTGTTCATTAGAGCAGAGAAATTTATACAGATTTGTTACAACTCAAGGGTACTTTTAGGTGTACCGTCCCTTTAAACTACACTTTGTTTAAAAGGCCACATAAGGGTAAAGGACAAAAAAGAGGACATCTGATAAACGTAAATGCAACGATTTCATGTCCTCTGGTTTGATGCAAAACAGATTTCGCTTCAATCGTACATTGGGCTAAATTTAGAAGTGTTTTCTCATGGGTGGAATACAACATAATAACTATAATAACAGGAACCTACAGAAAAAGATAATACGTGCCATCTCACAGAATTAGTCCAGTACAATCTGTACACCATCAAAATATTCCTGGAACAGTCTGTTGGCCTGTGACATCATAATGGGCCGATTGCGATGTACAAAAAGCAGATAGCACAGCAAACTAGAACACGGACGTACTCCTGCGCAAACGATGATGAAACGCGCTATAAATCCTTCACAAATGGCGAGGCGTTGTTCAAAACAGTCCATACATAGAAACGCAACTCAGTTATGTTAGTAATGATGAATATGTTCAGGAGTTTTTAACTGCAAACCATCAAGCACCGCGGGCGAGATAAATCACCATCCAAAGCAAGACAAATGACTAAATTCCTGAGTCACTCCCCGGTTTTCTGCTAGATAGAGAATAAGGAAACCCAATTTCACCGTATGAATACTTAGATCTGTCTTCCGTCTTCATATAGCTCTAGGCAGAGAGGTTAGTAAAAATGTATTCGCTTCTATAGAGTGCAGCGCCTTTATTCGATCATAGATCCATTCTTTCGTCCTCCATGTATTTCCAGCACCAGGCACCTGATTGCAATAATGTGAGTGATAAATGGATCCAGTGCTGTGGCATAGCAGGTGTGCTATATGCACGGGATAATCTGTTTTCATAAAAGGACTAGGCAGGGTTCTAATTTAGAGTAACTCCATGTTCCAAATTAGTTTATAAATTATGGAAACCGCGCTATTCGGTTTAGGAAAAAAATTGTTTCTTTTTTTGCGAGGTCTTTAGAGATGTGCAGCATTCCCCAGACGTCTGGATGAAGGATTCTAGCTGGGTCGAAATTGACTACATACAGTATTCTATACCATATGGAACGTCATCTATAATTGAGCGAACAATTACATTTCAGAGTTCGCTTTTTACCCATAATGCATTCTGATTGTGCATGTGTATCCTTTTGTTTATATCTCAATGTAGAAAATCATGCTGACCTTTAAAATTAAACAATATATATTTTCCAGTTACTTTAACCTAAAAGTCATCCACTTTTTGTTTTCTTAGTTACTATTATATTTTATGTCAGCTTGAAACTGACTTCTATGATGTGGGGTATTTGCCAATAAGTAAATGTAAGTTTAGATTTTAAAAAGTTTTTTATTTTTTTGTAGAATTAATCATTGTGACATAGCCAATCTCATGATGCAGGACTTTATCACGGATAGCAAAATAAATGGATATCATAAGAATATATCAAATAATTGTTGTTAAAAACATGATTTACCGAAGTAAGAAACATATTTTATGAAGTACATGTGAAGGCTTACAACACTGTGTCATTCACTATAAAGGGAATAGTGAATAAGTAACTGAATGAGTGATGTCAGACACTGCCCATGTTTTATGATTTCACCAAGGCTGAATATTTTATGTTAAACCCCGCAGGCATGTACAATACCGGCTTTGTGAGTCCGTCCTTGTGAACATAAAATTTACAATCCGAAATCCATTTCTCTTTGACCACTTTTGCATTGACAAACCAGACCTGTATCATTGCGAGCGCAGGCCTGGCTTAAAAATAGCTGGAGTTTTTAAATTGGCAAATAAAAATAAAGATTAAAAGAGGCTCCACGGGGACAATTGCACCATTTTCACTGCCATTTTTACGGCGGTTCTGTTTGGGAGCGTTTTTCGAAGCACATCACGTCGGCCTCTAAACTGTCCTGACTGTGAAACTTCAGGTCAATCAATAATTCATGGAGCTTATTTAATACACAATTTAGAAAGCGGTCAGGCAAAATGGCAGTCGGTCTCGGGGACGGTTTAGAGATCTGATGTGTCTCTTTCACCATCTTCATCCCAGATCAGGTGTAACAGACAGACAACATTGGAATAGTCCGGAACGCCGCGGGTCTGAATCCTGCTCTGTGATGCAGCTGTGGGCAGAAGTGGTGATTTAGAACGGGTCTTTGGCGGCGAGCTGGAACTCGAGCATTTCCATTAATCGAATGACAGCGACGCTGTTTTTCTCGGCTGGGGAGAATTGATGTTCCCAGCATGCTGTGTGGGGCTAATGAGCTTGAGGAAGATGAGACGTAGGGGAAAAAGCAACATTAACAACACCAACAAATAGACAAGAGAACCAACCGCTTCCAAACCCATCCATTAAGCGCTAGTGAATATTTATGGCACTGCCCACCTACCTCTTTCCTGTTTTTCATCCATTTTGTCTTTTGGTGCTTAAAACGGTCTTGCTTCTAGGCACTGCCTCGAATTGTGAATTGTTTATCTCAAGGCAATAATGAAAATCTTTATAAACAACTTCAAATAAAATAAGTTTGATGTGTGTATGTTACGGTTACTTTTAATACTTTCGTCATGGATGAAAGAAATGAGCCTAAACCTAACTCAATGTAAGCTAATGTGTTTAAAAGGTAATAGAATAAAGTTTTCAAATAAATGAAAAACGCAAAAAAGTTCACTTGCGAAATGGAAACAACGTTTCTGCATTCGACGGTTTCATCCGTTTAGTCAACAAATTCAGGGGTTTGGGGTGGCCAACAGGGAAGCTTACAGCGACATTATTTACGGCACTGGTAACAGACAATTGCGCTTATCAACCACATGGGGAGCCGTGAGCAAAAGATCAATAGTCTGGCTCAAATAACCTTTCCTCAAAGCAAACAATAATCTTTCCCTTAAACAAACAGTTGTGGAACACCAGAAAGCAAGTGCTTTGCATTCAGTCAAAACTTTAGAAGGCAAAGCAGTTAATCATAAGATACACAACAGAGGGTTCACTGCTGAGGCTGTGGATGAATTTCAATCATCAGAGAACATTTCGGTGCCCTTGATGGCCACGGAGAGAGAGTACTTGTAAGGACATTTCAAGAGTGACCCACTGAGTGAAGCTCAGTTTAGAGAAATTATGTTTCCAATAATGATCAATTGATCCTGGATGGTGAATTGTGCAAAATGTGAGATTTAAAGAATGCTCAATATTACAAAACACCACACAGCTAGTTCAAAGTTCACAAATTGAATTAAAGTCTACATAGACATTCCTAGCGATTGTCTTTTTTCCACATCGTGACGCATATCAGAGTGAAATGGCTTCTGAAGCAAGAAAAAAATGTTGGATGGGACTTGATTTCATCTATTGAGAACTGATTGGATCTTTGTCAGTTGTACACTGTAAAAAACAACTATAGGATTTACTAAACAAAATTGTGACAATTTGCGCGTTTTGCACACTATTTGAAAAAAAAAGAAAATTTCTGTCAGTTTTTTGGGGATAGTTTTTTTAGTAGAACCTACTTTATAAATACTGTGTGCAAATGTTGTGCAAATTTACATAAAAAATGATAAATCTTAGCAATTTCTAGAGCAGCTTTCCTAGCTGTTTTTCACAGTGTAGTTGCTAATTGCAGCGATCTATTCACAGGCGTAAAGAGTCTCCAATAGTCCCGCCCACACACCACTACTCATGACAAGAAGATTATGAGGACACATGTATAAAGAAACAATGAAGCAAACAGACAAGTCATTTATAAAAAACACTACAGTATTCTGTTAAAAAATGACACCTGTCCATTTCAATTCCATGGTGACTTTAAAGTACTAAAGACACAAAGAGGCAGTATTTGAAAAGATATATTTGCCATCAAAAATGAACAGATAGAAGATACCCATGTGTCCTTGTTTAGCGTCTTCCAAACACTCACAGAACGATGTTACATGCATACTGTGGACCACTGGGGAAAATGTAAACATTGATCCACAAGAACTTCAAGTTTATTTTTTATTGAATTACATTTTTTAAATCTTACACATGTAGTTGAATCTTTAATATATATATATTTTTTTAACATTTTGATTGAGTTATAAATGTTCTGTTGGTTGTTTTCTGTCCAAATGTTTGTGCAGCGTTAAAAAATGAATCTTCTTCTGGACCAGCGTTGTTCACGTCTTCCGAGGTGGTCTATACTTCCAAACCCTGCTTTTATGAGTAGGACATCTTCCTCATCCTGCACTAAAGGTGCACCTACATAATAAAACATCACTGCCCTGTTCCAGAGGTAAAACTGTTGGTCATAGTGTTGCAAGCAGTTCCCCAATTACTTGACCGTTTTCTTTTATTTGAAGAACATCCAGAGTTTGACTCAAGCTATTTTATAGCGTTTTCTGTTCCCTGGGCATCGTACCCACGATCTGTGTGCCACTATCTCAATTCTCTGCTGGTTAAGCTGCCCTGTCATTGTCATTGTCATTGTCATTGTGTGTCTGGCTCTGTTTACACATATTCCTATATATGAGTCAGGTGACCTTGAGTAAACTGAAGTAGCGATTCAGACACACCTACTGAGCAGCAATGAATGCTGGGTAGACTGATGTAATGCAATTAAGACAACATTACTCCTTAACTGTTCTGTAAATATCATATGCGTTTTAATAAAATTTGAATAATATATTTAAAAAACAGCCCATTCGCACCAATTGCGTATAAATAACACGCACTGTGCATTATCGTATAATATGGACGCCAAATTGCGATTTTGCATGCATAAATACGCATTCTTTTGCGTGCATATGATACGCCAATTTGCATGTTTGCATATTAAACAGCAATTTGTCTCATTACCCTGTCCCCAAACCCTAAACCTAATGTTAGCATCCGTGCATATTATAACCTCTACCCTAACCCAGACCCTAAACCTAACAGTATTATTTAAATATTTCAGTTCCCTTTCATGTACGTTTTAAAATGGCTGCTCTCCACCCAGGTACAAGAAAACATTGGCGTATCATATGCACGCAAAATTGCAATTTGGCATAGGTATTAGACGATAATGCAACAGCGTGTTATTTATACGCAATTGGTGCGACCAGGTTGTTAAAAAATGCAAAGTATAAGTTAAATCAAATCAATATGTTAATAATCAAAATATATTTAGGGTACAACAAAGATACTTGATAAAAGAATGATGGAAGTAGTGTTGTGTCTAGAAGCTCGCATCGACAAAGAGTTTTACCTCAGTTTGACTCCCCATTAACTTTAAAATCTTGCAGACTACAGAGTGTCACTGGCCTTTCTGTTCAACAAAACCAGACCTCTCATTGAGTGCACTGAACTCTCTGACTCACTACTGAAATATCAGTGTAAATACACACCGGCGCTTGTGAATGGATGTTTATCACGGAAATGCTATTATATTGACTTAAATGTGTTTGTTAAGAAGGAGAAATTCAAAGAGCGCGTTCATTTTCTGAAGTGCTGTCGCTCCGACTGTGGAAAACAAGGCACTTGTTTATTTCAAGAACTCTTCAAACCTCTATGATAAACATTAAAAATGAAAAGCCATTTTTCGGTGGTACTTCAAGTGACTCTACAAACGTGGAATAATTAAAATAAATGTTTTTCTGCCGGAGAGACAAAGAGAGAGAGGTCATGGAATTCCTTCATTTAGTTTTAGTTTGAAACAACATTCTTTCATTTGTATTGATTTATTTTGTTGAACAAAATATCAGTTATTGAGCGAGCAGATACATTAAAGGTGTGATGAACTGGGCTTGTTCATTGTTTTTTACTGTTGTATGAGGTCTACTGACGTTGGCGTGATTTCTACATCCAAAAACATCACAATCAATAAGTAATAGGATATATTCTACCCAGGTTTTGAGGCCAGCTTTACAAACGCTCGGCTTTAATGGGCGTGCCGCATTGAAGATTTTATTAATAAACGCCCACTGCTTTGATTGGATAGCTGTTTGCGTAGTTGGAGCCTTCTGTGAATTTGGTTAGAGATGTAAGTTAGGTTTCACATTAGCACCCTTCACAGTTTTTGCACGGCATCAGAATTATCTGGAGACCTCCTGTGATTTATAAATGATCTCCCCACATCAGTATTTCATGTGATACATTCGCACAGGATGATTTTACTCAAATGTGATGGCAAGGCTTTGCGTATAGTTTGTAATACCTGTCAGCATTCGAGACCCGTGATCGCAAACCAGACAAAAGATCACCGCGATCGTGGGTCTCAAATGTTACGAGAGTTTCCATGACAAATAAACAAACGGGAGACTCACGGTAACTTATGGATATCAACCACCACCCGAAAAGATTACCAAAACACTTCAAAACAGCCTCCATCATTCAAAAAGGGCGGATAAACATTGAAAAATGTTATATGAGCCGCCACATCACAGAGATCCGCTCCGCACAGGCTTAAGATCACAGACAACCTATGCAATTATACAAATGACAAGAGGTCCCTAGGTTATACTAATCTCATGCGAACAGTGCCCATAGCACATCAAACGATCTCTAACAAAGATAAAGTGACGCATAGTAAAAAATGTTTTACTCTCATAAGATTGCTGCACCATTCCTATTGGATCCAATATTGACGACACAGCACTGCTTTTTATTTTTAGTCATTCCACAAATCCAGTGTCGATCTCTGCCTCGTTCACGCAGGAATTCCTCGGAGAAATGAAACGAGCAACAGTCCATGTTCCCACATGAGCAGGAACGTCTTTAAAAACAAATGTAATCCTTCATTCCTAATATCGGAAACTGAAAGACGGTTATGCAGCGACTGTATTCTTCCACAAACAGGGATGGCACAATATTTAGCTATCTCTAACGGCATGTTTGTTTATTGCTTACTTGCTCTATCTGGTTCCATAACACCTGTGTAACTTCAGAATTGTCATGTACGAACCAGTGGGCGGGGCTAGAGAAGTAGTCGTTGATATTTATCTTTGAAGGCAGTGTTCAACCTATCAATGTCGTCATAGATAGAACCTGCCGTTCGTTGGGCCTCGTGTCAATAACAGATGCAATCTCGGTAACAAGGGTGTTTTCATTTCTGACACTTACATGATGTTCCCTCTTATATAACTGTAGTAGAGTCGGCGGGGCGAGACCGTGGTTCGAGTCCGGTGGGTAATTGTGAATGAGCGCCAGCTGTGCGCACACTGGGCTCGAATCACGTAGGAGATTGGGAGCATATAAAAGGAAAGAGCGACCGGACCGTCGATGAGAGAGGACCGGGCCCGAACATGTTTGTATTTTTTTTTGTTCTTATGTTTTACTGTTGTTATTCGCCGGCGGTCGTCCGTGAGGGGCTGCCGGCTGTTATGTTTTTGTTGCTTGTTAGCCGGCGGTCGTCCGTGAGGGGCCGCCGGCTGTTACATTTAATAAATTAATATAACAGCGGGCGGCCCCCTGGCGGCCGGTGGTGGCTCCTCCTTTAGCAGGGCGTGTTCCCCGTCCCCTGCTCCTCCCCCTCGGGCGGACGGACGCAGGCTCCGGCCTCTGGCAGGCGGTGGCCACACTCGGCACTCCCGCCCCCTGCTCCTCCTACTCGGGGGAAAGACGCAGGCTTCGGCGTCTGGCGGACGGCGGCAACTCTCTCGCTCCCGCTTGGACGACAGCCACCCCACCTCGCAGCACAGGTCGCCGTTCCACCGAGGCTTTGACGGTGGCCGCCCTGTGCACTTCCGTTTCCCCAGAGCCACCGCTTCGGGCAGCCACTGTCGGACGCCCTTCGAACTCTCCGGCACCGCGAGGCCACTCGGCGGCAAGGACTCTCCGACAGCATGTCTCTCCTTCCTCCCGGGTTTCGGCACCAATGTAGAAAGATTCAAGAATGGAAGGAAGGAGTCGGGAACCGGAAGACATTTTAAACATTTAATAAATTAATATAACTGCCGGCGGCCCCTCACGGACGACCGCAGGCTAACAAACAACAAAAACATAACAGCCGGCAGCCCCTCACGGACGAACGCCGGCGAATAACAACAGTAAAACATAAGAACAACAAATACAAACATGTTCGGGCCAGGTCCTCTCTCATCGACGGTCCGGTCGCTCGTTCCTTTTATATGCTCCCAATCTCCTACGTGATTCGAGCCCGGTGTGCGCACAGCTTGCGCTCATTCACAATTACCCACCGGACTCGAACCACGGTCTCGCCCCGGCTACTCTACTACAATAACAAAAGGGTTCAAATTGTGATTTTAATTCATGCCTACTTTTATTTTCAAAACCGTCTCCGTATCTACCTTGATACACAACTCTTGGCTTACAGTATAATAACGATTTATAAGTTGCGCCGTTGGCTACGATTTCACAGGAAATGTAGATTTGACATCATATAACGAAAAGAAAATAATGTAAAGTAACCTGCAATTTTATGTTTCAAACAGAAGTGGCGATAGAGAGACATAAGTCACCAACCGCAGCTTTAAATGACCATTAATGTGACGGTTACAGCCAAATCTCACATTACTCTGCAAAAGAGACTGTTTGGCAGACGCGTTGGAATTCTGTGCTTTTTGTCTCGCCACAATTACCATATTTAACAGCACTGCCATTTTAATACGGTTCCACACCTCAGGCCACGGGCTGCTATACATGCATAATTAATACTTCATACCACATGCAATTAAACATGACTTCACACATGAAAGACAATATAACCGATGTACTCGGTAAAATAATTAGCACGGAGAAACGCATAAAGGGCACAAAAATCACTCAAAATAAGCGAGTTGGGCTGCTCGGGCTGTGTTGTGACAAATAAAGGTTGTTTTCATTTATTATGGCCTTTTATTTTTAACACCTCCATTACAACCACCTGCCACACAGAGAACACTATTCACAATCCGATTCCTTCCCGATGGGTGAAATCGACATTGTTTTGTGACTACCTTATATTTGCATCTCATTATGAAAGTCATGCTGACTTGAATCACCATAATATAACAGGTTATTTATACATGCATTACTTGTGCACGATACACCATTTTTGTAATATAGTTTTAATGTGAAGTCCTGAAACATCTGAAAACCATTGAATTTTTTTTTTAATTAAATTGTTTTTCAATGCAATGAATGTATAGTCTATGAAACACAAACTGGGAGAAATGATCACACTTCACTGCTTCACAGCTTTAGGCAAAGTCAGAAAAGCAAAGAACCCTCTAAATGTGAAGTCAGACATTTCAAAGTCACCGTCGCTATGCCCACAAGATATGGACAAAGCATTTTCAAGCAGACACATGCATAATTGACAGGCTCAAAGGGTTTAGTGCAGTAAATGAAATACTATTATTATTTAATACGAGATAAGTGTCACAGGAGCCTCATGATAAATTTAAAGGGAGCGCTTATTAAGACTGTACCTTGACTGTCTGTCCTGCCTCAGGTCCGTCCTACGGGGAACACAAGCGGATAATTAGTTGGAAATTCAGGAATATCTCTGTCAATAATTCAACAGCATTTAAATTTCAAATGAATCGCTGTGCTGTCATGTGACCGTGTGAATGTCAAAGTGGATTTTTTTTCTCTTTTTTATTTTACCTCGATGTGCCTGTTCATGATCTTGAACCGAGAGGTACTTCAACATTCAGTTATGTTTCAATGCTTGGACTGAAGATACTGAATATGTAGCAGTTATATGACTATATGAATCAAACTCAACTTTATTTATGTAGCGCTTTTACAATTTCCATTGTTGCAAAGCAGCTGCACATGAGACATATTGACTATAAGCAAAACAACTAAAGTCATATACCTGTAAAAACAAGAAAAAGGTGAAAACACAAAAGACAGACATACCCACATACCAACACTCCACACACACAATATGCACACATACTTACACACATGAACATGACAGACACACACAAGCAGGCCCACACACACACACACATAGACACACAGACAAGCACGCACACACATTGAAAGCACACATTTAAGATAAAGGAAACACACAATATGCACACATACTTACACACATCGACATGACACAGAAACCCACGGAAAGACACAAACAAGCACGCGCGCACACACACACACACACACACTCACAGTGAAAGCACACATTTAAGATAAAGGAGAGAGAAACACAGGTCAAATATATACATTTCTACATGCAATATTAATTATGTAAAACTTCTGGTAACGTGGTCAGCAATTTTGTTTTTATGCAAAGACTGAGAAATTAAATTTTAGATTCAATAATTACAGTGCATGTATGATAAAAACGAACATAAGGATGTGTTTGAAAAAGTATTTAAAATAATAGCTGGTCTTTGAAAGCCAAATCAAAGACTGTCACAACCACTCTTTGATCTACATCAGAAATCGTAATAGCCCTGCTTCACAGGTCTAATACATGGGCAAAAATGTAAACAGATATAGATAGATAGATATTTATTTAGTGCTCTTTCGTTTTTCATTTTCAACTGAGAATTAAACACCTCAGATGCATCACCTTTTTGTGGAGAGTTCTGTCTCTTACATCTCAGGTACATTAATCTTTCGTCTCATTTCAGCTTTTTTTGTCAAAGATATTGATTATTCCCTTTTGTCAGATAAATGAAAAAAAATTGTTTGTTGTTCGTGTGTCTGGGAAGCTAAATTAGCATTTATATCAAATATGTAAAGTCACACACACAATAGGGAAGGCAATGGGGATGTTTAACAGTTTTCTCCTTCATAACTCAATGAATCTAATGTCTTTTGATATAAGTAAAGTATGTATGTTTTTAACACTATTAACACTATTTAAGCGAAATCAAAATATACAGAAATGTCTGATTTCATTTTTTGTCATTTTTTTGTATTATTAGTTATTTTTTGTTAAGCCTGTTATAAATCATTATTATTAGTCACCCTTGATGTTCGTCACTGGGTTTTGCATATATATAATTAATAAAAAGTATTAAAAAAGCCTTGTCAACTTTGACAACACCATATTTATTCATCTAAAAAGTACAATGTTTTTTTCCATTTCCTAAAAATAGCAAGGTTTCAGAAGGACAGCGTCAATATTTAAGTACTTTAGTATAAACTATGTATACGGTGTCTCAAAAATGTTACATGTTTTATCGATACAACAACAGATTTACTGTATAATGAAGACAAAATGATCTCAGACTAGAAAACGTTCATATCTAAACGATCATATCCATACACAGGCCTGGTGCACTGATGAATTCTGCACATGTGGTCTTTTTGCCTGTAAATTTGTGTCCCCATGTCTCAAAAGTGACATAATATCAACATTTTTATTCCACGATCGAGATACAATGTCAGAGTGTAAGAACTGTTCTCTTACCTGTAAAGCGATGGTTAGAGATGTCGCCTGAAAGTGTTTCTCAATAACATCTGCCACTCTCTGTGTGGTCATGAACAGATCTGACACTTCATCGGGATGAAGATCCCGAAACCGCTTCGACGACTCGAAGGGGGCAGACTAAAACATCTTTAGGGGAAGCTTGTCAAGGAAAGTACATTTGATTTGAAAACAATATAAAGAATCTGTATCACCTCCTGTGAAACAAAGCCTTTGGAAGGCTACATATCAACATGTGAATTATAACACTGAATTATAGCTATACTGTCCTGTCCTATAAATTGAAACTGCAGTAATGTTTATAAAATCACGTATTACTCTTATACATTTAAAATACATGAGCAAGAGATAGAAGTCAAGAGTCTCGAAGTCTGATAAAAGATAGAAGGTCACAAAGTACTGTATTCAACAAATTCAACACACCATTGCGTTTGTCAACCTAGAAAAGTAGTCACACTCAAATGTATAGCTGAAATGCCGCAAAATTTGTAAAGAAATATTATAGTGTTGTGACACAAATATTATAATTCTGATTGAAAAACCTATTGGAATGCTCTGTCCCATAGACTTCCATTGTAGGCTTAGTGCAATACCATGAATGCACTCTGAAGGTTGATCGATTCAAAATCATTTTTCTTTTTAATCGAAAGCACGTCACAGACCCCGTCAATAGACCACTAATTGTTTTGAACTAAGAAAATAAATGTATGTTACGGCTTTGTAACAAACTCACCTTCAGCAAACAAAGCGTTTTCTAATGTTGGACAGACAATGTTAAGTGACTGGCGAATACTGGAACAAATATTTCACCACACACACGATAAAGACAAACATTACAGAGTGGGCAAAATCCTCTCACTTTATTCAGATGAATACAAATCTCTATAATAACTACAGCAACTGCGGCGTACTGAACATATAAATGACGGAATGAGTTTTGGAACCAGAATTTTTCTCTCTCTGCCCTGAATACTAATAACATGAGCTCCAACACACACACACACACGCGCAGATGTAGAACCAATCACACACACTCAAGCGCACAAACCCACACCCCTCTACACAACCAAAATAGAGCAGAACCTCCATGCCAGACAAATTATTGGAATATCAATGGTTCTGACGGAGGGAAGATAGGACCAATTTGAATTGGAAATGGATGAATGATTCTGATAGGCATCAGCACTCAAAACAGAACGTTCAGAGAGCCGCCCTCCTTCTCACCCACTGAACGGCTTTTATTAAAAAAGATTCATAAAACCTCTCATATCATGTTTTTTGATTGTCGCTTTCATCTTCACAAATGGGCGGTTCTACTTTTCCTGTCCTTCATAACAAATCAAAACATTTACCACCGGGTAAAAGTTGGGCTGAATTTATTGTACTCATTACCTTAAACCCTCTATGTATTATTATAGCTGTAATATACACAGAGACAAAAACAATTGTTGTATTGTTTTGTCAGTTTGTAACTGAATGCTAATCTCTTCTTTTTCTTAAAATGTTTAAATGTAGACAAAACTGTGATCAGTTTTGGCAAAATGTTGCCTGAGGGCAGTTTATTAAGCCGCAGAAATTAAAATGAATCCAAATTTATTTCAGTTTTGTTGAATTTAATATTTATAGTTGTTCATTTTCAGTTTCATTTTAAAATCATCATATTTGTTTCTTTTTGTGAACTACGAACAATATTTCTCCCAAATTTCAAATAAAGTATTGTTTCTTTTTTAATTTATTTGCAGAAAATGAAAACTGGAGACGTGTCAGTAATATTTCTACATGAATTTATGAATAGTTCATAAAATATTTTTTATCACAGTTTCATGTGTCTTGTCATGCTGTCAGTCTTTCAAATAGCTGTTGGTGAATCCTGAGGTTTGATTTTGTTGAAATTCAACAAACACTTGACTGAAATGACAACAAAACATCTAGAAATCTTGAGTGAATGAAAATTTAAAATGGTAATATTTATCACACCTGTACATTTATGTATATATTTTTATTTAAAATGCTTCTTATACAGTAAATATGAGTTTATTTTCTTTCAGTGTGCACGTAAGTGTGTTAGGAACATTGGTTAAAGGTTCACCTTTCGGAAAGCAAAATATGGCACAGCACATGTGCACACCTGCTGAATGAGCTCTGAAAACAGCTGCTGGTGGAAAACATGATCAATATTTGGATTTCTGTTGGCTGGTATTTGCTGCTCCCCTTTGCATGAAGAGAACCTTTTTATTTTTTCCCTTAAATGCTTTACACCTAAATGCCTTCAATAATGACAAATTGTGCCTGCGTAGAATTGTCTTCACCAAACTGAAAAAAACGGTGCAAACGCAACACTGAAAATATATTATTCATGTGTTCAAAATCAACACAAGGTTCCATAACGAATACCAAAATAAACAAGTGCATCTATCCCAAAGAAGATGATCGCTTAGCAGAACCCTTATCAGATCTCCAGAGGACTCGAAATCTTTCAAGTCGGAGAGGTCAGGAAAGTATTGTTGAAAGAAGCTCAACAGCCCATGAAACACAGTGAAACGTCACACAGAAAAGTCATCAAACTGTGTATCTATTTCAAGAAACACAGGGTGGCAGGTGGTCCTCGGCTCTTAAACATTAAATGTCCACAGGATGAAAAACATGTTGCCTGCCAGTCTAGGGTCCTGAGATCGGCCTGCTGGGTTTTTCACAAACACTCACAAATCCTTACAATTCGACTTTGATTCACAGAGTGAAGTGTATTAGGGTGGATATTAAATATGGAGATCTAAAATACAGCAAAAGTCAATATCCAATGAGCCATGACTACAACAAATCTACCTGCATTCTTCAAAAGTTAGGTCACACTTAAAAATGAATGAATCATTATATCATTATATAATCATCCAAATATCAAACCATTGGATGCTAGAACTTGAATGTGTGCATGGGCAGACCAACGTGCAAAATTCATCCCTGGCAGATTCCGCGAGAGGAAACGTGTGATGTGTTTCTTCAGTTTGTCATGTGCGGTCCACTGGAATGCAATCACATATCATATTAACTGATGCGTTTCTTCCCGACACACAACCGTCTCACACACATCACTGGGGATTTCAAATCAGCCTTTGCTTCAACAAAGACGACGAGAGCAGAGGAGGAATGAAAAGAAAATGCCTCTATTTGGCGGGAAGTTACCGTTCAATTGAGGAGTCGGTGCGTGAAGTATTGCTGAGCTGTGGGTCGATCATCTTCACAGAGCATGCGTTTCAATCGATACAACACAGACGCATCATGAAACATATAACCGCGTACATAGATATTGCTTCAGTTTTACTCAATTTTGGCTTAGATATCTAAGTGTTTATTTTCTCATTTGCGTCTGTGGTCATTCGGGATCCGCCTGCCGCACATTTCTGTTTCACCAAATAATTATTGTTCTTCATTCTAACCTATCGAAACGAGTCATTTGAGTTATTCTATAGATAACTTTCCCTTTTAATTGCTTTTCCTCTGTGTCACAGAATAGCAGGTTGCGTTCACATCCGACTCTCCCTCGGGTCGGTGGCGTCCATTTCGAGGTGTCACACGCGGAGTCTTACTCCCATGGTACCGTACGCTCTCGTTCCTGCCTATTTGCCTTGCTAATCAAGTGTGAAGGATGATTCTGCAGGCCGCGGAGAGAGCGTCTGTCACACCGTAATAAGACACAGACATGCAGATGGACTTGTGTGTGAAAACTGCCATTAACCTGAAGGTGCAACGCCGTGTGTAGAGCAATGATGAGCACGTTCATGGATCAGAGGCTCAAAATAAGAATTGCAGGGTGCTGAATTTCAGTGGCACATGTGCGACGGAGAAACGCAGTGATACCGTCGGTTTTGCCGTCTGAGGACTGAATTCCATAGTTTAGTTTTGCTAATAGTTTAGACATGCAGATGTGTCCATTTGCAGTCTCATAAATTATGCTTTATTAGATAAAAAAGGTTTTCTTGTCACCTAGTATGTCATTTATAGCTACAGTATCATATGTGGTGGCATATCGCTACATGATTTATGATGGAGAAAGATGTTATGGCGCTTTCATAGTTTAGAAGATTTAAGTTCAGGGGCGGACTGGGAAGCAAATTCGGCACAAAATTTTTCGGCCCACGTCGGCCCTTCAACAATTCTGTCGAGGGGGTGTGGGCGGTGGGGTGCGGAGCGTTCCTCCACCACAACCGTCGACGGGTGGGGGGTTGTATATAATGTGTGCATTGCGTTACATGCATACGTGTCCGATTCACTAATGCCTTCGTGTTGCTTACATTCGCGATTATAATAAGTCCGCCAGTCCGCCCCTTGTCGCGGCTGTAGGCCATTCAGTGGGATGGCCTTTCGGGATTTTGACTACTAGAATGTCCTACTGGTCAGTCAGCCCCTGATTAAGCTCAGATGTCTCATATCTTTCTCCTAAATTGTTCAAATACATATGGAGATGTACATGAAAGTAGCTTGTAGAGGTAAAACAGTTGAACTCAGTGAGTTCTTATTTAAATCATCAATAATATCGTCATTTGATGGCAGACTTGACAAATCTGTTCTCAGTTTGAGACCATTTGGAGACCTCCTCATCTGAAACTAATGAAGACATTTGTGATACTTCTGATGGGTTTTTTTTTTATTAAGGAAAAATCTCTGAGACACAGGAGACATACAATAAGCAAAAGTTTCCATTTGCATTTTATTTATTCTCAATTATTATTGACAAATAACTAGGATAATAAGATATCATTTGTCATTTTTTTATGTATGATGAGGATTTCAGAACAACGAATGTATTTTTTCAAAACAGCATATCATTATTTGAAATGTTATATAATATGAAAACTAATGGCTGATTTGTCCATTCACATGCATTTAAAAAAAACTTGACCGCTAACAAAATGAAACTTTTCAAACGAAGTTAAAATAAACATTTATTGTTTAGAGATTTAGAGATTTAGTGCAATAAACCTTGCAAACTTTTGTAATTGTGTTTTTCAGGGGCTGATGAAATCTTGAGAAAAATCTGAATATTGCACAGCGATAGTTTTTATCAACTTTTACAATTGAATAAACAACAGTATCATACGTTAAATAAACAGTCGGTGGGTGTGCCGTCTCTGGATAAAATGATATTGTGTCTGCTTGTAAGGTAGGCCTCGAGTCTCTTGCAGGTGGATCATATAAAACCAAAACGTGAAAAAAAAATCCCACTGAATGCCCGACCCATCTGGTTACAAATCCCTTAAATCACAGCACATATAAATATTTACGATGAAGTTTCTAAAGCCATGTCTGTCTTTAAACAACAAAGTTATTCTTGTAAATCGCACTCCGTGTTCAGCACACAGGGGCACACAGGCAGATCCCGGGGGTCCGGCAGACAGTTTACCCCCAACATCACTGTCAATATTATAATCAATATTGTAAAACAAACTTCCTGTTTGTTGTCCCCGCAAGCTGAAATGAAATACACAACCCTGCCCGAACATACTCCCTCTCTGTCTCTCTTTTGCCTGGCATGCAATTTAATTGTCCTGGTTGATTTTGATAGGTTTAATTACTGTTTGTGCGCTGGTGTTTGCATCTGTGCAGCGAGTGTACAAAGCTCCATGAATGGCACATAAACTTGACCACCACACCAGCCTATATTAAACCGTTCAGATGATTGATGCAATAAAAGTTTGAGTTGGATATTGCTTGGAATCTTATGATGATTAAAAAGCCATTTATCTGCATGACTACGCTTTTGCAATGAGGACAACACAGAAACTAACAGGGGTTCAGATGGCATGTTAAACACAAATTTTGGTATAGTCCTCCCATACACGTTTCTAGACATCTTTCTGGGTTTCGTTAAACTGAAAAGATGCCTTTCTTAAGTAAATCCCCTATGGCAGCATTTCTGTCACTCCAGCGGGCGTCTGCTGTTGTTTTGGTGGGTTTTAGCGGCCCTTTAATAAGGCAGACGAGCTGGTTTGGTGGCTGTGTGTGAGGTCTTTTTGTTCTGACAGTCCTGTAGTTAGGGTGTGATGCGAATAAAGGCAGTTTGATTCATTTTCCCCCCGCTGGGTTTATCACAGGCTAAAAGACTGTCTGTATCGCTCAGTTCGAGTCCTGCTTTTGTGATCGAAATAGCTCTATTAAGTGTCAAACCTGGAGCCAGAGGGGGAAAATAACCAAAAAAGAGAAAATCTCCTTCCTTTGATACTTGCGAAACTATTCTTTTATCGTTTCTTTTTTGACAAAAGACAAAAATAAAAAGACATGCAAACTAATAAAAAAAGGCACACTGGGCTGTGTCACAACAAGGACATAAAAAGTACTAAAAGGTCAAAGGTGCAGTCCTTCTGTAAACCGCCTCATCAATACAGCGTTCATTTTTGACAGCAAATTTTGATTTAGGTTTAGTCAGAATCTTTGGACGAAAATGCTATTTAGTTTTAGTCATATTTCAGTCATTCCCATTGTTTTAGTTTAGTCTAGTTTAAATAAATGACTGAAAAGATTTTAGACAACAAAATCTATATTATATTTAGTCTTATCAGCAGCGATGGCTGTATAATGAGTAAATCATGACAGAATTAAAAAAAAATTGTAGCCTACTGCATCACGCAAGTTTAGAATTAAGGTAACGCTATCGTCTGCGGTTTGGACACAAATATAGGTATAATTATTGTTACAATTACCTGAAATCCAAAGTTTATCCCTCGAATGCATATTGCAGACCTTTCTATCTCAGCATGTCGTTTTTCCAGAAATTCTTCAACTTTTCCCCAGAGAGTGCACACATTTACAATGGGAGCACATGGCTGATACCGAAAGCTTGTGGGACATAGCAACAGGAACAAAGGGTATTTGCAAAGGGTCAATTTCACGTTCTAAAGGTTAACGTTCAATTAAGTCATCATGTACTCACCCTCAAGTTGTTCCAAATCTGTATAATGAGTAAATCAAGACCATTTTTTTTTTTTGGGTGGACTATCCCTTTAAGACCCTGTCAAATTAAAATCGCAATATCCCTTAGTTCTCTAATATTCACTTTCTTTGTGAGATGCATGAAGCCTGTGAAAATTTGCAATACATTTACATCAACAAACAGAAAACACAACTGCAAATACAACTTGCTATTACTTTTAAAATTAGTCTAGAAAGTCCTTCCATAATTTGGAAAGCAGCTGTTTCTTTAAGATCTCAGTTTTTCATATTTGCACATTTGCCTTCCTTTCGCTTATTTGAAATATTCTGGGTTTCTATAAAAGATCTCAAATAAATGCAATAGACAATGACACAAATCTGAAATTCCCTGCCAAATCAAATGTGAAAGTTATCACTGTGCAAAATCAATGCAACAAAATAACAGTTTCATTGCAGCTTCAAAGGGCTTTAAACCATACCAGACGATGAATGAGCATCATATCTAGCGAAACGATTGGGTATTTTTCCCAAAAAATGTATATCCTTAATAAACACAAATTCTCGCCTTGCTCTTTTCTGCGATGCACGTTCATGACTTCACGTAATACGTAATTACGTTTAAAAAAACGTAATTTCTTTTTGACTAAAGAAACACATACATAAACATCTTGGATGACATGGGGGTGAGTAAATTATCATAAACATTTATTTTGAAAGTGAACTACTCCTTTAAGTGTCACAAGAGCCCGTTTTAAACTACACCTTGTTGGTTTACTGCACTCTTGCTTTTGTGGCTGTCAAAACCTGTAACTGTCTTTAAGTGACACTTCACAGCGGCCTCGAAGACTGAATTCCCATCAGAGCGTTGAGTGGCAGAGAATCAGCGATCGCTGCCGTGATGAAGACTGGCATCAGTAGGCCAGTCAGTGATGTAACAGCCACAATAAGACAATACAGACGATGTACAGAACACACAAATCTACACCACCCATCAAGCTATTTTCAAAGAAAACACAAAGCTCATGTTTCAACAACCAGAACAAAACGTCTTGCCATCGTAACATCCGGATCGTACATCATCTGGAACGGCGAGACCGAGGGAAAATCGCCCATCTCGTTTTGACATATCCACTTGTTTGCGAAAAGCATCTGTTTTCCATTTGATGGATTCGGAGGAGGACACCGGCGTGTTTGAGCAAGGGCACCATTCCATGTCCTTACATTTCTCCAGGAGAACGCCTCTCTTGACTGACTGATCTCATTTCACTCTGCCAGTACTTAGGAAAAAATGAAATAAATAAATGCCTTTACAATGAATGATCCATCAAGGTGGCATTTGTCTTTTGATTGCACTTGCGCGAAGAAAAGAGCATCTACGCGCGATACGTTTTCAATGCGAGCGGAAAACAAGCCCACAATTAGAATGTGATTTATTGTCTTTCTGAAACAATCACGCCGAGACCACAGCGAGAAGTAGAGGCCTTGTGCTGAAATATTCAAGAGCGATGTTTGCGTGCTGTGATATATAGCAAAGGATATCACTCACCCAAAGACACACCTGAAGGGTAAATAAACACATGACCGGTGGTTGAAATTATGCGCACATGACTCCATATTTGCCCCATAAACCTGACACGAGCTCTTTAAATGCGATGTGAATTTACAGCCGGAGTTACAGTGAAGCATCTACTGTATATCCGAGGCCTTTCATCGAGTAACACAACTTGGGTATTTGCATTGTAAACCTGTCTTCGGATTTTTGGGGGTTCCGTCGCATGAAATTCACCAAGGCACAAAATCACAACAAAGTCTCGATTACTTTTGGATGCCTTGACATTTTTATTGACAAAGACAGTGAAAAATAGGATGCGAGGTGATGAAGTGAAGAGGGGGAGTGGGATCGAAGAATTTTGCGAGCTGGGTTGGAACCTAAGACACCAGCACGAGCACAGAACAGAGAACTTACTGACTCAATGGAAAGCAAGTGGTCGAATATCTTTGTGTTAGGGGTCTTTCAACCCCTTTTTAAAATAAAAAATGAAAAATAATTAGTTTAAATCATCATTTTAATAATGTTTTAATCATTTACATTGATTTAATTGATTAAATATTAAAATTACATTTATCTAATAGCTAAACATCCTAAATAAACTGTATAATTTTGCATGAAACTTATATATGCCCTAAAATAACTAATTGGTGATATTTGGATGTTTTAAAATAATATAAATCTTAAAATAAAAAAATCTAAAATATTTCTTATATTTTAATACATTTATTTTAAATAAATATAAATATTTATATTTTTAAAAGTTTTACACAGATTTCTCCTCTACAATCTTAAAAAAATGCTTCAAAAGACTCTTCGGTGCCATAGTGGTTCCGTAAGGAACCTTTAACATCCGAAGAACCTTTCTGCTTCACAAAATATTCTTTGTGGTAAAACAAGGTTCTTCAGATAATAAGATAATAAAAAGTAAGAAATATATGGGTCTTAAAAAAATCTCTGACTGAATGTTTTTTTGTGGAACCAAAAATGGCTCTTCTATGACATTGCTGTGATGAACCTTTTAAGCACTTTTTTTTAATAAGTGCAGTACTTAACTTTAAGAATGTAAATAACTTTACATCAACTGCACTTCTATTTCTAATTAATTTTTCTTTTGCTCAAATTTCTTTTTATATATACACTCACATTTTTAATCAATTTTATTGCTGTTTTATTGTGTCTTAAATCTAAAGTATTTGTGATCTTAAATCATTTGCATTTTAAAGATACGTCTTGTTTCTCTCTGTCAATCATTTTATGTAAAGCACTTTGAATTGCCCTTGTGTATGAAATGTGCTACATAAATAAAGTTGCCTTGCCTGAAAACAAAACAAAAACTGACTAAAAATTATTTATTTGCAATGTGAAGGACAGAAAAATCATTGGGGTCATTTCTCACGGCCTGAATAAAGAGCTGGCCTTCGATTCCGTCAATGGCCGCCGCTCCGCTCATTTGATAGCGAGTGTCTTGGGTGAACTTCTCTCTCGCAATTATCATTAAACTGTCAGGTAGGATTAGAGGCTCGTAAGCTTCTGTGAGCGATCAGCACCTGAAAGAAAGAGCCCGGGAGATATCCGGACCAATCCAGGGCCTGAAATCAAGGGTAGGCCGGCAGTAAGGTAAATCCTTGGGAACCTGCTAGGATTGTGAATACAACCTTTCCTTTACAAAACCGCTCTCACCAGGATCACTGTAAGCTTTCGGGATACAAAGTACGGATGTAGAGGCTTTAATAACCCCATAAAAGAGTTGCTTCTTCGACAAGAACAGAGAGTTGTGAGGGGCATGTGAAATAAAGTTGGGAACTACAGACACGTCAGCAGAATCCGAAACACGACAGGAGCTTTTATTGTAAGATGCATTTGTTTGGTGTTTTTAACATAATACTAAAATAGTAAAAAGCGATTGTTCTAGCAGATCACTAAATCATACGAAATCAGATCAAAGATTCTCAAATTCTTGCGTTCTCAAAAACACATTGATTCTGCCACCTTCATTTAAATTCCCAACAAGTTCTCCATAAAACATTCTACCGCAAAAAAACAAGCCTACGGACAGGAATTGAAGGTTTGCCTGACACAATCAATACCATCAATCGAGAACCATCTTAAAAATCTGATATGATTAAACAAGAAGCGGACGGGGGGGTCGACATGTGCCTGAATCAATAAACTGCGGTAAATGCTTCCAAGTAGAGCGTCATCCAGGAGATGAAATCAGAGCACTTCTAGATGGCTGTCTCACTCTTTCTTCTCCGAATAGCACCGCTCACCACAAGAGCAGCTCGGCAGCATTTATGGATCACAAGGTTAAAGGGGACGAACGAGCAGGGAGTTATGAGACAGCGAGATGTCAAAGCATTAAGTCTCGACTGTCAGATCTCTTATAGGACCACTCTAAGATGGCCTCTCTCCACGGCTCGAGGAAAGGGTCAGGTCCTGGTGTCAGTCAGAACATTTTAGAATATTCTAAACATCAGAGCTTTACAGACGTGTAGTGAAGAGGAAAACCAGAGGTCACTGCCACGTTTGGTAACTTTGCTAGGTTGTGCTTTTATCGTATTAGCTCAGTTCTAAAACCTAGTGGGCCTATGGGTATTTTAGGGGCAGGCACATTCAACCGTTGCAAGACACGAGTAGCCTATACATTGACTTCATTTTATGGATTTTACTTAAAGAACCGCTTAGGTGAAAATCAAGTTTTTTAATGGTGCTTATATGATTATGTGGTGTTTTTAAAATGCTTTAAGATAAACCGTGCGCAAATTCATCCTTTTACACCGTTGTTGAGGACTCTCTCCATATAACTGCTGTTTGAAACTGCCTCTGTTTATGACGTCATAACCCTGTATCCAATCACATCAACTCAATCGACCCCTGTGGATCAGCAGTTTGAGACGTCAATATGTAAAGATTGCGCATAAGTTCAGGCTTAAATGATCACTGCACTGCTGTGTCACCTCTCAGTTTCACTTTCAACAACGTCTGGAACTGCCAAGTGCGCTTGAGTGAAGGCGGAGCTAATTTGCATATTCACATATCTGTGTGTACTACATGAAGCTGTACATTCAAACGTTTTAGACGGGAACCTTTATTTTCACAGGAAATAGCATTAAATATGTCATTTTTGTGGTCTACGATTAGATTTAAGTGATACAATTTTTGACCACGGGGGACTTTAAGTAAAGATCAGTTAGAGTTTGAAGTACTCGCAACAGTTTTATTGGATGTATGTGCCTGGCCCAAAGATAACTTGCGATCTTTGTTTGTTTATCGGTCTTAAGGCTAATAATATAAATATTTATATTCAATCAATTTATATTCATATTTTATTTCATATCAATGTTTTATTTTATAACAACTGTATTAAATAAAAAAATTGTTGAATTTTATTGTAAATTAATTTAATTAAATAAACAATTCTTGCAGGGGTCGTGTAACTTTGTCGCATTTAAGTTTAGCCAAGTAACGGTTCTTCTACTGGTATCACAGAATAATACTGTTATGTCTTTTGCTAAATGTGTGTGTGTTCTATAAGGAGAAGACAGCAAGAGGGATACAACATTACTGAGGACCTAACCAGACACGTCTGCTGGGTGTATCTTCAGTCTGTTTGTTGAGATGTTTTATCTCAATGCTTGCGTTGTTGCTGTTTAAGCAACATTGTGTCTTTATCAAACGCCAGTTTCAAATGTTTTACAAGTAGTCAGACAAAATGACCTGCCGATCCGGTTGAACGTGCAGGTTCTGCCAACCTCATATTAATCTTGAGTAACTATACAGTAGTATGGCACACTTCGTATATTAAGTTTGATCACATTTATGAACGATAAATACAGCTGTACGATAGTTTCCGAAAACAAACGACATCTTTGGGGCGTAAGGAGGAGGAACTAAATCACAAGCATGCCATCATCGCATTATCCCTGCATAACTGTTTTGATTCACTATAAGTAAGTGTTGTTTACATTATGCACGTATGTGTCGATTGCCGATAAAATGCCATGTCCGGCATCTTTTAACACGGGACCGCTCCATCTATCAGTTTCAAAAAATCTCCAAATCCAGCGTTATATCAACCTTTTATAGAACATCCAATGCTGAAATACAGTGAGCAACAAATACACCTCAGATTCCCTCACTATCACTCAATATAAATAAAGTAACAAACTGCAGCTGCAGACCCACAGCGCAGCCAACTTTGACACAGCCAATCTTTATGGTAAACGGGTCTTCCACTGTTAAGAAGTTAGACTGTTCCTACTGTTAAGAAGTTAGAATGCAAGAAACTGTGTTAAATCCCCTCTTTAAAACAAGATGTTCCCTATATAGGCTTTAGACAAGAATATGTGTAAGTAGGAGTATGAAACAAAGCTATTGTGCTTTGTATACTAAGCACAAGACGTACAGCAAGTAAAGAGATGATGAGATTATTAGACCGCCAGGCAGTTAACGTGAGGCGAGACCTTGAGCTGTGTTTAGCAGGTCTCTGAGGGGAAGCTTCGGGGTATGAGACTGCCAGCAAAGTTGTTTGTTCTTAAAAGCTTTGTTGGAAAAGCAGAAGAGAGCGGTGAGATTACGGCACTGCCTATCGATGACTGCACAGGAAAAACTATCATCAGCCGTTTCGCCGTTTGAAGTTTATAGACTGCTGGGACAATGTTTGTGTTTGTTTTTTCATGACTGTCGAGAGGCATGACAAAATGCTCTTTGTGTTTTGTGTCTTCAGCCATCTGGTCCACAGCTGAGAGGAGAAATAGTGCCTTTCTTATTTTGTAAAAAGACACAACTATCTCTTATTTCCGATACCACTTCTCAGCATCACTTTGAACCTGTAACCTAATATTTAAAGACAATCTGTTTGTATTCCCATCCGTTTCGTTTTACAAGAACAAAGCTTGAGAATGACTATAATAAGAAGTGTTATGAAACATATATTTTTCCAGCATTTTGAAATGACAAATGAAAAACAAATCGAGATTTTGTATCTTCTACGACAACATTGTGTTTTTACTGCACCGCCATTTCTTTAATGGATACTTCCTGAGTGCTTTCAACAAAAAACACAAAGAAAAGATTCAGCGCAGCACAGACTGGTTGTTTAGTTCCTTCGAGATCCTCCTCTGTGCTGCCTGGAAAAAGCTTTGACGATCACCGGCATAAAATACGGATTTGCTAATGTACACGAGCAACAACAGTGTAGCTTTCTCTAAACAATGATGTACCATTGACAAATGGACAATCCTCACTGGAGTTTTGTAAACGACCACACAATTGTGCGACAAAAACAGAATATAAAGAGCAGTGGCTATTATAGTAAAGAAAGTTGTAAACATCAGACAGTTAAAAGTTTGAGATACTGCAAGCAATAGAGGAAAAATAATAAAGCTATTGTACAGAATAGTTTTGAATCTCTGTTTTTTTCTCCCCAGTTGTTTATCATTACAGGACCCGGATTGTTTATTGTGTTTAGGGTACCGATAAAACCAAATAATTATATTGTTGTTGTTGTTTTTAGTTTATATTTTGAGATATGCAATAACGTGGCACTTGTTTCTGCTTGTTTTGGTTTCAAATACACAAAATACACATTAAATATTAACAGTTTCCCCTGTTAAAAGTATAATTTTTCTTGAGTTACCGGAGTTGGCTGAATCACTTGAATGATGGATGGATGTGCTTTTAGAGTCCACACATTAGGTGATTTATATGCACATAAAATGAATATTCTTATCAAAAAAATTAATTGACGCTAGACAAAGGTTTTACTTTACACAAGGACTTACAAAGCAAAATACTGTATGTAAATACTTTCAATATTTTACAGCAGAGCACAGAAAGAAAAATGTTCACAACACTGATGCCCATAATCACAGAAACCCTATAATATGGATCTATGATAAATTCTTAGGCTGGCACAGTAATTATAATTAAAATAAAATATTTTTTTTGCAGCGAGACCATTTTATACGGACTTAAAATAATCCTTTTTAAATAGAGGCTTTATTTTTTTGTTGGTTGCAACAACATTCTTTGGCCCCGAGGACGAGGACCAAACCACCAGGGACTGTGATGCTGATCAAAGAGTTCAGCAAGCGATCAAAAAACGCTAAAGGTCCCTGTGGTGCAGCCCATGTTCTGTGTTGCACAATGTCCCAGATGGAAATAACGTTAATGGTGAAACATCATATCCTCCCCTCTGGATCCCTGTCATTCTCATCTATGTCTGTGTGACGTGAAATCTCACGAGCCCGCAGCTCCGGAAACCAGTCTATATTCCTACCAGATAATGATTTCAAAAGAACAAGCACGTGTACGCTAACCCTTACAGTTCAAAGCAGGAAGCATTGAAACTCAGACGTAAAAGTGGTAGCCTGTTTATCCCAAAGCCAAAGAGCAAAAGAGCAAAGGTTGCAAGAAGAGAATAAAAGAACAGAGAGCAAGAAATTGGATAAAAGGTAAAATATAAATCCTTTGAGCTTGATGTAATGATGGTTGTGGAGGTTTTGAGAATGCAATCCTACAATCTTCTCTCCTGTCTCCTACTGATCTTTACAATAATCTTTGGTATATTGTGTTACCGCTGGTAATCCCTGCTGGAATAAAATGCCTCAAACAGCTTCGGATGCTTTGCAGGTTTAAATTGAGCTTGTCTTCCAGCCAGTTTCTTGTTTGGGGTACACAGAATGCGCACATTTTATAAGGTGACCTTATGGGGAGGGTGAGATATTAAGTTGTCTGAAAATGCATTAAATTATTATAAAAACTAAATATTTAACCTTAATGTTAAACAAATTATATGGTATTAAAAGTTATTAAATGCAACACTATGTTTGGCTGACTTGTCTATATAGTCCACTAGATCGTGAGAAAGTTGGATATTTTGTTATTTGCATGTTTGAAATGTCTCCTTTAACGTCTTACGTTTTTGTCTTAAAATATGATTAATTTTAGTTGTATTACTTTTAATGAACATTTTTTTATTTTAATATACACTTAATATTTCTGATGAATTCTAATTAGAGTTAATTTAGTTTTGATTTTAGTTTAATGTAGTTAAATCAATATTTGATGGGCCTTGCCGTGATTTTCTGTGAGAATTAAGAAAAGTTGTTACATTGCGGTTTTTCATGTTCGGAAAAACTTTCAGCAACCTATACAAACCTTGGTAGAGTGTATATCGAGCATAGAAATACTACGTACTACGTCCAGCTCGTCTTTTGACAAGTCGACCATGTTAAGTATGAGAAGGCAGCAGTTTAACATTGTGAAGAAGTCAGAACGCATGACACAGCGTTAATTCCCCCCGTTAAGATCGTTTGTAGCTAAACAGCTCTAGGATGTTACAAAAAAAACGATAATGTTTTTGGGTAAACCATGCTTATAATAATACTCCAAATCATTTTGTTAATAAACTAACCACCACAAAACATACTTCTATACTGAATCATATGCATTAAAATATAATGGGTTATACTTTTTTAATAATACTTTGTGTTTGATTTCCATCATTGTATCACTAATTAAACATATAACTTGGATTAACCTTTGGAAATATAAAGTGTACATGTCAAACGCATACACTTAATGGAGTTTATTTTAGATTGTATTATAAATGCATTACCGTCGTTTCATGAGCTTCATTTCATACCTTCATGTTAGTGATATGAATATCACCGTATGATATTTCTGTGATGAACTTCAGACAACTGGCCAGAGCCGACCACTGACGTCTGGCATGAGGCGATGTATAATTAAATGTATGCTGGATAAACGTTGAATATCTGTGAAATTAACAGACAGCGGTGTTGCCATGACTCCCTTTTAGAATGAAATAAATTGCATTTCGTGGGTAAGTGAGTGAAATATGTATGCACGGTGGAAATCCATTAACGTTCGCTACAGAAATGTTCCTCTCATCAAGGGATCTCAACCTCTGATTCAAATAAACCACTTCAGCTCATCTATTATTCAAACTGAAGTTCCATCTACAAATTTATTCGTCTACGCTCTTCGCTAAATTGAAAGGGATGTGGAAGAAGATGGAAAGGCGCAGAAAGAACAAAATGATTGTTCTGTTCGTTGGCAAATCTGTTTAATATTAATCTGAGAACTTGGACGTCCTTGTCGTATGGACCGTTTGTAATAAAGCAGTGATAACACCATTGAGGAACTTATACAGTGTATTTCATTTTAATTACACTGAATTCTACACATTCCTTTTAATTTAGGTCCGAAACATACTGCAGGTATACAAATGTAAAAGTTACAAGATTATTATAAAGTATAATGAGATTATTTTTCATGACATATATAGCACAGCCATGCTGCACATCCTTTGGAACAGAATTTGCATACATCTACAGCATCCTAAAATGCTGTCTGATTTACTCACCTGAATTTGGACGAAAGCTAATTTGTGTATGTGTGTGTGTGTGTGCAGGAGAGAGAGAGAGAGAGAGAGAGAGAGGGAGAATGTGTGTTCGTTCAGGCCGCCGAAGCCCAATCTCAGGCGGAAATGAAAGCCTCGGTTGACACTTATCTGCAGCATCCCTCACCTGGGGAAAGCCGACAGAGCGCTGGACCACCCCTGATAACTGCCTAATCAGTTCCCCTCAGTCTCGGGTATTTATGAAGGACGACCCCCATGCGGACAGGATTTTTAATTTGCCATGTAATCGTGTACACTGTTAAATTGGAGCACAGGGCTAGATTAAATTTAAAAGTCAAATGATTTGTGGAGGATTAAGCTTGTGCCGTTTTCAAGATGATAATGATATTATGGATGCCAACCTGCGTTGTCAACTCGGCAAACTTTTCGAAAGCGGCATCCAGCAACTTTGCAGATTGGGTTGACGTCGACCCAGTTGGCGGCACTTTCAATCAAGATAAACGCGATCCGCAACTAGTGTTATTAGCATGAGAATGGATGTCATTGTCTAAAAGGTATCTAGTTTAATTGGTGATCGCAACATTTTAGAAAGGTTGAATTAAACACCTCATGAATAAGTCATGGTGGAATATCTGTTTCTTATTTTCCTTCTCGTGGGTCCGTCTTAAGCAGTTGTACAGCCAGAATGTGATTCATTTCAATCTTGTATAAATCCATAAAATTAGCAAGCGAAAGTGGAAATTCATTCCAAGGGAAAGTGAAACGTAAAAATCAGCTTGGGAGGAGAGAGGGAAAAATGAAAAAGCACAGTACAATCTGTTCCTGGAGATGATCGGGGCATTTTGCGAGGGATGGGACGCTGAGAGATGATTGGATGGCATGTGTGTTAAATACGAGCCAGAGGAACGGAAACCGGCCGTGCCATATGTCACATGTTCAGTGACATACATGAAGCCAAAACTAATAGAGTCCCACATTTACTTAGAAGTAGATCTGAATTGAAAGTTTTTCACTTCTACTGTATGCAGAGATGGTTCCAAGGCCAGTGAGTCATGCAAGACTTAAGGCTAAACATTTGTGCATGTATAAGATACAATAATTCAGACAAAAATTGAAACATAATAGGTTTTAAAACCCTTTATATGCACTTTAAAATGTTATGGTTCAGTGATTTTCATGAAATCAGTCTCATGCACTTAAACGTTCAAAACTTTTGTTACTAGACATTTTTCCAAGATATTCAGACATTTGAGTATTTGAAGTATTTTGGTGCTGACAACATGATTTTCACAAAAAAAGAATGATTTTACTCTTGAAACGAATTTGCTATCAAAGTTTCTTTGCTGAAGGCGCTTTCCGACCGGATGAATTCAGGAAGAAAGTCCCTAAACGAGTAAAGAGGGCTGTCGATTGTGAATAAGGTTTCCCTCGGGCTCTTTCCCCGATTGCATTCGTACCGTCAAAAGGACCTATTTAGTCATGTGAACATGTCTGTCGAACAACCACTTACAACCAAACAACAGAAGAGCGGCCAATTAGCGTTTGCTTACGTCACGGTAGTTCCTACCCTGCTCGGAAAAGGAGCTAAAGTGTTCCTCCAAAAGGTTCTCTGGAACTAAAACCGTCCCGGATCTATGAAATCGTTCATGCGGTGCAAAAGCCACTTAAGATGTCATAGAGGAACCATTTGGTGTTCACAAAAGACAAGTTCAGCACAAGCTTATTATGAGAATAATGTCTTTCTCCACTTTTAATAGTTGAATGACCTTTTCCAGTACTAACTGTGATTTCACACCAAGAGCGAATTCAACTATTTGTGCAACAAAATTACAAAAAGTTAAGGCAAAGACACGAGTTACGCAAATTGGTTCGTGCAATTGATGAGAACGTGCAATATTCGCCTCAATCACGCCTTCTGCACATGTTGAACAATTTAAATTTGTGCAAAGAGCTCATTGAGACGTCTGGTTCGACACGCCTGGACACCTGAAAACGTTCGCGTCATGCGATCTCTCGTGCAAATAAATGAAGTAATCCCACTTTTCACGTTTGGTGTGAACACACCTTTAGAAACATTTGTTTCTTTTCTGTAATGTCCAATGATCTTCAGAAAACGATACAGACGAAAATGGTTTTATGATCATATTTATCACATTTATTTTAAAAGTGTTTGACCAAATAATTAAGAAAAAGGAGCCAAAATAGACAAGTGCTTCTTAAATACCTTAAAAAGCTGCAACACTGAAATACTTTTTAAACAATGCCAAGAGAACTACCTTAAAGACACTTATAACACAAATATAACAATTTGACTAATTTTCATTTATTACTTTTAACTCTCACAATAACGTTGGTTTTAGTCCAGATTTTTAATTACTAAAGTAATAATAACTTTTATTTAAAAAAAACAATAGCAAAGCAACACAATTAATGAGTGAGTGACCATTAAAGTGAAGCTTTACATCATAGTGTTTTTAAAAAAGAAAAACGATTCAAACATTCTGTAGTTGTATGTGTGTGACACGATTGTAAAAACAACCTCTTGGTACATTGTACAGGTAACACTTTTGCCATTGCATTATCCCCACTTTCTCTTTTTCTTCAGCCCCGTTCTGTAGTCCTTCCCCGTCATTTAAAATGTTTATTGTCAGTATCTAGACATGAGTACACAATTAATAGCTTCAATTTGTCTCTGTTCGAGCTTCTCTAATTGCAGGAAACCACGTTTTTGCAAGAGGATGCACATTATCAGCTTGAAAAATCACTAGACTAATGCGCCTTAATTTGATTTAATTACCAAGTTCATTAAGAGGAGCGAATTAAGACATGTTTAGCCAGAGGGCTAGTCAATCCTCCACTATGTCGCTCACTTACCGTGCTTTAGTTAATATAATAAGAAACGCTGGATGTTTGGGTCGTGTCTGTGAGTGCCCTGAGATGGACGGACCATATATCTTGTGTGTGCCCATGATGATGGAAAGACTCGAGCCTTCCTGTGCATCAAAAGTTGTGAAAACGGATGTATATTTGTGCAAGTATACAGATATGTTGGAACCGACTCCCTGTTGTTGAGTTTGTGTACTCAGACGGAGCAACAGAAGCACAATGCTGAGCTAATGACGGTGGTAATCTAACGGTTTGCCTGTGGTCTGGTGTGGCGGCCCTCATTAGCGTCGGTACGACATCAGTGGGAAGGAGTTTGTCAGCTTCTTATGCTTTCTTTTGGAGTTTTCATATTATTTTTTTCAAAGCAGATCGGTTTCAAAGACCACTCTAAGCTTCTCTCAGCTTGAGTTAAGAGGACTCCACAGGGCATATAAAGTGTGTGTGTGCGTGTGTTGCTGTGCAATGCTTCTCTCCGTGCCCTATTGGGAACCCGCATATATTGTTGGACATTGCACCAGTAAGAGTAGAAGGATGTAAATTCAGAAAAATGAAAATTCTGTCATCATTTACTCTCCCTCATGTTATTACAAACCTGTAAAACCTTTTCATGTCGAACACAAAAGAAGATATTTTGAAGAATGTTGGGAACCAAACAACATTAACCCCCATTGACTTCCATTGCATGAACACAAAACCACAGAAACATTTCTCAAAATATCTTCGGTGACATTATGTATAATGCATTATAAAATTAGTTTTAAAGCATTGTAATCCACCTTTTAATGCATTGGAATGTCTCATAAATAATTGTTTTTACAGTTAAAACATTATAATACTTAGCAATTCATTCTTACACTACACATTATAAATTGGTTATGATTCTTTACAACTACATATAATGCATTACTACACACATTATGAAGAATTTTTATTTATTTTACACTTTAATAACTCTTTATAATGCATTATACATACTAGCTTCTACGTAAGTGTTACCATATCTTCTTTTGAGTTCCACTGAAGAAAGAATCATACAGATTTTCAATGACATAAAGATGAATAAATGTCTGAATTTGTATTTTTTGGGGAACTATCCCTTTGATCAGGTCAGGGCATGCTTTCAAATTTACTTGTTCGGGTATCGTATGAGTTTAAATGTTAGCCGCTAATAACAATATTCAACAAAAAAATTTACTTCGATGTTTCACAGCATCTGTGTTTTATTTGTTTCACCCACAAGCTTCTAATAGGCCCTAAATATGACAGGTTGCTCTATACAGTGTGAACTTGCCCAACAATGTCAGCTCAAAGTGCTCAGTGAACAGTTTTTCTTTTCTTCTCTCAAAATGTTGTCAAAAACACAAACCTCTTCCTAAAAAGCATCTTCTGTTCTACTTTATATTGTTTTGCTTTTTTATACTTGTGGAATGGTGATGTGCGTGTGGTGTGCCAAAAACCCTGCGCCCAGTGAGGGGCTGACGGACCCCAGCAGGGACCCAATCTCTCCCTAGGGCCTAAAGCAACAGTTAAACCCCCAGTGGATTGTGGGAAATGTGAAACATGCTGATTTCTGACAGAACTTTATGCTTATGGAATGATGAATTGTGTGCGAGGACATACGTATATACTTCTGCACTTTTTGCAATGTACAGTATGCCTTAAAATCTCATTTTCTATGCCAACGCATTTTTTTCCATATGCAAAAGAGTAATATCCTCCATATGGTTTGTAAACAGATGAAATAATCAATAAATGGAAAAAAGCAGAAGATATTACATTCTATGGAAATATATGAGCTACAGGGTAAAGTGGAGACAGTCCTCATAACAGCACAGACAGGAAAAGATAGCAAGTTTCATGAAAAATCTAAAAATGGGAAATGTACTCCCCAAGGCTAAACGTCTCTGCCGTGCAATATTCTAAAAGCAGAGGTGTTATTGGAACATTTATAATGCTAAAAATAGGAGGGAGACAAAGCACATTATTTTGGGGAACCAGAATTTCCCACCCAAACACATACAAAGGAAAACTCTGAAGTTTGATAATGACAGACTTACAAAACAGATGTATTCTTCTCAAAGTCTGCCTCCATTTCAACCGAGAAATCCTGCACTTCACCTTCGACCCACTTTAGAGACCCAGTTTCATGAACGTAACACATCTCCAAGGGATGAACCTCAATTTCAGCATCTCCTTCTGTCCTGCAGCGTCTGCGTTTCATTTTCCTGTTCTTTGGTCTTGCTGGGATCACATTTCTACAAATGTAATCTCACACATTTACGCAGTAATATACAATATGTAGCATTTCCTCTTTGTCAGCAGAACAAGGAATTAGAGTTTTCATCTGCTTACGACTCGACTGGGGCGACACTTTAGCTTTATTGTTGTGCCGGCCGTCGTCCTTGGGTGTGTTAATAACGACTGTCACTACAGAATCACTGGGGGGAAAATATTCATTGGATTTTTTTATTTAGAAGTATTATTTTCCTCACTGAAAATTGCGTTCACCCTCTCTGCTTTACGCGGTTGCAGACATAGACAAGCGAGGTGTAAGTTTTGCCGCATTTGTTTCAAGCATCATAGGTCATCAAGTTTGCGTTCCATTTGCGCTGATAGATTCGATAAAAAAAGCGCCCAAAACGAAGCCTACATTCATATATTCATCCGATGGCTAGTAAGCCAAAAGAAATGAAATGATGTTTTTTATCAAGGTCGTAGCGCAATAAAGCAAGCCGTATGAAAATAAGAAAGAAAATAAATTCAACTAATATGTATATTTGTTCTATTTCTAGGTCAGAAATCGAATAAGAAACTTGACCAAATAACTGCTTTTCCTTCTTCCATTAAACTAAAAAAGATGCTCTTTGAAACATTCTCAAATTATGGCTCATTAGATTTGCAAAGTGCTACTGTCATCTTTAATACCTGTCAAATTCTGTAATGAATTTGTGTATTTCAACTGTATATATCAACTCAAGCTGTTGATAAATTATAAAAAGATCATAATATAGACAAATAAAAAAAAGAAGCAGGGAAAGGATGGGGGGATAAGGGGGGGCATCCCCCCAAATGTTCCTTGGACCCCCGTAAAATACTTCTTAATTGTATTATCTATTAAATAATGATCTGTCACAGAAAAAGATGAAAATGATGCATGTACTGAACTATGATCCAGCCTAGTACAGGGGGCTGAAGAGAAGCAAGTCTCTGACTTGGTTTCCACTCTACATAATTCTGTATTTATATATCCACTCTCACTTGAGTTACACTAATTTCTGCATCAGGTTTCTTCTAACAAGTTTAGCTTCTCCTCAAGGAGTTAAACGAGTTTTGCTGCGAGTTCACGGCTCTTCGCTCAACGCCATAAAAATGACCCGACTGAGCTGAGACCTCATCTACAGGCCTTGTGTATTCCATGCTTCGTACTGCACAGCTCTCCTCACCGGACTGTAAATGAACCTCATGGTCCGGCCAAATGGTTTCTCATACCTGGACCATGTTAAGTGTTGGGTAATTGAGATCTCTGCCTCCACAAGGGTCAGCGACTCTGAGAACTCCAGCAGTCAAGGTCTAATATTTGAGCTTGAACTTCTCTCTTTGTGGGTTTCGATTTCTCTCTTTCGCAGACAGACTCGTGTCCATTGTCCTCATAATGATCTGATGAGATCCTGCATGTTTCATGCAATGTGCCGTGTGTAAAGCTTCCCATGCGTTTTCTTGCTACAATACTGCGATTTGGTGCAGTTTTATGGAGACAATTCACATGTTGTGGAGTGATATTCAAATGGTTTGTCTTTAGCCATATTCAAAACACCACAAACGGATATTACCAACATTAAAACTGTGATTTTCAGCACAGGGGGACTTTAACTGTACCACTATTAATGCTGAAAACTGCTATCATTCTAATTGCTCAAGATTTTCCACCTGAGATTAATGTTTTTGCTGTTTACCTTGCAGCAGTCAAAGCAAGTATGAGAACAGAACATCTGTTACATGGATATATTTTTTGCTTTGGACTCCATCACGTCAAACCCAAGCAAAAATATCTAAAATAGCACCATTTAAATGGAAAACAGTCCATTCTTTGTGCAATTCTGCTAAAACATTTACATCAATAAGCCGACATTTAAACACTTCTGTCTTTTGGTCTCTGAAGGACTCCAGGAGCAGAAGAGACCTCAGTGATTCAAGTGATGAAGACTGAACCAAAAAACAATAATGACCACTTCCTGTTATGGCTGGATAAAAGAATGGCTAGTTAATTTAGTCAAAAGAAACCTTCAACAATTCGAAACGGTGTGTGTCGAATCCCTCTGGTCCCTTTTTAAGAGGTGGCTCATTTATATTAATTTGTACGATCTGCTAGAACACCAGTTGTGGTTGGGTATAGGAATGGGGATGAGGTTGAGGTTTTATTATTGCTTTTTTCTAATAGTCATGTGTTTTGTATCATTCTTCTCATGAAATAGTTAGAAACGGCAATAAAATCAGCCATCATCTAGCATCATCTAACATAAAGGACATATGCACATCTATGCCGGTGTGTTTTACAACAATTTGAGCTATAAGGTTGTCCAAATCAGGGGTGGGCTGCCCATCTGTCGTACCAGGCGTTTTCTCGGTGGGCCAATAATGAATGGAGCCGGAACGGACGCTTTGGCCACTCAGTCGGACGTATTATAATAATAATTAATATCATTATATTATAATGGTGGAGGGCCGATGTTGGCGAGAAAATGCCACGGACGATTTTTCATCCCAGTCCAGCCCTGGTCAAAATTGTTCTTTTGGTAGTGAGACTACACTTCAAGGTGGATGAATCCGATATTCAATTGTTTTTTTAAAGACAAAGTTAGAAAGTGATTTATTTGCTCTAGTCTCATGTTAACACATTTGTGATCCTGAACACAAAAGAAAACCCTGCTAAAGTCACTTTTTGTGAGTAAGGTCATGTCAAAGATTAAAACCAATGTTTAGGAATACCAATATCAGTATATTTTTGGTCAAAATAATAAACAATGTCAATTAAACCATAAATCATAAATTATTAAAAATCAAAATTGTATTACTATAATACAATCTGTAATAGGCTATCAAATGTAAAAATCTAATCTATAACATAATTAATCATTTAATGCTAATATTATTTATTATCAATTATTATCATTCATGACAACATTTATTTATTTATGTCATTTTACGGCTATGACTACATTGATGCTCCTAAAACTAATTTTGGAGGGTTGTAATTTAAAACAAAAGTCAAAACAGCCAACGAGAGGGCACAAATCAAATATTATCAACACCGTTCCATGTTACTCGGCGTGTCAGAGTGAGTTTTATCTTCTCTTTAGGGAGGAGTGAAGTGGGAAACTACCATAAATCAATTAGGCAGCTCATTAATGTGTGGAGGTGCACTGGCCAAATATCCAACTCACTCTTGGCGTTTTCCTCCATCGATCGGAAAAAATCCTGAAAATGCAGCGACGTCGCAAAGCTTTAAAAGAAGCCGAAAACCAAACGAACGCTCATAAATTCAGTGCCGCCCACACCTGAGACACAATTTACAGTCTAGTTATCAGAATACTTACAATGTTTTCACACACAAAAGTTGCAGAGAACCCTAAAGGCTAAAATGCGTCTTATGATTTATTTCTTAGAATCCAAAAGTGGTTTAAAATATTCTATCAAGATGAAGGTTAACTGATGTGTCTTTCTATGCATACTTGGAGGACACCGGGTTTGGAGTCAGACGATATTCGATTTCATTTTCATGAGACTGCTTTACGCAGTCTACACATTCAAAATGCAAAGATGTTTTTTTCTTTATTATCTCTGGCTGGTTTACCTTTTTCCCACATTAAACACTGAAATTGTTTTGGATATATTGCGCTGCATATAGATATAATGTAAATGGGATATACTGTCCTCTTATTTTCTTTTCTTTTTTGTTATTCTTAGATCTCTTCTGTGTTGCGTGCCCCAGTCTACGTCATACATTACAGTCATGTTGATTAATCATTTAATTGGAATACTGGCTATAGTGCAGCGAGATAAGAGCGTCTCTGATAGCATCAGCCAATCAGAAAGCGGCAGATCCTGTTATCTGCTGTGGATGAAGGGAAAATGAAGGTGGGCCAGAGATCCCGACTACATTTCGTCCGGCGTATTTGAATATTGGCACTAACAAATCTATTCTTAGATATCAATCCTACTCAGTCAAGGTCAGTAGAGGATCAATCATTACCCTGAGTGTGTCGGTTAGACCTGATCTCATCTCTTTCTCATTACCTGCATTAACATGCATTGAATTAGCCTGCTTCATTGTGTTTCGAGTCCACACTTTCCCTCAACAGCGTGACCTCAACATCCAACGTGCTGGAAACACAAAGACTTACATTTATTCTAAGATTTACAATGAGGGAGTTCAAGGAATGTACGGAATAAAGACACAATATAAAATATATAATGCTGTGTTTATAGGCTATACTCATAGAGTCAGTATTTGGGACTTTATTTACAACCAGGTGACTATCAGATTGAGCTGTACATATGACGGTAGACAGAAACGGATCAAATGATGTCTGTACGAAACGAAACCCAAGTCAATCCCATTCTTCATCTTGCAATAGCCTTGATGCTTGTTACCATAGTTACAGAGATCGAGAGTAAATATCCAGACTTTGTGTTGAGTCTGGGGATTTCAAGCTACGCTTCTCAAAGAAATGTGGCCGAAAGCTTTCAATCTGTCAAGTTTAGGTTTTTTCTGCTCAGCCCCAAATTTTGTCTGTTTTGCTTGCTCAAAATATGTTGTGTTTTATTATGACCTGAGAAAGGCTGACAGATAGTAAACTAACTAGCTAGTCAGCTAACATTAGCGATGAACCAGAATAACTCACAATGTACTGACAACATCTCACACGCAGAGTATGAAATACATGACAGATACTTTGGTTATAGAATCACTTACTCTTATAACTGAACTGTGTGTGAATGTATTTAACACTCCAAACAGAACCGACTACCACATTATGATGTTGTGTGAATGTAGCTACAACGTCACATGTACAAAAGAAGAAAGGTGGATTCATTTTAAATGTTACATTTGATAAAGTTACGGTTGTTATGATAACTTTATTTACAGGGGTGAGTTTAGGTAAATTGGGCCACTAAAGGAATTAAAATGTTATAAAGCGACCATATTTACCTGAATTCACCCTACAGCACAACATAAGTCCTTGAGTCTACAGAACTAATAGCACAATATATTAAATGCAAATAAATTCTTAACCACTCCCTAAATGTTCTGTCTTTTATTGCCGTGTTTACACACCATGAGCAACAAGCGCTTGCGTCTCTGTGGGAGTGAAACTAAGGGAGTGAGTGTGTTTGAGAAAACAATGTGTCATAAATCTTAAATGTCCTAAATTAAACCCTCAAATTCACCGAGATTGCTGGTGTGTTGGGTAATGGGTCTGTGAACGGCAGAATAAAAGGTAGAACGTACCCTCTGCATTTCAACTCCAGATGGGGTGCAAAGCGTTAGCTGAACATCTCCCAAACACTCCCAGCTGGTGACACAACAGGGATGAGCTTCACATCAGAAACAAGTAAAAAAAACTTTGAAAAACAGCATTTAACACAAAGCAGCTCAGTTAGGCTACAGTAGGCTAGTTTCAGACATCAGGATATATGTACACTATAGGTGGCTCTATAAGTCAGGATCTATGAGTGGCTCTAGGTCAGAATATATATGTGTGGGTCTATAAGTCAGGATATACAGTATATAAGTGACTGGCACCAGTAAATAAGGATTGAATGAGTGGGCTATAGGTCAGGATATATATGAATGGCTCCAGTAATTAGGATATATTGTATATAAGTGGCCCTATAAGTCAGGATATGTATGAGTGTTACTTTTACAACATTACATTTCAATGCCCAAATATTTATTGTATATTAGCAATAAATTGAAAATTAAGAAATGCTCCTATAAAGATTTGGTTTCGCATCAATTTTGTTGAAATAAAATAGAATGTATTTCTTTCTTATTAATTTAATATATATTAAGGTATACAGTAAATAAATGTCAGAATCTGCTGCTGGGTCAATATTTATCAGTAAGGAATATTTTTCTTTGTCTGCCATCCACTCTTTTTTAAGCACTTTATACGAGTGCTGTCCGTCTCTTCTGTGCAAGACTTTGAATTCATCTAATGTCATATACAGAATAAAATGTTTCAATACAAAATGAAAATAGCATCAGGATCGTTTTAAAAGTATGCTCCCTTCGATGTGAAGCACTTTATTCGAAGGGAAACAACTGTTTAGTATGTTAATGACTGGGAAACTTTACAGTAGATGGATACTGTATTGTATCGCCCCAGGGGGTGTCACATTATGTTAACTGCATGTATAACAAGGAACTGCACATATGCAGATTTCATAACAGTTAATACACACACCTTATTCACTTTTTCCGAAGTTTAGTCTGCACTGAAATGCCTTGGATTAAATAGTGCGCTAAGGAAAAACGAGGCGGAGCTGTTGTCATGTGTTTCGCGGATATCATAGTGCGTATAGCGGGAGTGAGCCGAGCAAAGAGGGTTGCTGAAATGTTGTTGAGCGTTTAATTAAGATGGCAATTTCTGACTGTTTCAATGGTCAGCTCTCGGGGGCCTCCCTCAAAAGCAGGGCCCCAGGCAATTGACTGCCCTGCCTGCCCCATTCCCACACCACTGTATATATGAGTGGCTCTATAGGTCAGGATATGCAGTATATGAGTGGCTCTATAGGTCAGGATGTACAGTATATGAGTGGCTCTATAAGTCATAATGTGCATGGGTGGTACCAGTAATCAGGATACATAAGAGTGGCTCTAAAGGTCAGTCTGTATAACGGTGACTTCAGTAGTCATGATATATAGGTGGCTATATTAGACAAGTGGTTGGCATAAACAGTATATACTACATCATCAGTACATTAACAATATAAATGGATGGCTCAGGTAATAAGGGTGTTTTTTAAGCATTAAAAAAAAACGTTTCTATGTCAGGCATACTAAATATCAGCGGATTCAATATGAATTAATTCCAGAAATGTGTAATAAAAAGAAGTATGCAGAACTCAATATACCGTAGGACACACTTGCATATACAGTACGAAATAGCAGCAATAAACAAAGCGCAGAGACACATTTTCTATTAAAAACTGCTTCATTCAATCAGCAGGTAGCTCATTATCACCCTCCTTTCCTCTGAGCCAGTGCTGTCAAATTTGGCCATAATGGTCCAAACACTGACTGTATTAACAAAAATGAAGTCTTGGAAAAGCACAAGACCGTGTTTAAATGCAAACTGTCAAGTTCAGTTTAACAGTGTTGAGAGCTGGTTGAAAGCAATGTCCTGAATAAAAATGTTTCTTCAAAAGCACTGCATCTTGGAGGTGACGGGACATATAAATACGATCCACAGATGGAATCGACCCATCAATGACACGTTATTCCAAGAAAACAACTGTTGGTTTATTCTTTTATGGTGCTGGAATCCCCATTAGAGACTGGGCATATAGATGTACACTCACCTAAAGGATTATTAGGAACACCTGTTCAATTTCTCATTAATGCAATTATGGTGGTGGCGTAATGGTGTGGGGGATGTTTTCTTGGCACACTTTAGGCCCCTTAGTGCCAATTGGACATAGTTTAAATGCCACGGCCTACCTGAGCATTGTTTCTGACCATGTCCATCCCTTTATGACCACCATGTACCCATCCTATGATGGCTACTTCCAGCCGGATAATGCACCATGTCACAAAGCTCGAATCATTTCAAATTGGTTTCTTGAACATGACAATGAGTTCACTGTACTAAAATGGCCCCCACAGTCACCAGATCTCAACCCAATAGAGCATCTTTGGGATGTGGTGGAACGGGAGCTTCGTGCATCCCACAAATCTCCATCAACTGCAAGATGCCATCCTATCAATATGGGCCAACATTTCTAAAGAATGCTTTCAGCACCTTGTTGAATCAATGCCACGTAGAATTAAGGCTGTTCTGAAGGCAAAAGGGGGTCAAACACAGTATTAGTATTATGGTGTTCCTAATAATCCTTCAGGTGAGTGTATGTCGTCCACAGATTCTATGAGCCGATTTATGGATTCATGTTTTATTTGGTTAGCCACTACCAACTGCTTCACTAACATATCAACCATTCTACATCAGCAATTAAAATGCTTTTCAGTGACGCAATGCCCTCACGTATATTTCCTCCAGTCACTGACATGTATTTTGGCGTCTGCCAATGGAGGTTCTTCGAGACAGCGTGAAGCAGGTTATCATTGTGTTATTTTATATTGTGCACTTCGCTTTCTCTTCTGCATTGAGGCGAGGAATGGGACACAAACATTTCCTTTAAATTTCAGTGAGCTTTACTAGTGATTTACATGAGCAAAACTACAGATGTTCAAACACTGTGTGCACACTAACAATAATGTCCGTCAGCCCTATTACTGCCTATTGTGCTCTTCGCTGTCGGTTGGGATTGGCTACATCTTTCACTCTTCGCATAAAATGACCTCTGCCTGGGAGCCAGTGAACCCCGGAGATGTTTGTTCCAACCCATCCACCCTTAATAAAACACAGGTTTGAGTCTCAACAGCGCTCTGGCCAAGGTCGATGGTCATTCTCATTATGCGTCACAATGTCAGAGGATATAAGCCACGGATAGATCTAACTGGGATCTATAATTCTGCTTTGTTAACACGGGTTATTGACCGGATATCAACAAAAGCAACGTCACACAATATTTAGCCCAAACAATGTTCAGACGTCTTGTGACATCAGAATGATTAACTGAATGCCATTGAAACGCAATATGTTATGTTCATTATATACCTCACAGGAACAACATGAAGACGTTGCCAATGGATCAAAGATTTCTTGAGTCACCATGGAAACGGTGAAGAAGCTTGACGTATTTGACTGTGAAATGTTAGAAATCACTTTTTTGGGCTCAAAAGACTTAAATCTGCATCTGTGTAGAAACTGCTAAATTGAAAACATAAATATTGTGTCATTGATTTTTACGCTTATACAAATATAATAAAACGTTTTTAGATCTATATTCTTCATGGCTTTCTCTGTTAGATTTGTTTAGATATTTGTAAACTTTATTTTACCATGTGTATGGTTCTCTACCAATGTATTTTAATTTAATTACATTTCTAATTGTATAGGCCGAACCTCAATTTTCTTCCTTAAATAACTACTTTTATTTGGTTTTGTCAAAACTGACTTCGCAATATATCAGCTCTATTTTTAAACGTTGATGATGTAGTCATATTAACAGAGACTCTTTTAATAGTAGAAATTGCAACAGCGGTCATAACGTAAAAGAAATGTTTAACACTTCAGGACACTAACCATGAAAGTGTATTTGCATCAGAGCAGCCCTTCTCAAAGTCTGGATTACAAAGTCGATCTGGACCCACATCCATCCACTTCATATTTCAAGGGCACTCTAATCAGACCTTCTTAGCACACACATAAGCTGAGGCGCGTGAACCAGTGTTTACGGACTTGTTCCGTCAGACAAAGCGCATAGCAACTGCCGACATTTTGGATAAACCTTATCTTAATCCTTATCTGGACCTATGAAAATGAACATAGTTCGTCTGTAAATAAGCACGTAGAGTGGTTTGTTGCACAGACAGACGTTTGTGCTGCATGATATTAAATCATAGAATTCACTACTGTATGACAGCATTGTAGTTGTAATTCTGGATTTTAGCAGTTCAGTCGAAGAGACTACATGTTGCATTAAAGTACTACTTCAGAAACAGAAATATGTAAATGAGAACTGTTTTTCGGGCATATAGTCTGCAGTAGTGTGTATGTAACAGTTTAGAGAGTAAACGCAAGTAGGCTACACTGTATGAGTCATGATTAAGCTATTTAGCATATAGAGTTGAATGAATCATATTAGTTAATAATATAAAATTACAAGCAAGTTTATTAAAACAAATTTTGTTATAAAAAATGACACCAGACCCTTTGAGGTTGATGAGAATTTAGATTTGGACCTGTGAATGTACATGTAGTGGAGTATGCGAGGCGAGACCGTGGTTCCTTCCATACTTTGAATCGTATTACATTGGTGCCGAAACCCGGGAAGAAAGGAAGGAGCCGCCACCATGTCTACCCCGCCAGGATCACCGTTTGCTGAAGTCATCGCGTCACTCGCTGGTCTCCATCAAGAGCATCATCAGGCCCTGTTGGGTCTTCGAGAAGATCAGGAGAGACGTTTCCAGGCTCTCATCCAGACCCAACAGGAGGACCGCGAGTCATTCCGGAGCTGGTTGAGCCAGGAGAGAGGCTCTTCCCCATCGGCTGTATTCCCTTCGGTGCCGCTTCATAAGATGGGAGCCCAGGACGAGCCGGAAGCCTTCTTGGACTTGTTCGAGAGGTCCGCGGAGCTATCCGGATGGCAGCAGGACGCTTGGGCAGCCCGCCTTATCCCACTTCTGTCTGGAGAAGCCCAGATGGCTGCCCAACAACTTCCGGTGGCGAATCTGCTCCAATACGCGGACCTCAAGAAGGCAATCCTCCAGAGGGTGGGCCGGAGTCCTGAACAGCACCGACAGCGGTTCCGAGCCCTAGAATTTTGGGAGCGGTCCCAGCCTTTTGCCTTCGCTCACCAGCTCCGGGATGCCTGCCGCAGATGGCTGATGGCCGGGGCCACTACCGTCGATACCATCGTCGACCAGGTGACGCTGGAGCAGTTCGTGGCGCGGTTGCCTAAGAAAACCGCCCAGTGGGTCCAGTGTCACCGCCCGACGACGCTGGCCCAGGCCATCCAGCTGGCGGAGGACCAATTGGTGGCGTGCCCCGGGGTCGGCGCGACCCCATCATCTCTTTCTCTCTCTCCCTCTAGATTCTCCTCCACCGTTACCAGACCGGTGCCATTCCCCAGATCCAGGGGGAACTTCAACCCGCGTCCGGCGCCGCGAACCCGGTTTCCACCGGAGGCGGGGCCATATGGAGCGGTGAGGTCCGCGGAGGGACACCCCCACCGGACGGACCATGGTCCACAGACCTCTTCCCCTTCGTCCGCCTCTCCTCGCCAATTCGGGGGTCTGCTTCCTGCCGCTGGGGCGGCGGGGACTCCTGGGCCGGCCTGTTGGCGTTGTGGGGACCCCGGACATTTTATCGACCGATGTCCTATGATGGAGGTCGGTATGATGATCCGGGTTCCCGACAACCCTCAGGCTGCCCTCGGCCAGGACGGACTATACCAGATACCTGTGAGTATTAGGGGGGGTATTTATCAGGCGTTGGTGGATTCAGGGTGTAACCAAACCTCAATTCACCAAAACCTGATTCAATTTGAGGCAATGGATACGAGCCGCGGGGTTAAGGTAAGGTGTGTACACGGGGATGTGGTGAACTACCCTTTGGTGCCCTTGACCATACAATTCCGGGGACAAAAACATAAATACATGTAGACACAAGCTCGGGCCCGGTCCTCTCTCCTCGACGGTCCGGTCACGTGTTCCTTTTATATGCTCCCAATCTCCTACGTGATGCGAGGCCGGTGCGCGCACCACTGGCGCTAATTAACAATTACTTACCGGCCTCGAACCACGGTCTCGCCTCGCATACTCCACTACAGTACACTTCGACAACTCCTTCATTAGAGGATGAAGGATAGAGAATGAAACGTTAGGCACACAGTTCAATATGTCATGTAATTCATCCCTTTTAAATGAATGTAGTTCAAATATATCCATTTAAATTTTGTGGTTGGACTTTGTTTGCTAAAAGGCTTTGGCTTTTCAAATGTATAAAGAGGTGGAAAGGGTCCATCCTAAAAGGCTAAATGTAATTTGGAGAAAGGTCTTTCAACACTAAACTGTGGGAGGGAGCTGAGGATCAGAAAGACTTATTCAAGGAATAAATTATTTATAAAAAACTTTTTTATGTATTTATGTAAATTAATCTAAAGTTTTAATAATAATTTTTATATGTAAGCAGTATGCCATAGGTGATCTCATTGGGGGGTCACCTGCCAGCCTGGAAATCGAACTTGCAACTTGAGTTTAAGTGGACAAGAGTAATGATATGCAATTGCTTAATAAATTGTTCTGCAGTTAAAATACTTATAAAGTATTGCTTCAAATACTATTAACATCCTTTAACTGTTGGAAATTGTAAGGCTTGCTTACACATCCAGTGATATTTGATGATGTTTTAATAAACCTCATTCAACGTATACACAGTATTCAATAAAAATAAGTAAAGCCTTAAATTAGTTTAATAATAACAGCTCACATCATTTAATTAAAATATATATTAATAAATATTAATCTGATCCTAAACCTCCTTTTACAGTTTAGGATTGAAAGATTTTAACATAGGTGTTTTCCACTTCATATATTTTATAGTTTTAATATTTTTATAGACGTATAAATTCAATTCCACAATATTTATGTTTTTTAACTAAGCACTTTATACACCGCTGCAGATTTAAGTCTAAAGCCCCTGATTTATAATGTTTCACAGTCAACAGCTTTAAGCTTCTTAACAGTTTCCATGGTTTTTGTAAACCCTGAAAATTGACTTTATAAAATTCTGTATAAATGGTACATATGTTTTTTAACATGTTTAAATACAAACATCTACACAGTGTCTACACCGGGCGCGACAGGCTCGACGCATCCAGTGTGGAAAATATTTGAAATGATAATGGGTTCTAATGCGTTTCTAATGTCTTTTGTCCTTTCGCGTCGCGCCTGTGTAGACGTTCGCTCTAAAATACGACAAAATGTAAACAGTATATTTGTCAACCAGAAACTTCTTCTTAAATGTTTAAATGCAATTTGAGATTCTATACTAGCACTTTTTGTTTGTTCATAACATATCTCTCTGCATCGCCTGATGCTAATGCAACAGACTATCTGTGGTGGTTCATGCAAGAGAAGACGCGCCAGATGTGAACAGAGCCTAAAGGACTTTGAATCTGTCGTCACCTCTCTCTCTCTCACTCTCTCCATACGTTCCCTTCCAGAGCTCTGTGCGTAATCCCATCATGGCTCTGATCAAGGCCCTCACCAACGCGAGCAACCAAAGGGGGATTACGCCCGAGATATGCGTTCGCTCTTGATCAGAGGTAATCAAATGAACCGGGCCTTGCGTCTCCTACGGCTTTCACCGGGCTACGACTCTGATAGATTAAACGGAGCTGGGGCCTTGATCGATAGCGAAAGGATCGTTGAAAGCACTCCTCAAAACACAACCTGCTGCAGCAGATGCCCAGTCTGTTAATTCATATTATCATTCAGTCCGCTAGCAAATAAAAGGAGCAGCCAAGTGTAAAGCTCTGTGAAATCTGCTGTGTTATTATCATCAGATGATGAGGCTTGTGTGGAAGTAAGGGCTCATTTTTATGCATATGACTGCTCGGCTTTGACCGTGCTCCACTAATACATTACTTTCTTTAGAAAAAGATGTGTGCGAGGCGAACAAGAGGGTTTTTTATCTCTGGTAATCAGCTAGTCAGCGGGTAGACATGGCTTCACAGGCCACGCCCACAGACCGGACAGATGACTGTCTGCACACTGTATGTATTATTTTATATGCAGGGTCGGAACGTAATAGCTTTGCAATTTTGGTTGAAGGATTTGATTATTTGAGCAATCTCAAAATTCTCTTTAATGCACAACTACTACAAGAAAAATCTCCACTGTAAATACATACCTGTAAAAAACACAATAACATTCCACCAGAAGAAAAGCGTTTATTAAAGTTTTGTAGGTAAATCATGCTATTTTACAACCGACCTGTAAATGTGCGGTTTATTTCTGTAATCTAACATTTTAGTACCGCATTTCCAAAATATGTGAAATTTTGAAGAATTACATTTTTTTACAGTATACCTTACCACGATTTATAATAAAGATTTATAATTTGAGCTATTAAGTATGATTTCATAGCAATGTTTGTTATAAAATATAATAAATATAAAATACATTTTTTGAGGTAATCTCCTATTTTATGTTGCAAAGGGAAAAGTTTGACATTGGGACTTTAACTCTGTGGAAATTTTCTGTTTTTATTAACATAAATAAATATGAAGGTCAATTAAAGACCAAAATTCTGTCTCTCTGCTTATTAAATTCTCACACCTAGAGCATCCAACAAATTCCATGTCATTCGATACGTGCATCCAATCAGGCATCAGAGAGCATGCATCTCTTTTCCCTCATGTCTCAGAAGACTCGCATTGATTGGCTTGATTTCCCACAGTACCTTAATTCAATTTGGTCAAATGGAGGTAAGGGTACAGTACAGATTGAATATTTCTGGTTTCAATTACCAAACGCCCAGGTCACGCAACCTATGTAAGAAACTCTCCAGAGATCCGACGAGAGATGTGTTTCCGCGGGCTTAAGGCGGCGCCCGTCCTCTAATTTTAACACCGCAAATTGGTATCGCATCGAGCGACTGAAATAGTATCTGCGTGGCTCAGAGATTTGTTTATCACCTCATCTGTTTTTAAGAGCTTAGCAGCTGTCTTCTGAGAAGTTCTTGGATGAAGTGAAAATGAGAAGATTTTAACAAACCAAAAAAATGATTTCCATAAGCACAACAATATACTAATTGACTCGGTTCTTAAAGCTGGTTGCTTGGGTGAGGCTGTTTTCACTGTTGCTCCTCTGGGAGCTGTAGAAACGTTTAAGGTAGCGTTCAAGAATCTTGGGCGTTCCTTGGCAGATGCTTGTTTACCTCATCAAAACCAAGAGAAATCCATCAAGATAAAAAAGAGCAAGTCATTACTAGTTCCACACAATCCGCTTGATAGTTGTCGTGCTCAGAGTGAGGATAATGAAGGAAGCTGGTTAATGGTTGTGCATAATTTTCCGATAAAGAAGCAACGCCTGTAACAATGTCTCCGAAGAGGACGACAAAAAGTCATCAAACTCCCTCGTTGCTCGAATGTAATGGCGAACAAGTGAATGATCGCTTTAAAATGGTATTTACCAAAAACTTAATTACTTGTGCTTTTGTCATTAAATCCCAATATTTGTAGGCGAACAAATTCATACAGTAACTTCCAGATAAAAAGCAGGATGTTAAATGAAAGTACAAAAGAAATGTGAACGACTCTTCCTGAATACAGCGCATATGCATCCATTATTGCGATATACGAAAAACCGTAGCAGGCATTCACAACGTCGACATTTCATGCAGCACTTTTACTTTCTCTGGATTGAGCTCTGTGGACGAAGTCTTTGTGTGCTCGGCTTCAGAAACGGCATACAATGGCTGATGGCCACCTGCCACCCAGAAGCAAAGATGGCTCCAGTTCCCAAACGTAACAATGCAATATCTGGCGCTGCATTAAAACACACACCTTGCCTTCTTGTGATTTACCATGGGAGGCCGATTACTGAGCAAACCAGATGGTCTAATATACCTCTCGCACCACATACGCATTGATAAACATTTGCAAATATTGTTTTTTGGGGCCCAATGGGTGGTGTTGTGTGACTTAAAAGTAGCATGTGGTGGATCTTAAATTCAATAAGGTTTATTGCTGTTATGATTTTATATGTGATGCCAACAGGATGTCCATGGTAATATCGGTTGCGATGTAACATGCATGTACACGCAGTGCCGCTTCCCTCCGTGCATTAATAACTGCCGGTTTGGCCGTCCCTTTTGCCCTTGAGAATGGAAAAATACTGGTTATGGAACGTGTCGAGAGTAAATCTGCATTTAATTACTTGCATGTATACGTCATAGAGAAAACATTTCACTGAGATTGTATGGATTAGATGTAGTTTACTGTAAAATAAATGATTAACCCAATAATTGTGCATGATATGTTTTTTTAGGTTCATTAGTGCTGTGATTCTGAAACTGCGGGGGCCCCAAGATGGATCCAGGGGGGGCAGAGTTTTTGTGGCATTTATGAAATATAGAAATGTAGCGTGAATTTTGATTAATCAAGCATCAGAAAAATAAGAATTGTTTAAATAAGAACACCAACCACAAGAAATAAGACTAACCAAAACAATGTTCTGGTGTTATATATACTTTATGTTTTTGGTTTAATTAAAATTCTAAGTTTAAGATCATTAGTCTTTATTTAGGGCGCCACAAAGCAATGCATATGTTACGATTCTCAGCATCTGCTTACTCTTTTTCTTGTGCTTTGTTTTGTGTGTATGTGTGTGTGCAGGGATTGGCTGTCCATCCAGAAGCCTGTTTGGTGAGTACGGAGGCGGGGGGACGTTAAAAGGGTGGCACTACCCAAACATGGCGAGCTCAGTCTGGCGTTTGCTGTGGGGGCATGCAGAGCTCCGGATTCATCCTCCGTCGACAGATCACCAACCTTATTCGTTGATGTTTTCTTATTGATTGAGATTTGCTTGCTGATTATTTAAGTTTATCATTTTGAGGAGGATCGTTTATTCTTAGTTTAATTGGTTATCACTTATAACAAAGTTACTTTCAGAAGATTTCTTGTTTTTCCAGTTTACTATTAATTTTTTCTACACTTGGTTCTGGAGCGTAGGGGTGGCCTGCCATTTAATTTATTTCACCTCTAAAATGTGTTATGTAAAGGGAGTTAGGTTAGTTAATTTGGATTTTTTTGTATTATGAGGTCATTTGTTTATTTTTCTTTTGTTAGTCAATGTTTTCATTTTGGCATTGGGCCACCCTGAAGCCATTGCTTACTTATAGTTATTTATTTTCCTGTTAATAGATTGTGAATACTTATTGTTGTGTCCTTGGTGATCTGTCGTCTGTGGTTGGAATCCCATTCACATCGATGTTTGCATAACGCTCCTTTTTAATGGGCCGTAACAGCACCCTATACACTAAAAAAGTTTGACAACCACTGTATTAGAGAATGACAAGTTAGACCGCATGCATTATTGGTACGTTGCATAAATATACAGCTCATGTAACTTTTGTGTTCTAAATGAGTAATTTCATGATCATGTGACTTTGAAGACAAGACAGCTTTTAACATTTAAGCATGTTGGACAGAGATTACATAAATATTCAGTGTTAAAACAGTTTTGTTTGTTGGAAAACGTAGCAAGTCAAACATTTACTGTGATACTGATTAAATGTGCAAACAAAGACAAACACTGTTTTAGTGCCAGGCCGACGATGAAAGCCAAAATATTTCCATGTAATTATTGCTTTTCTTACTTTGTAAATGCAGTGTACACGTTGAATGGGTGTTTTGAATAAATCTAATCTACTTAAGCTATTGTAGTTATACAGATGTGACACAACCTCCTCTTTTATGTTCCAACAAATAGTAACATTGAAAACAGTGCATACTGAGAGCAACGCTCTACGTTGAACTGAAGCCTATGGTGTTCCATCAGCTCAGTTCAGTTCTTTCTTCCAATCTTAAAAAATCGCATTCATTCCAATCCCACGTTAATAAAAGTCATTCATTCCCCTCCCACGTTGTATTGCTTTATACTGTAACACGACTGATTCTTTTAAGCACTGCTAAATCATTTATTTATCCATCCGCTGACCCCAACACCCCCTCGCCTTCTTGTATTCATCTGTAGAAGTTTCAGTAACAAAATGAGAGATGGGTAAATGTAGTCTCTCAGACAATCCTCTACCCCCGGGTCAGACTCTGTACAGCTGGATGAGAAGACAACAGGGTCAGGAGCGCTCCATCGAGTCCATCCCTGATGGTCGCATATCACAGAACCTCAAGTCAAGCTCATGTCATCTCAAGCAAGCTCCCGCTGTCAGCCTCTCTCGCTGTCTCATCTGCTTTCTGACTGACAGAATAAGACCTGTGTCTCTGACCCAGACCGTGTGCATGTCTAATCACTTATCGAGTGTGCCGATCTTTTTGTCTGTCTACCATTCTTGAATTTATCATTCTGTGTTTGCCTCAGATGACCAGCATTTCAATTTATTGAGCATAGGAGATAAAGTTCGTTTTTCTGCCTCTTCTTGTTTCACAAGTTCATATATATTAATACAGCAGAATATGATTTTTGCAGAACTTCACTTATTCATGACCATAAAGTAGAATTATTCATGAATTATTGAAACAAGATTAGACCACCATTAATCAAAAGCCAGTAACTGCCACATAACGGCGACGGTGAAACAGCAAATTAAAATGTATGTCCTTATAATTCTGCAATGCCGGTGAAGCACGAGTCATGCGGTCAATCATTAACATTCACATTGAGTCCAGTCAAGGACGTCTGTCGGTACAGCTTCAGCCAGAGATTTTCTTCATCATAATGTAATCATGAAGTGAACTGCACTTATAAAATCTAATGTCTCCATTCTTGCTTCAGTTAGGACCAAGTTTCAGCCCCAGATGGACTGGACGCCATCCACTGACCGTTTGATGGCAACTTCAATCTGATTGGCAGCCAGCTTGGCAATTTATGAGGGTGTATAGTGCATTCTTCCATCAGTCCACCAGGAAAAATATAGTTGAGTTTAAAGAACTCAATGTGCATACTTTCCACTATTACTAATGTAGGTGACTTGCTGCAGTATTTTTACAAGTGTCGAATGAAAACAGAGATCATTATTTATTCACTGCCATGTTGTTCAGAATCTGCATGACTCTTAATGTGGAACACAAAAGAAGATATTTTGAGAAATGTCTCCGTGGTTTTGTGTCCATAATATGGATATCAATGGCGTGAATGTTTTTTGGTTCTTCAAAAAATGGAATGACATGTGGAAGAGCAAATGATGAAAAAAAATCAGTTTTTGGTTGAACTATGCCTTTGAAAGCTATTACATTAATTCATGTACATTCAATTGTTCTACAATCGAATGGTATACTTTAAAACCCCAAAAGTGTCTTGCTCACGCACCAAAATGCATGAAAATCCCCAAAATATATATAATCCCAGGGCTTCACATCATACACGACTTCACAACTGTCGAAATAAAACCTTGTGAAACTGAGAAGTCCAAAGGTTGACATTGGGTTCAGCATCACACTTACTTTCGAAATCATTACAGCACCTCTAAACTACACCGTCACACATGTCACTTTAAATGGCTGTTTGCAGGCATGAAAAAAAAACACATGCTGTACGTACTTTGAGAAAAGTAACTTAGGAACGGTTCCTCACATCCTGACAGCAGCTGTAGTGCTTAAGAAAACAGATGTTGAAATGTCAACAGCAAGGAGGCAGATACGATGATGTAAACAATCTACATTGAAAGCAGAAAAAGGGTGTGTTCAGACTTGACTTTTTTCAGGCTGCTAGCGTCTGTTTTACGTTATAATCCTATCGAGTAAAAAAAGTCCTGCGGGCTATTTTAAACACGAGCGTAGACATCTTTTTCTGCAGCTCTGAGCATCTTATGAGGTTAAAGAAACTTTTCTGAAAAAAAAAACGTCAAGCTCATTTTGCACAGCTAACCAATGACAGAGACCTGTCGTTTCCATAACAACATGCAAGGAATGTGATTGGTCTCCCGGACCACCTTGTGGAGCATAGTTTTGGATAAATGTAAATTTATGTTTCACTTTCAACAACTTCTGATTGCATTTCTAGCGAGAGATTAGTATTGTAGTTTTTTATACAGTATATGTGATTAGTTATTTCAAAGACGCTATTTGTTTAATTGTCAAATAGACTTCTGTTACGCTGCCTATCTGTTTCTCTTGGCTGCCTTTGTGCACAGACGCTGCCTCCTTTTCACAAAAAAGCGCCTATGTCAACTTTTTCTTCTCAAAAAAGAGGTCAAGTCTGAACATGGCCATTCCTCAGAATGCATCTTTAAACAAGCTTGAATATGTCTAATGTGATACAAACTTCACATCCTTTTCTATCAACCTCGTCCCTAAATTGTTGAGTTTTGTTTAGAAATGTGTCATTTATTTTTAAAGCATAGGCAAATGGTAGAAAGAAGTAAAAGCTGGGAGAAACATGGTAAGCACTTTATGCAGTGTCTGTGCAAACAACAGTATAATCTCTAATGTATTGCGTAAATGTGATGTTCAGTAAAGGTTCTTTAATGTTTAAGTGTCTCCTCCCGTCATTGAAGAATCTTACGTTAACAACACAGTGCTTAAAATTAAATAGCTTAAAGCTATTTTTATAAATACACTTTAGTGTATGGAGACAATCAGGAAAACATGGGGAAAAAGGAAACAGGACAGAATAAACACCTTCAGTCAGGTCTTGAATCTCGGTTTTACCACTAACAAGACGGAGCAGCCTAGAAGTGGTTAGTTATCTGACTTCACAGGACACGGTATCTTAGCATACTCACAAAGTGAACGTCAACACCAATCATCCGCAATAAGACAGAATGTGTATGAAAGCAAATTTAATTTTTGATTTTACGTTGCCCTTAAGCATATTGGCATCTGTCCGTGTATCTCTGGGGATCCTGGGGATGTTCTAAAGCTTTAAGAAACGATGCTAAATGCATCTGGCAGCGCTGGGTCGAGCGATGATTTAAACGTTATGTGAAAAGCATCTGCTATCGTCAGAAGCAAAGAACATCTGACATGAACACAAAGCGGGGCGGAAATTTTCAGGAGAGCTTCACTGGTGCCAGAGTGGAGATGTGAGGGAGCAGAAACTTTGTGTGTCTCTTGCTTCTGCTCCCTACACACACAAGATACAAGACCGTGACAGAGATTCACCACAAAAGATCTCTCCCTCTATGGACACAACCCACATGCATTAGACATCTCATCCAATCAGCTCATCTTTCCGTGTTCCCTCTTTCCCTGAGCTCTACTACATCAACAGTGTGACTACACCTGGAGAATACTCTACACAACACACTTCACTTTATCTCATACGGGACAATGCTCAGCAACTACTAGACTAGTATAATAGAACCGTTTTTATGAAGATTGTACAACACATAAAAAATAAAATATGTCCGATTGTTATGAAAACAATGTAAAATAGAAATACAATAACATATCAAATATATAATGATATATTGTTCGAGTGGTTCGTGCTCCAACATATGGCGCCAGTGCGTCCCGAGTTCGAATCCCGGCTCGTGTTCCTTTCCCCGACCCCACCCCCTCTCTCTCATCCACTTCGCTTCCTGTCATCTCCAAAAAAATCACAAAAATGCAAAGGCAAAAATGTCAAAAAATAAAATCTTTAAAAATATATATACATATAATGATAATAAAATAAGTTAATAATGTATTAATCAGCATATTTATTTGTATTTCTGTTGTATTAAGGTCACATACATACTAACTTTTATTGTTGATGTTTCTAAAGAATTTATTCACATATTAGTTTCCTCTGGGTCTAAAAACAGCTTGAGATAAAATGATATATAAGCATTTTGGTTATTTTTATTTGAAAAAATTATTCTTATTTGCATTTAGCAGGACGTCAACAACACAGTTCCAACACTGGTCCAGAAGAACTTCCTGTTACCGTTTGCTTTAAACAGAGAAGAAAAAAAGAAAGAAAAACAAAGTAAAGTAAAGTGAAGGGAAAGAAATATAACGTTTAAATCTATAACCATAATTGTGTAACTTTAATTCATAAATTATTAAATCTGGTTTCAGGTGAAATATGGTTTAAGACACCTACAGTACAGATGCCTTAATGTAAACTGTATTGCAGCAGTGCTAACAACAGTAAGGATCAGGGTCAGTTGCATAACTGTATCTTAACAACGAGTTCGACTACCAGCAATTAGTTTGGACTAATCAGTCATACTTTTCAGATTTCGATTAGACCAATCTACAATTTTATGTAACTCACTTGAAGTTATGTCACTTGTTGACAGCTTTCCTATAGCTCAGTGGTAAGAGCACGTCTGCCAATTGCGTAAATGTTACGTTCAGTCTAGAAGAATAAAAATAGTAAGTAACTTGTAAGACTAGTCAAAGCAGTTGATGCAACTGGCCCCAGGTCTAAAACATATAGGAAGGATTTTTCAGAAGCTTAAACATGGCCTTTGTTAGAAAAGAAGAAGCTGCTGACCAAAGCTCATTCCACACAAAATGGGCAACATACTCATCCTAGATGAGATCCCAGCTGTCAAACAATAGAAAGAACAAACACAGGTTTGTAAGACACTGTCAAAACCGAAGCATCCATCAAAATTCTTCAGTTCAAAACTGTAGAGGATTCCAAACTATACTCGCCTCTGTATCATTTGGGGCTAGTTTTGACACCGGTCTGTATAACATAAAAATTCCAACTGATAGCAGAGATTGGTTTGAAATCTTAAATTAGAAAAATTTTATGAATAGTCTCCTGCAAACTATTTTATTATTGACATTTGAACACAATTAAGCAATTATGCTATGTAGTGCTTGGCATAGACCGAGTGTTGGGTCTTGTGTCTGGATCATTCCAAGAAGACCCATAAACCCCCCTACCAATTCTTTTTATCCTGGCTCCAGGGGGGATTTAGGTGGGTCCTTCCTGCCGAAACTGTTGATAACCTTTTGTTTCTCCATGGGATATTTACGACTCCTGAGCTTCAAGCAAGCAAAGGAAGTCTTTTCGTTTGTCTCACCTGGAACTTCTCTGACAAAACTACACTACAAAACTGTACTTTTCTATAAGTATATATATATAAATATCCTTGTTGTGTGTTGGCACTCTTGTGACCTTAAGTTACCTGTTACCAGTAATGATGGAAGTTTTGATTTAGGTTTTGTTGTATTCACAGGTTGGGATGATTCACAGTTTAACATAATTCAAGGTCTAGTATGTTAACAATGTAACTCCTCCTATTTTAAATCCCTATCTGATGAGCTATGTTACAATACTATAGTAGGCATTGTACCATGTCCATAACCAAGTTAAGTTAATAGGTGCAAATTAACCATGGTGTCAGAGCTATGCATGAGAAACAAAGAAACTTTCTCTGGCCTACTTATCTCTTTAATAGCATTGGCCAGAATGCCACCCTGGGGGCCGGACATGTTTGCACATATAAACATCAGGTCAAGCTTCAGTATAGGGGGCAATTCTCGCTATTAAAAAAACATTAGGTATTGGGTACACAGATTTTTTTTATTTTGCTGCTTGTCCAATTTGATTTATTAAAATAAGTTAAATCAACAATATTTTTGTACAATTTTGTCACAACATTGTTTTTTAGGTTCAGTTACGTAACTTAATCCATTCACATTGGCACTACATAAATTATTTGTGTTGTGTTAACAGATATTCGGTACAACTAGGAAGAGGATTTATATTTCCCAGCATGCTTTGCGTAAGACTAGATTTTGAGAGTTATTTTCTTAATTAAGTGTTGTTTTATGTGTTTTTCAGTAAAGAGGAACACTGGATAGGGTTTAATGTTCCTTTATCTTTGAGATTTGGAGGAGTTTGTTATATTTTAAAGTTTTGTGGTTACCAATGTTTAGAAAAATGTTGCCTTTGCTTAGGTAGTGGGCGGTTACATTTTTGAATTAGAATTTCTGTTAAGCTTGGTTAACTTCATATCTTATTAAAGATAAAAGAAAATGTTATGTCACATTAACTTTACCCAGTATTGTTGAGAAAGTTAAATGAACATATGAAAGGTTAACCTATAAAAATCATGTTTGTTTAATAATATTTTATGTTGTAGGCATGGCAAAATAAAACATAGTTAACCTGACAAAATTCGTTCAATTTTGAATTCCAAAACATTATTCAGTAGGTCGCACAAATTAATTTAATCAAGACTTCTAATTAAGATGAACTTCATAAAACAAGACTATACAGAATCGTTCAAAAAAATTAGATATAGTTAGAACTCAATTTGGTGGAAAAGTTTTCCTTTATTTAAATAAGTTCGTTCAACAACTTTTTTTTTAGTGTAGGATTAGGGATGTAGAGTATGGTCATTCAGAATATGTGCTTTATAAGTACTAATAAACTGCCAATATGCTAAAAATAAGCATGCTAATAACAACTAGTTAATAGTGAGAATCATCCCTAAACTAAAGTGTTACCAAATATCATTAACTGATACATTCGAAGCAGAAGAGAATCCAACAGAGACCGGGGCTTTTGACTCCTGCAGGGACGGCCGCTTAGGCCCTGCAAACTTCAGACACCAGGGGTAAACCCTAAACTCAGCGCTTCATCAGGACTGCAGTCTGAAACCAAGATTTCTACCCATGCTCATGAGGGACATTTAATCAGCACAGAGCTTGTAAGTATCCCATCTTTATATACATAGAATACCTGCATTTAAAGTTTGATTTTGAAGATGATTTTACTGGTGTTCAGAAATGTTCACCTGCCTTACTGCCATTAGCTCTGACTCGCACCATTTTGAGTAGAGATTAATATACAACCCTTTATAAAGGGTTTTCTGTGCTGAACGCTCACATACTCGGTCACTTAAACTGTGTTTTGATCTATGCTACAGCTCTAAATCCTGTTGGGTAAAGTCGCGTTACTTATGGCCATGAGATAACGTTAAAGTGTATAATATCATTGATGTATTTGCTGGACTAATACATACAAGTATTTATCACAATGCTGCTAATCAGGAACTCAAATATGTATACTTAATGAAGATTATCATACGTATTTTTTTCTTTGAGCTAAACTAATTCCCTGACTGAAATTGATGTTTTAACTCATTTCATGGATGTGATCTTGATAGATCTGGTGGAGAATCATAATTGGTGGGCTAAGCTCATCACCTATTTTAACATGCAGCTAAAAGCGCTACATATATTATGTTTGAAATGTTAAAGGGATGCTGCAACGATGGGTCATGCATTCTGACTTCTTTACAATGTTGAAAATGGTGTATTCTCATGCTTAACATGGTCAACTTGTCAAAAACTTATTGTGCATATTATGTAGTATTTCAGTGCTCAATACACTCCCCCAGTGATCGTACAGGTTTCGGAAAGTTTTTTTTTTAAACATAGAAAACTGCGCAAATGCTTTAGTGCTGTCTATCCCTCGCACACGCCGTATGATTTCAGAAGTAATCGCTAAGCTGTATCTATCTTTTGTAAATGGGATCAAACTAAAAACTCTTCAAAGATAAGACTTATGCATTACTACTCTATGGGTATTCAAATTTTATATCAGATTGGCAGAAACCCAGTGTGTTACGCCGCTTTAAACATTTACACAATCTACAAGGTACAATATTTGATGGCCATAACAATGGCTTTTGTGTTCTATATTTTTGTTGTTTCAATAATTATTTGCTTTTATAACCGTTTCACTGTGCCTATAGAATTGGCTTCATTCAGTGTGGCAACATACCCCACCATTGATTGCAACAAAAAACAAGTCTTCAATGAACTACATTTCTTTCTTGTGCCATGATAGTGCAGTTTGCGGTTGTGTTAAATCAAAAACGGATTTCAAAACTTAAAATTAGACATGTAGAATAGAGTAAAAAGTGTGACAGCCACACAACGAGTCCATTTTAAGCATATTAATACATATGCATAACCCCACATTATCATCAAAGACCATGTCCATAAATTATGCCAAGTGTGCCAATGGCTCGGCAGGGCGTCAACCCGTTTGCAAATGAGTTAGGAGTAGTTGTTAGCGTATCGGGACCTGTAGCTTACAAAGCAATCACATTAGAGGGTTTATAGTTGAAGTGATTAAGGTATGACACATTGACTTCCCTCTGTGCAGCAAAAAGCCCTGGAAACACACACGAGCTCATTAGACTTCAGTCATTGTAATTCCACTAGTTGAGCAAAACTCATTTACTTAATGTATGAGGGCCATTAGTCGCCTTCACCACAACAGGATGAACACAAGCAGGGAGGTCTGAGAGTTCATTAAAGGGGATATTTCCAGGAGATCATTACAGGACATAAGTTAAGCATCCAAAACAGTTGTGATGATGAGTGAAGTAGTCTTTCTCGAGACCTTGAGAACTTTATTTCACAGGGAGATAATTAAGAAGGAGAACAAAAACTTAAAGTCTGTCTTGATGTGTTCACATGCATGTCATTTTCAGCTGTTCTATAGATGCTTTACAAAGAAAACACATACACTTGACCACTGGCTGCCCGACAATAAAAAATACAATACATCTCAATATATTCTTAACAAAATAAATATATTTCCAAATCTATTCTTCTAAAGCCGCATGAAGTTTGTCATTTGCTGAAATCCCCTCGGGCACAGCTCCTAAATCTCATTCACATTCAGCGTGCACTTATTCAAACTTAATGCATAAAGATCAGATTAGTCCTCGCGCCTCTTGTAAATGATTCTGAAAATGTAAAATAAGATTTGCAAGCTGTGGCAGAGGGCATGATTTTTACTGAATAGCAAATTCAATTTCAGTCTGTTTTTCATATAAATCTGTTGTACCGCTTTAGTTGATCTTATAATAAAGTTGGATGGGTTTTTTTCGACTTGTGTGGTCACCCTCTACTTCATTGTATGAGACGTTGTTGTGTTCCAAGGAGGAATGAAAGTCATATGACTTAAAGATGAGGTAACACACACAGTCCTCAATCTCATATTAATCTTGAGTACCTGGACAGTGGTATTGCATACTTTGTTTCTTCGAAGAGAATTTAGGGAGATACAGCAGAATTATTTCCCAAAAAGACGAGCTGGAGGCAAGCAGGTGGGGCGGAACAACAGCATGAGCGCACAACACAATAACGCAATATTACATTACATTACATGTAACAATGTTGTTTACATTATGCACATACACAGCGATTCCCAACAAAACACAGACATGTGACTTAGTTTGACTTACCTTGTGCAGTTCATGTCCATCATCTTTTAGTGCTAGGACTGCGCCATCTATCAGTTTCAAACAATCTCCAAATCCAGCGTTATATCCACAGTTTATATAACATTCACCGAGTGATGCGATATTAATGGGCGTGCTCTTAAGGCCCGAGCATACTTGACTTTCCACGCCCATGTCCTTCACAAATGAGTTCAACACATGCGCAATACAAATAACTTACGAGCAACTTATCTGTGCTCTACCAGACCATAATAGGGCAGCGCTGAGTCACGTCATTCACAGACCCAGGATTAAGGAAGCGTTTTCGCCACTGCAAACAATCCGAGCAAACAGAAAGACAACAAGAACAGCAAGCAAACAGTATGGAGAAGGATATGCTTCTTAGCTTACTGTTCTTGGTTTCAGCATGTTGGTTTTGTATCATTCTTCTTCAAGAATGGCACTCTCTGTGTGTGCATTGATCCCTAGTGGACTAGTGCACTTTTTCACGCATGCGCTGTTGTACACGGCACATCCGCACGGTCTCAAAAAATGGGCTGCACATGGACAGGGTGTGTGGACGACTGCGGACCCTTCTGATGACGAAAATCGTTAACGGGAATCCATGTTTGGAAAAAAACTTTCCGAAACCTGAACAAAACCCTGCCGAAGTGAATCGAGCACAAAAATACTACGTCATACGTTCAACTCATTTTTATCAAGTTGACCTTGTTAAGCTTGAGAAGCCAGCAGGTTTAACAGTGTAAAGAATTCAGAATACATGAAACAGCTTGAATCTGTCTTTTTGATGTTTCTTGTTGGATTTAAGAATGACAGTAAATTAGAAAAATTAGGTCGGGGAACGTTTTGTTTTTGTATTATATATTTAAGTTAACTTCCTTTGGAACCGCTTCAAAAGTCCACTTCAGCAAGTGCAGTGCACTTAAGGAATCAGATGCCCTTTGGCAAAGAAAAATCCTTTCCTGCCAATTGCCAATTCAAAATGACTTTATCATTTCCATAATGGTTAAGAGAACAGAAGAAGCCAAGTGAGCTTTTTAACGAAGACAAAGCAAAAGGACAGAAAAATGAAGGGCAATAATAACTATTCTTCTGTTTCTACCGCAATGTTCTACGGCTGAAAGAATGAAAAACTGGCGAATTACGGGAAACTAGGCAAACGCACGTTCCCAAGAGTCATCAATTAATTGTGCGAAAGTACTCAACAATTACTGATCAAAGTTAGCGTCAAAGCACATCTCTCAGGCTTTGAAGAACTTTAATAAGACACCTACATGCCCACAAGCCCACATGCTTATCAATTAATTTGGGAGTTAATGAGTTGGGGAGATTATTGCCTCCTGTGCTCTGGATCTGACGGGAACGTGAAGATTGTACATACTGTAAAAAAGCACAGGTGTGAGCCAGCATGTGGTACAAGTGGAAAAGAAATTGTAAAATGTTTTAGTATACTGGGTGTGGCTTTAAAAAGCAAGAAAAAGGTTGTTTTATTGGTTTTCAATTGTCCCCATTAAGGAAATAACATGACTGCTTGTACTCATAATGTTAAGGGCTAGGAATTGAAAGAATCATTCTATCTTGGATTATACATTTTGTCCATTGCACAAATAGTACAAGCCAAATTATGGATAAAGTGTTGGGCTGTAGCAATTTCTAGAGAATACAATATTGTGGCGACATCAAGATTGCCATTTAAGTATCCACCTAGCAACACCCTAGCAACCACCTAAAACATCCTAGCGACGTCCTGCAAGACACTCCTTGGCAGATATGAGCAACAGCTCATTTTCTGTAGAAATATAAAAATCGATTACTTTTCTGTATAATGTTTGCTTCCCGTGTGATGTCATTTGATATCCCACTGCATGAATAAAGAAAACAATGAGTAAATATATAACTATGAAAATATAAACATAGAAACAAATATCCACAAATGACCCTGTCATCGTTTCCTCTCTGTTGTGAACTATTTAACCTTGCGTGACAGCGGGGTCTCGTTCTCATTTCACAAACACGAATGGTAATTATCTATGTCACCAACACAGTCAGCTCATTAATTTGAAGGCGGATGAAAAGCAGAAACAGAATCAGAATCAGCTTTTCTTTTGACATATTCTGAAGCAATCTGTCTAAATGAGCATCGACGTGGGTCATGCCATCGAGACACAAGATTCTGACCATCACGACAGATGTGATGCATCTTACCAACAGACGACACTAGCAGTTCATTCCAATTACTCAAACTGTCATCCTCGCATTATGAGTATAGAGTACTTATGGGTATTAATAAGCTAATAGCTGATCGGTCACGAGCATCTGTGAATTGCTGCAGTATGAGGTTGGCATGTAAATGTTACTTCATTATTCTGGAGTTTTCTGGAGTTTTCTGGAGTTTTGACAGGTAGTCTGAGATGTTTCTGTACATAGCTACAATATGCTGTTACATGGTGTTCTGAGTGACTGCTGGCTCACTGTCCACATTTATTTTATACCATCAAAATTATTTTTCTAAATATGTCAAAACCTCATATATATCTCCATATTTTATGATTTCTAAAAATCTTTTCTATTGTCAGCCTAGTAACATTTTTTACAGTTAGCTATTAAAGAGAGACTTTAACAACACAGTGTTTCATTTTAAATAATTATAATTATAATGGTATTGTATAGACACAAGGTTTTCAACAGCAATAATATTCTTTATTTTCAATTTAGGATGTTAGAAAATCCTTTCATTTTAATTTATTCACCTTCTTGTGATTTCAAACCTGACTTTCTTTCTTCTGCAAAACACAAAAGAAGATATTTTGAAGAACATTGGTGACCAAACAACATTGACCCCAATTGACTTCCATTGTACGGATACAAAACCGTTTCTCAAAACATCTTCTTTGGTGTCCCACAGAACAAAGAGTCATATAGACGTATTTCATCTGACGTGCGTGCCTGGACTGCCGTTAACTTCTGGTCTGTTTTTTATCAGCCTGGCTAATAATATAATGATTTATAATTCATTTAATTTAATTTAATTTATGTTAATATTAATTTATATTATAAATGTGTTGTATAATAATTGTATTAAATAAACAATTTATTTAATTTGGTTGAATGCTCATTTTGTTGATTTGTTGTATGTACATGAAATAAACAATTTGTTGAACGGATCCGGTAGTTCGGTCGCATTTATAGAAACGGTAAGTTACACTGACATCTAGCGTTTGAGCTTGGTATCGCAGATTAAATTCAAATATTGGAGAGACAAGTTTAGCCAAGTAACGTTTTTTTCTCTTTTGCTTGTTATCAGAAATAAGGCACTCTATTATTTTTGAATGTGTACCAGAGGTTAAGCGCAGTCCACGAACCCGCATATGCGCAGTAATGTTTGTTGATGTTGTTGCTTTCAAACCATCTATGCAGGTTTTAAATGAGAAAAGGGTGAATAAATGATGACAGAATTTTTGGAAGGTGAACTATGCCCTTAAGCCCCACTTACACCACAGAGAATAACTAAACATTTTTAAAAGTCGTCCCATATTTTTCACACCACTATTATCACAAAATATAGTGAATTCTAATGAAGATGAAAAAAGTGACAGCCAATCAAAATACTTTTAAATTTCCAGGACTCTAGCATAAGGTGACCAGACCCCAGTTTTATGGGGACAGTCCCTGTTTAAGTGTTCTGTCCCCGAAAACAACCAGAATTTTTTTAATTGTAACAACAGCATTTTTGTCATATTCTTTCATAATTTTTATATTTTTGTAGTGTTATTGAATTTTGCGTTAATGCATGTAATCAGTTTTGATCATTTTCAATGGTAAATATCCACTATTTTCATACTGGACAATTTTTTTTCTGTGACATGTTTAAAGCATCAATTTGTACCTCTTATGTACTAGAACAGATATCAGTCAGTCTTAAGAGGTTTAGTCCCCACAACAGTAACAAGTTGTTTACTTGTCCTTTGACTTCTCAAAGTGACTCAGGTGAGAGCAGGTGAGTCGTGATGAGTGATAACGCCTGCCGTACGCCTGATATATGCTGCTGCCTTCTGAGGATCTGAGGATCTGAGTGATGAGGAACGTCTCCCTGTGTGTGTTTCTTCTCCTGGCGGAGCAAGTTTCTTTCCGTGGTGTTAAAGCATCATTAGACATGTCTTGTCAATGCCCATCTGTTTAACATTTATCGTGGAAAAGGGGGGCTGGAGAAAATCATGAGAAAAAGCCTATCATTACCTCACTTAGCTTTCTGTACAATGCTGAGCCCCTTAACAACCCGCCTGACTACAGAAATTCCTGGAGGGCTCGAGTCAGAGTTGCCGCACAACCCCTTTAGCCTTTCAGGCAATGAAAACAGAATAATGGCCACATAGATCTGCATTATGATTGCACCTCAGAGCTACGCCGCTGAAACTGAAGGGACCGTCACCTCCCGACACACATTTTCCCCCCACAATCGCTTTAAAACTCTATTTTCTTTATCTTGTTTGCTTCTGCTTTATTGTTTTGCATTATGAGCGCTCAGCAAATAGGCACCACCCACCTTCCCCTCGTCCCCCACAGAGTTTTTACCCATAAATCCTTTCTTCTCAAAGGGCATGGGCCATACCTGGAATAGTTCTTAAATCAGCTTTGGTCATATGATGCCTTTTATATGAATTATTTTGCATAAAAGAAAAATTGATGATTTTGACCCATGCTATGGGCCTCATTCATAAAACAGGAGCAGAACGATTTTTTTGTAAATCGTTTGTGAAGTCTTTTTGAAGTCAATTTCGTATTCATGAATTTCAGTTGTATTCAGTATTTTCAAAATGTTGGTTGGTACGAAGGAAATGTACACCTGCTCCATACAACGTGTAAAAAGTGTGTAAAACCGCACGTGACGTTCTGTATTCTTTTAGACAAACTGATGATACTGCATTTTGATGCACTATGTATCATAATAATATTTCATGCGTTCTTTTGCACTCTCTTTAATCATTTTTTACTTTATAACTTTGGGTAAACGCAGAGCTGCAGAGCCGTCCAATCACAGTGGAGGAGAGGCAGGACAAACAGTACATTGACCAACCATCGTACACAACAGTCGAGAAGTTCATATTAATGGTTACGGCATTTATATAGTAAGTTATATTCTTCAAAATTAGTAACAAGTAGGATATTCTAAATCACAGCAACAAACTCATCTCCGGAATAACGCAAAACGTTCTCAAGCGTCACCAGCTTATGCATTTTTGCAATAAAATGCCAGAGAATGAAGTCCAGAGGATTCCAACATTTCCAGATACGTAAGTTGCGTAGCTACAATTCGTAGGCAGGGAATGTGCTAAATGTGAATGAGCGTGCAAGTGCGCCTTGTTCATGAATGCTTGGAATTCATTAACATAAACACATCTTAAATTTTAACGAAATCTGACACTTACGAAGTATTTGTGAATCCGGATGAAAGTTTTTGGGAATGTTTATATATTTGTCTTTTACTAAAAATGTTCCTGTGCTACTTAAGACTGGTTTTGTGATACAAGTTCACATTTTAAAACAACATATCTTGGTTCTAACAAACAGACAAACCAATGTTACATACTGATCTGAATCAAAGCAACCTCCTCTGGGGTGATTTTAAGACAATCTTTCTCTTCGACGACTCTCTGCTGGAAAGTATCTCCATAGACATTTATGAGTTTCTCTGCTAAAAGCCTTTGTACCGCAGCTCCTAACGCGTCACTGCTGGAAAGTCTTTATAATATTAGCGGAGGTCCTAGCTCCTCCCTGCCTTTAATCCTTCTTTTTATACTTAAAACCCAAAGACCTTTTAATTTATGTAATAAATAAGACATCGTACTTACTACAGTCTTTCTAATGCCGCATGATGTCTTCCCTGCGTCAACATGGGAACAAGATATTTTTGTACTAAGGTGGCCACCGTCGTGTTTGGACTGAGCGATTCGTTGCAAATCTATTATAGAACGCTAGTGGCCGCTGTAAATCAAAAACTACGACTTAAAGTTCACACATATCTGAAAGAATTACAATGAAACACAACACAGGGTCTTCACACGTTGGTTTAAAAATGGTGTTTAGACACATAGAAAAGAAAACATTGATTGGTTTAAGACGGTAGACACACTGTGCTGCTGAAGAAAGACGCACCTTACTTTATAAAACAGAACGGCGATGTCACCGTCCATTGCCATACTTCACTATAGACATCGAATTGAATGCTTGAAATCACAATTTGACAAATGATTCGATTCGATGACAATTCACAAATGTGGATAACATCGTGGGAGCAACTCAGTGATTGATTGGTCGGTAGTCGACTCTCCTGACCCATTCCTCAAGTCAGACCTGCCATCATAATTCTCTCTCTCATTAGAATTCTCCTCATTCTCTCTCATTTCCTCACTTTAACTGTTATTGTTTTACTCCGATACTACGAGTGCAGCGATAAACCATCATCCGTCCCCTCATCTGCTCTCTGACAGGCTGTAAATACGTGAGGCCATCAGCAGGTCCCCGTTTCCCCAGGGAGCTGATCCTTGGAGGTCAGATCTTCCCCCAACACCCTCCTTCTCCTGACACCATCGGTCGACCGCACCCTCAAAACTATCTAATGAGCCGGTGGAGCATGTGAATGCTGGCCTTCAGTGGAGGTTTGTCAGCCGAATGCACTGATGAGAGAGAATATTGATTAAACAGCTCAACTTCAGCTTCTTTCTTATAAACTGACAAGAAGTGTTTCTACATTACCTCTACTATGAGAAAATGTCTGAGGTAGAAGAGTCAACCCTGGCCTGGCCATGCAGGTGTTTAGGGGGTCTGCTAATATGTACCAGCAGACCAGACCAGGTTGGGTCACAGGTAGTCAGGCCAGGTTTGACAGGCCAGCAGACCTGCTAATCTGCGAGGATTTATTTCCCCTGCTATTCCTGCTTTCAAGTAAAAAAACGAACTGCTGTTTATGCCTTGTCAACACTAACATGTTTGAAAAACAAATGTGAACATGGATCACAAAACCAGTCTTAAGTAGCACGGGAACGTTTTTAGTAAAAGACAAAAATACATTGTCTGGGTCAAAATTATCGTTTTTCTTTCATGCCAAAAATCATTAGGATATTAAGTAAAGATCATGTTCCTTGAAGATATTTAGTACATTTCCTACCTTAAATATATCAAAACTTTATTTTTGTGAGTGGATGTCCTGCCACAGTGCACCAGAGTAACAACTTCAAAGGCAATTTTTTCAATATAATGATTTTTAGCACCCTCAGATTCCAGAGTTTTAAACGGTTGTATTTGAGCCATATATCGTCCTTTTCTAACAACGCATACATTAATAGAAAGCTTATTTATTCAGATTTCAGATTATGTAATCATCTCAATTTCGAAAAATTGACCCACAAGACTAGTTTTGTTGTTCGGGTCACATTTTTGTTTTGCCATGACATATAGGATGGATTTTCAAACTGAAAAAAAAACAAAGCAAAACTTTTAGAAGTCTACTGAACTGTATTATTCTTTATTATTATCATTACATACTAGAATTGTTTACATTTGTACCAATCTAGTGAGGTTTTCTCACCATAGTTCCCTTTCACACGTTACAGTACAAAATGAAAATGTCTCTTCATGGGCATAATAAATCTTAGTTTTACAGAACTGTCTGTTGTTATTTTTTTAACAGATTTGACAAGTATAATGTCAAAAAACATGTTATTTTTAGGTCATTTAACTTTTTTTAAATGTATCATGTCTTTTTTTGTAAAAGGTCAAAAAAGTAAAATTACAGAAAAAGACAGCAAATTTACAAGAAAAATTAGAAAAACTTTTAGTATTGAAGGAAATCTATTTTACGCTTTGTTTATGGCACCCCAGCTGCGGGAAAAATCTGTATTTACAGTTTTTTTGGTTGCAGATTATTTTTGATAATACGGTCAAAATCCATCAAATAAAAAAATACCAAAAATTTACAAGAAAAACGGTGAAAAATGTCATTTTACAGAAAACCTCCAGCTACCAGAATTTTTGGGGTTTGTTAGATTTTTTTGTGCACATAACAAGTGAATTTCATTTTATTAAGCAAACAATTTACTATTCATCTAACAAAGTTTAAATGTTTCCTTAAAAATAGAAATGTTAAAAAAACTGAAAGGGGTCCTCACAAAAGGGCGTCGTTCTTGGGCTTCCTTGGCATCATAAAGTTTGAAAACCCCTGATCTAGTCTACAATGTCCCATATTGTTCTACCCACAGCAACAACTTCCCCTTATTTTTGGCCATTTTAAAAGCTTGACTTTGCGGGATTTTTTTTTTTTAAATAAATAGTAAATAAACAGCTGACAAAAATGAAACCGAAGCATCTTACGAGTTACTGCAGCACAGGGATATGAGGATGGGGATGAGAATGAGTGGATGAGCAACTTTTAGAAATAGAACGAAGAAAAAAAACATTCTACAAAAACATCATTGCTTGCAAAGGAACCACACAGCATTGGATTCAATTGACACTAATTGGCTACTTTCAGAAAGTAAACTTACTACAAACTTTCACAATCGCATCAGTTGATATATCTTGTCTTCTATAAGTTGACATACTGTACATTCATCAGATCCTTTTTATCTTTTACATTCATTTATTCACGAATATTTTGTTCGCAGTGTAATTTTCATCATATCTCAAAGCTAATATTCTATGGATTCTAATTACAAGCAATTAAATATTTTCACACTCAAAATTACATGTAAAAACATTATAATTAAAGGTGACACTTTCCTTATTTTTTAAACATGAAGTCTCATTTTATCTCAAACAGTTCTTCACTAACTCTGTTGTCTCCTTAGTAACAATGTTACTTAAAAGAAAGTGGTTTACATAGATGATATACAGCAAATCTTTTTCAAACAATTAAGTATCAAAATAGAAATTGAACTCTTTCTATAATGCATACATTGTAATACTTTTACGATAGATTTCAGTGGTTTAATATTGCAAGCATGTGTCTATGACCAGGGCAAAACTCTATTATCTAAAATGTGTTTTTATACAAATCAAATACAAATCAGTTTAATATCAACCCCAGATTCCCATTGTAAACGTGCCTGTAAAAGTGGACAAAACACCCGTCTACTTTCACCCCAGGTGCAGCATCAAGATGTAACTTAAAGACTATTTACTGGATGTGTGCAGGTAGAAATCATTCATTCATGACACACAACCACCCCGTACATCCATAATACAACTGTAAATCTAATACAGCTTAGCACGTAGCTGGAGTTGCAAGTGCCAGATGTTTCTAGTCTACTTTGGTCTCCTGGGAGAGAGGAAGAGGAGATTCGTAAAGCGTGTAGAACGGTGTGTGAAGATAAAATATGGTAGGAGTCATCACCACACAGTACACCGGTGCACAGATGTTACATTGTCTGCTCAAGTCTATCTCCACCTCTAAAATCTCTCACATACACACTTTTTCCCCGACGAAAACGGTCCTGATTCTCTCGGCACCTTCTCGTGTCTCTCCTGTCTCCCTGTAATACATTATCCGAGCCCCCTCAGCCATCTGCTCTGATGCTCTGTCTCCAGAAGCACGGCACCCAAATTTTACAGATAATTACGATAAATTTGCGGTTCACTCTAGAGGTGTCTCCATTGCTCCACTTCACGCCTACCAGACCATTTGTAATCATCCCTGAACTACACAGAACAGACCGTAGAGATGAATGGAAATTAAGTTCATTAACACGCCACGACCCCCGCGCTCACAGCCGAGGTATAAATGAATGCGTGCAGTGAGCGCAGCTCTCTCAGATTTGGGCCTTTGTGGAGACTGGAATTGAGACGTTGACCATTTTGTAGTTTGAGCAAAAAAATTGAATCAGATTTATTTGGAGTATGTTTTGCTCTGAGAAGTAGTTAAACAAAGTGTACTCGTAAACACACGTTCTCTAAAGGTTCTCTTGAAGTTAGCAAAAACATTTTTGCAGTAATATTAAAAGAGCATTTGATCAACATTACCGTTTGCCATTGCTAACCATTCTAAAAACGTTGACAGCGCAATAGTAAAAGTCCCAAACGGAAGTAATTGTAAAATAACATATAAAAGTACACTCTCGAATTATGCAGTTGCGGTAACGTCAAAATGAAGAACTAGTGTTGCTTTTGCACGTACAATTGAGAAGAGATATAAAAATACAGCTTCTGACCGGATTCCCGCAGGATTTTTAATCACTAAACAGACTATCGACGATGACATCACTGCACGCGAGAAACGCAGCGAGTCTCCAACTTCCATATAAACGCGGTTTTCTGCGTAGCCGGTTTATTACTATACATGTAAACACGTGAAAACAGGTGTCTTTTTAAGCAGCTTTTTGATAGATATCTGTTTATTTTGTGCATGTAAACGCACTCACTGCCGTTCATACTTCATTAATAGGATGTTTGAACCATTCAGAACGTTTTCGTAACGTAATAAGAATTTTAGAAACACTTTTATAGAACGTATGAAGAGTTTGGTTCCAAAATTAAAAATGTTTCAAAAATCATGTTTTTTATTGGGCATTACAAATAGCATAATAAAACACAATAAAAACATGATGACATAATAAAAGCATTATTAATGAAAAAATAAATAAACAGAGTTATCTAGGCTTGTGAAGTGAGTTGTCATGATAGCCCTGACATTTCCAGTTTTCCACCCTCTGTCGTCACTGGCAACTATTCTCATCCTCTCTGTAGCAACGCTGTACATATATTGAATACTGACAGCACCGTCAAAATTATTTCATAACATGCAAAACGACAGTGTGCCCAGAACATCCTGAAGATCAAAAGTGAGAAACCGAAATGGATTTGTGTGCAATGTGAACAAAGCCTTAGTCACCCTTGTGAAACCTGTTTAAACCATCCTAAAGTGGTTTGGTGGTCTTAGCTAGTTTCTAATGGTTTATCAGCTCTCTCAGTCAAGTCTGATGTTGCTCTGGGTCGTAACCAGTTGGAAAGATGTCCAGAACTCTTCGAAAACCATCAAACTAGACTAGTTAGAAGATGTTGGTGGCCATCTAAGATCCAGCAAGCAGGTTCAAGGTGTTTCCTGTGTGGGAACATCAAATTAGCAATTGATTTAAGGGCATTTCCTGTTTCCATCTTCCCAAATGTTTTCATAACTTATCATGGTGTTGTATAATAACTGCAACCAGAAAGAGTCTCGACGTTGATAAATCCAATGTGTGCATACACTGGATCAGACTGTTAATTTAACTGAAGCTTCCTGTCTCAAACCCCCCGGAATTACACCTGCCTTCAAAAACCTCCTCTCAGATCAGAGAAGAGGGGAGAGCGAGAACAGAGCTCAACGCTCGTTCTCCTCTAACTAATATGACATCTCCCACCAAGCGGCTGTCACATTAATCATCTGAGTAATCACATCGGTGGCAAACTTTTTGGAAAATCAACATTATTAGAGAGCTGATCAAGAACCTCCAGGTTATTAATAATTCAGAGGCACGCTTGGTGGCCTGCAGGGAGGTGTCATGGGAGAGAGAAGACACCTGGTATTAAAGATCTTATCTGACTCAAGTTTGGATTTGTAAATGGGCTGTCAGGAGCTTTGAGACAGCACACACGTGCCACGGCGCACACATACAAAGATCAGCTTGTAGATACACGCAAGCGCCCTATAACCGAGATCAGGACACACGGTGAAACTCTCCGAACAAACAGGTCAGAGGAGTACACCAGAAACAACACAGGATTAAAAGAAAGCTCGGAGACATTTAAAAGAGGATCGGGGTCTAGATCACTATCACTGTAGAGAGCGACTTGAACTAAGAGAAATGGAGAGACGCCTAATCTCGCTATTTTTATTTGTTTGTCGTATCAAAAGAGTGGCACCGCTTTCCTCCCGCGCACGTCTAGATGTGTTATTGTAGACATTGAGCCAACTTGTATGTTTTTTAGTCGTATTAAATAAGTATGCCGGATTCGCTCTGTAAACAAACACTGGTAGAACCTCCAGCGAAGGTATTCATGTTAATCATATTCCGCCGGGGTTACGATCCACACGTGTGAAATATGATTATCGGGAGAATATTGCTTTATTATCTCACTGTATAATGCAGCATTAAAAACAGAAATGTAGTGCTTATGCGTTGCAATTATATGAAGCCACGAGAGAGTCGAACGGTTGAACTTTGAAATGTAAATATCCTGCATGCTTTCATTTTATTCAGAGTTGTTGAAAAACGGAGTTGCGACACTCGCATAGACGGCCGTTGGGAGGATGGAATGCGGAGGTAACTCGTGTCATGGAGGGCTCTATAGTTAACATTAACTTTACTAACATTGCATTGAAGTTTCCAAAACACATTGCCAGGTCAGTTCGAAAAATACATCTCTGAAAATCTGGTGTTTTATTATAAGGATGTTTTGGTTGAATGGTTTTCTATGAAGACTGCTCATTAAATAACATGTAATTTACATTCTCTCTGTATAAACTCTATAAAAAAATCTCAAGTAAATGCCCCATATATCTTAAAATCTCACAGAAATTGCTTGTCTCGTTCATTTTTCAGCGTTCTATGTGGGGCATTTACTTGCAATCATTTATTAATTATTGATAAATGACTTGTGCAATTTATTTGAATTTAACATTTGGTATGCACTGATACTCATAGAAACAGATGAATACACACATGCTGTTAATGTAATTCTTCCTAGTCAAATTAAACACTGATTAATACTGTCTCTCTAACACTCATCAAAGAAAATGTTATTATAAATGTAATCATCATAGTTATCATTGCATATATTGTTTTGGTATTTAGTGAAATGTGTCATAAATACAGCTGCTTCCACTGTCTCTCCCACTTAAACCCATTCAAACAGACAGACGGTTTGGAACTATCCAGAGCTCCATGAACCATGTGATCAAGCGGCGGTGAGATCAAAGTGTGTCGCAACTCTGTTTTTCTGTCTTTCATAAATGTAAATGTTCTATCTACACACATCCGACAAGTCTCCTTACATGGAATTCGCCATGTTGTTTCTACAGTAGCCCTAAATGGACAAACTGCTCTGCAGAGCGCGTTTCATAAATACATTATCTCCTTCAACTAAGAATCTTAAACGTGACGACATCTTAGTTCTGTGTCAGCCACCATAGTGCTTCGAAAGGGAGGGGAGGAGCGAGCTGTTGGTTGCCATTTGCAACCTCTCCACTAGATGTCGCTAAATGTCATACAGTACACAGACATTTTAAAGCGTGTCTTTCGCTAGAATAACCCAGTAAAACATAGATGGTCCAGTCATTGTCCGAATCCAGTTGACCTGTCAGGACTGCATGATGAATCGTAATTCTCATTTAGATTGTGATTAAATCGATGTGGCTATCGCGATTATAAAATCGCAAAGGCTGCGATATTTTTTATACCCAGCTTGTTTGTGAAGCACGGGTCTGTGATCAGTGGGAAATGCTGCTCCAGCTGAAAGCACTGCACGTTTGAGCCGCTTAAAACATGCATATGAAAAAGCAACAACTGTCAAAATTTATCATTATAAATATACTATACTAGTATATCGTTTTCAAAAACGGTGATGGAAAGATGCCAGATGCACATAGGATGACATCATTTTCTGAGCTGTGTCTGAAAACTCCTTATCTTCTATATAGTGCACTGTATCAGGGCTCCGCCATTTTGTACTGGTGTCCGAAACTACTTCCTTTCCTACATTCGTTCACTCTTTTTTACCCACAATGCACTCTGATTTTGAGTTTAGATTTGATGTACACTCGCTCACTCACTATTTCCCATGATACACCGCAAGAGATGACCCCCCTTGATTAGAATCAGCTGGAGGACACTGACTGTTAATGCCAAGAATGTTGGTTTATACACATTTATGTTTGTTGTTGTTGACAGTTATTTTCCACTTTTAAAGAATAAACTGATTAAATGAATGTGATAAACAGAAGTGTTTTATATTAAATATTTGTATTAAAGATGATAAGTAAGCATGCCTGCAAATAAATGTGACAAATGTTTTGTTCTCTTCTCTATCATGTGACAAATAAAGCGAAAGCACTGGAAATCACTCTTTCACATATAGTGGACTCAAATGTAATTTGCTGTAGGGGATAGGAATAATTTGCCATGTCATGTTAGGCTGGCTCAAACTCTTTCTTATTTAAAATCACGTCTTAAACATGTTTTATAGTAATGCAGTTAATGCTGTATGATATCTGCTTTTTATCGTTTTTTTTACATGTGTATTTAAAAACAAATTGTATTCGGATTACACTTATTTAGTCTTAAAGTGCTTTATAAATTTATTTGAGTGAATTTAACGTGTTTTACTGACAAGCTGCATAGAAAAAATCGTAGCCAACAACAAAATCGCGTGCGGTTTCTTTCTGATTAATCACGCAGCCCTAAAATCCCCCAGAAATGTAAAAATAGAGAAAAAATATACCATATTAATATGATATATAATTGTCCGTATTCATTTTTTACATCTACTTTACCTGTATTTTACATTTTGAACTGCATTAAAACACATTTTTGCCTTAACTGAAATGTCCGAAAAATAAAGGGAAAGGAACTGGTCATTTTTGCCCGTACTTTATCCGTTTTTTACAGGATTTTTTTACATTATACCTCTCAGGTCCTGGGGTCATTCCCAGCATCTCAGGCCATAGGCAGGGCAACCCTGAATATACAGCCAGTTATGAATGGAACTAGTTTTGAATAAGAACCGTCTTTGATTTTTGATCTGACACATTGAGCTGGTGGTGCTCGTGTTTGTGAGTCACTCTGTTCTCTTTGCTCACCACATGCTCTCCCTCTACTGTTCCACCAATACAGAGCCATAGAGGCCAAAAACATACAGACTGCATTTAAAAATCCATAGTAAATGTTCATATTTTCCCCAGGGAGAGAAAAAAATACAGTAATTTACAGTTTATAGCAGCATGTGTGGGGCGTAATGTAGTGCAAACTTAATCAATACTCTACAACAGTCTGCCCTCTACGGGTGAAGAGAGTCTCGCTCTCTCTCTTTGCCTTTATTATGACAGCAGAGAACTGTAAAAGCAGAGTCGATTAAATCCACAAGCCATCAGTCTTGATATCCCCAAAGAGCCACAAATAATTTGCATTGTCTCAGTGAATTAGTCGCCCATTTCTCTCCCTCGCCGGTCAGACGGACCCGCGCTCACTGTCTCCGCATTAGACTGAATCAATACACGACCACCCTGCTACACTTTTCTCTCTGCTGCTCTTTCTCAAGCTCAGTTGGGCGCCGAATTTCTCGTAGCTGTGGCTGAAAGCTGTGTTGTTGTTTATAAGAATGAATCACGGTCCTCCTGGTCTACCAGGACACGGCTAACAACAGGCTCGGCATCCTGGGAGGAATAAAAAACGCCAGAGGGAGCGACTCGAGCAGCTGGTCTCTGAATCACCAGCGAGGACTAAGACCAGCTTCACACATGTTTGAAGGCTCATGAGAGCTGAGCAACAGAAGATAAGGTCAGTTTAGTGGGAAAGAGAACAAAAGTGCGGTTTCAATGATGGGATGGAGTGGTGGAGGTGAGTAAAGAGTTTCTAACTGCTATACTGAAATGGTGGTATATATAATGGTGGTAGCCATTTACATCTATTGAATGGACACAAAACCAATTGAAGTCAATGCGGGTCAATGATGTTTGCCAACCAACATTCATCCAAATATCTTCTTTTGTGTTCAGCAGAAGAAAAAAGTCATACATGTTTGAAATGACATGAGGGTGAGTAAATTATGACAGAATTTCGTTTTGGACTGAACTATCCCTTCAATAATGTATTATGATAGTAGCCTATATTATATACGAGTTCCTTTTCACGACACTATTTCTATAACATATAGTCACCAATGCTAAAGTGGGATGCCTGATGGTTTCTTTACAAAAACGTACACAAAAAAAACATGAATGTCTCTTTAACTATGTTTTTTAATTGTTATTGGTCTTAGCGAGAGAGGTGCATGATGGGAAGGGCAACAAGCGCACCACAGTTCAAGATCTTTCCGGAAGATTTGCTGGCTGCGCAATAAATTTGCATGAATTGCTTTGTCTACTAAACATTCAAGGAACATTTATTCACATCATGCCGAAAATACCAACATTTCCAGGTTTACCATCAGAACACGCTCACAAATACAGTATATCTCTGTGGGGGTCGAGCACACCGTTTAGGGCAGGTAGAGTGTAAATGCATTACCAAATGTTACTAGCAGAAAGAAAGAATGAGTTGGCAGAGGTTAAGCTTTTCCTCGGGAAAGAAGCATCAGACATCTAAGACTACAGGCTGAAAAACCATTTGACAAGAGTTGCAAATGCACCGACACTCTTTCTCTCCCAAAACACACAAAACATCTTAAACTCTTCCTGTGAAACAATCTACTTCTATAATCTGGTTTAACCTTAAACAGTACCTCAGAGATGACGTATTTTTGGAGGCAAATCCTGGAATTGAGCCAGCATTGTAGCACTTGTGGTTATCTGTTTTTTTATTGGGTTTTTGGTAAATCGCCTGAAATAAGCTCTGCGGTTAACAAAACCTCTAAATGTTTTCACGTTTTAATCTATCACATAAAACACTCTAGATATAGCCCATGTGTGTTTTTAAAGCTTTATTGTGTCTTAAAAAGGCGCCTGCTAACAAGTTTCTAAAAGCGACTACTTCCTTTGGCGGGACGTTAGACATCATAACACTCAAAAAACTCACAAATAAAGCACATATATGGGCACATATCTTAAAAAATGTGGATGGGGATAAATTCACGGTGTAATTTCCAGGGAACACATTTTTAATAAAGTTTGAAAAAGATGTCGGAGGCTCGGTGGTGGTGACGTGATATCGATCTTAAGTTTAGTCTGTTTTTAGCATCGTGTAGTATCTGCCGATTGTATTTAGGCTTCAAGAATAGCATTGTGCGAATCTCTAAAGATTCTTTTGATCGGTGAATTGTGCAAAAATCATGAATGTTTGTTAATCACAGATCTTTTGTTTGGAATCTTCCAAAAGTCTTTGGGAAAGATGCATAGGCATTCGCCTTACCGTCGAGGGAGCTCCAGGTCGGCCTACAAAAACACATCATCTCTGAGGTACACTAGTCTGGTAACACATCATTCCTGTAAACATGGATCAGCATTTTGGCCATTGACATGCATTTGACAGAGCAAACATGAGTACATAATGACACAATTTTAGGGTGAACTGTTACTTTAGACTCAGTTTATATAAGTGCATAGGTTAAGCAAATTGTGCTTATAGGGTATTATTGAATGTTTTAGAGAAGCATAACTTGTGATAGGCTGAACAAAAAATAACCAGAAAATATGTGAAGAGATAGAGATTTAAGCATTTAATTCATAATCCCTGTCAGTATTGCTTCTTTCAAGTTCTTACGCAGGTGTGATCACAGTTTTGAACAATGACACATGTATCGTTTCCATCTGAGAGCTGAACTCTCAACTCACACACACACTCACGCGAGTCTTGTAAAATGATCAGTCTCTGTAAAAAGATGGGTAAACTGTATTCTTTGTGATCAAACACAGAGGAGAAGGTGTGATCACAAGTCACTGCCATCTGAAAAAGAGATCAACTCACTGAAGACACATAAAGATCTGTCACCAAATGTACAGTAAGATCACACAATTTTCACCTTATAGTGTCACACAACCAGACTAAACTATCACTTTGCAGCTTATTTCAGACAGGATATGCCCACTTAAGGGGGTCACACACCGGAGGGGGAAGCGCAGAGCCACGCAACGTTGCGCCATTGTTTGTAAAAATGAAGATATTGTCTTCTATGAGCGAACATACACAAGCACAGCCCTTTTGCGCCTGTAGGCGGCAGGGATGGGCGTTATTATATTGTTTGCGATATAATAGTATAAATTCTCCCCATGATAGGAATGGGTCTAAGGATACGTTTTTATATTTGCTTAATGTTTGTGTTTCTGACGCACTAGACTACATGGAGCTACTGTCACTTGTATCAAAAAGTGGTGGATGGTGTAAAAGTTATATCGTCATTGTATCGTTATCTCAACAAATTCCAGGAAATATCGTCATTGAGTTTAAGGGCGATATCGCCCAACCCTAGTTGGCGGTGCTCCACAGCAACATTAGACTGAAATCATCTTTTATGTAAAGCAGCACGATGAATTTATCTGTCTGGGAATGACGGAAAAATGCGCACTAATACAGGAAACCTATAGATTCTGCCAAATTTATAACTCAGCGCTTTTGCATACGATGTGCGACCCCCTTTGGACAGGAAGAGACTATCTGACTAGGTCATGTTACTTGTGACTGTAAAGCACAGTTTCCCTTTTCCAACATTCAGGAGCAAATAAATGACACAAAACTCTGTAGCACTTTATTTAACAGTCCTGTTTTACCCTGTACATACTGTGTACTTATTATAGTAAAACTATTATAACTGGGTAATAACAAGGTACTAAACCTGAACCTAACCTTATACTGTACAATAAAGTGCAACCCAAAACTCTAATAAACAAGTGGTATTACCGGTACTTTCTATCAGAAAAAGTAATTAAAGATTTACTATAATAAATGTTTAATTTATTCATTTACTACTGTACTATTGTTTACATTTGTCTATATTTAATATGGATCATTAATTTTTTAACCAACTAGTAGTTCAAATCTTAAATCTCAGAACTGCCACACACACACAGTTCAGGTAAGGCTTGGCTCCAGACATGGAGTGTGTGATTTTAAACGCTTCAGTTTGCTGAGGGGCTAAAGCAGCCTGAAGCTCTGGGTAAAAATCCAATTTCATCCCGCCAGTCTGCTCCTGTAGATTTACCCACATCCCACCTTGAGTGAATGCGTGCGTGTGAGTATTTTCATGGCCCGAAGCCGGATCTGGCTGAACTAGCATGAGAAACATCACACACACGTACTGTAGACACACAAACAAACACACACATGCAGAGGTGAGCTGGCAGGGCCTTATTACAATAGGTGCACGATTCTTTTCAAACACAAACACAAAGGAAGCGTGCCCCCCAGCATCATCTCTTCACTGCATTCACACAAAAACAATACACCACTGATAAAGCGCTGAGATTTGCTCTCTGCAAAGAGGGGGAACTGAAACAATTCTTCTCCACAGAATCACGTCTGTCGCCGTTGAATTATCTGCATGACGAACTGAACTGCTAGTGGTGAGAAAAGGTTACGGTTGTCGAAATCAGAAACGTGCTGTAAAATGTCTTCAAACTTTAAGAGTTCACTGTGAGTCTTGAAAGCCATTGTGTTGGCACACACCTCGACCTGTTGGAGCACAACTGCTCCTGTTGGATTTAAAACGTGTCTCCATGGTGATAAAACAGAGCCATACAATAAAAATCTGTCTTGACAGCGAGCGGTCGACAGGCACAGGCGGGGGAGAGTTGGGCGCAGAAGCGGTTTAAAATTCTTGACTTTCTGAGAAACAAGGACCACGAAACATTAGTGCATTGCTTGACATCATGACACTGTCTATGTCACTCGAGCACATATGCTGTATAATATGTAAACTGTCAATTGCAGTGTTCTTAAACATTCATCTGGTTTTCACCTAGAATTATCTACAAAATGTCTTTGTCACATAACATGCAACAAACACAGACAGGGCCCTATCGTACACTCAGAGCAATGCTAGGTTTTGCTAGTTTCAGCATGACGCAGTTCAAATTTTCCCGTCTTTCCCGTATAAATAGCAAATGCATTTGTGCTCATTTGCGCGCCCGTGGGGCATACGGGTCCAAAAAAGAGTTGTTATCAGGCGCATTGTTTACACGTTGCTATTTTGAGGAACTGAATTGTAACGAGATTCAAGTATGGAAGGAAGGAGTTGGGAACCTAAAGACATATCAAAACATTTATTAAAGTAAAATAACAGCCGGCGGCCCCTCACGGACGACCTTCGACTAACAAACAAAGCAAAACATAACAGCCAGCGGCCCCTCACGGACGACCGCCGGCGAACAACAACACAGTAAACCATAAATACATACACAAACATGTTCGGGCCCGGTCCTCTCTCTTCGACGGTCCGGTCGCCATTGTTTCTTTATATGCTCCCAATCTCCTACGTGATGCGAGGCCAGTGCGCGCACCACTGGCGCTAATTAACAATTACTTACCGGCCTCGAACCACGGTCTCGCCCCGCCTACTCTACTACATGAATATTTTTTTATGTTAGCTAAAGAGCACATTAGTAGAAAATGCGGCTCTGGCCAGGGTCAACAACGCGCATTCACTTTACTTCTTACACAGAGGGAAGCGCATTTATAAAAAATAAATGGATTAAAATATAAAAAATTATTATTGTGTACATAAAGATAAAAATACGGGTTGTCCGGTCGATGGTCTGACATAGCGTTTCCTCTCTGGAGAAATGTCCAGTCGTTGCTCTTGCAAATTCCGCCGTGTGAATAGTAAACACGCCCTGAGTTCACCTGCGCCGTGTGCTTTATACCATGCTCTTAGATCGTTAAAATGGGAACCATACACTGCATATGATCCGTGTAGTAGGGCTGCAACAAACGATTATTTTGATAGTCGACTAATCTAACGATTATTAGACCGATTAATCGACTAATCGTCTATTATTTCAATGACTAATCAGTACGTTTTTAATGATTATTCAGCTTTTGCAACTATTTAAAACATTGAGTTATAGATGATTTACGTAATGAATAAAATCAATTCAGCTTTTGAAATTTGTTTTAATGAACTTGAACCAACTGGTTACTTTCTTTAAGTTTGCTGATTCTGTCCAACTCGAATCACACAAATACTCTATACAAACTTTTAAATACAAATACAAATAAATAAATCAGCTACATTAAAGGCCCATTTTTTTAAAAATGTAAACAGATCTCTTGACAGAACCATTAAGCAGCATTGCTATGACAACAGTTCAGTTTAACTCTTTCCTGTCAGCCTTTTTAAAAAAAAAGTTGCCAGCCTGCGCCAGCGTTTTTTTATATTTTAACCAAAATGCAATGGCTCACACTACATTTTTTGTAAAGAATATATGGACAAACAATATGTCCAATGAAAGAACATAGTCTCTGCTTTTAATCAAAGGAAACCGTATTCTTCAATCTTGATTTGATCTTTTTTATCACTCCTTAGATGTGGGTAGGTTTCTTCAAAAATGCATCACTTTGATTAAAAGATAATTTTGAGATCATAGGTTTTTTTGTCAAATATTCCGCAAAGATTACACTCAGAACAATCATTAAAAACCTATAAGAAATAAACGTTCTAGGTTCTAGGTTTCTGTATTTTCCCCAAAGGTGTGTAACAGCGCCACCTGCTGTACATCAGTATAAATACTGATTGCCGCTATAACTCGTTTGGCGGGGAACCGTTTTTTTTTTTTAAATGACGAGATAAATCATCAATCATGTCGGTTAAAGAGTTAATGAAAAACAGCAAGTAACAGAAGAAAATATTTTAAAAATAAAGTCAAGATATAAGACTCCTATCACTTAACATCCCTCTCTTATAATCATTTTCCTCTCATGTAATACCTAATAGTGTTATAATAATCAAAACAGGCTTGACTTTTCAAAGCTTTTTACTTTGAAAAACAAATAATAACATAACTGTAATTATATGATTATCGTTGTTATTATCATTACTGTTAATATTGCATTCTCTCATAAAAAGATTTACCGCTAAATTAGTTAGTTTGGTCTAGATAGAGAACACTTGCCTCTCTTCTGCTCATTCTCCGGGATGTTTCCTTTTTAAATGCTCCAGCATGCAGGTTTTGCTGCCGTGAAAAGCAAGTTCCGCCTTGCTTGCATTGCACACAACCGCATTTTTTTTTTCATTTTGGTAAAGCTTTCCCACACTTTAATGTGTTAGAATTCGTCTGTACTCCGCCATAATTCTCTCTGTGTGTCCTTCTACTGCGATAGCATTCGGGAAGGCTGCATTACGCTCTAGCGCTACAGTGCCGTAGCGGTCAAATTGTGATATTGCAGGCCCTTAAATTAAGTCACGTAATCAAACGACTACTCGACAACAAGAATATTTGTCCACAATTTTTTATTGTCGACTAATCGTTTCAGCCCTACCGTGTAGAGTAGGTTACTTCAAAAAAGCAATTCATCAGCTACAAAATGAATAAATATATATCATGTTTTCACTAATTACAGTTACAAAAAGAAATTCCGATACTTACTCATTACTTCTAAAAATCTTATAGGCCTTAAAGATAAAACTCTTAAAATCTTCACTGCTTAAATGAAAGTGTAATAATTTGAGACTAGTCATATACAAGTTTTGAATGATATATACATTATATAAACTATATCTTTTATTCTTGAGTAAACTATCTTTAGAAATTGTAACTTTAGTCATTAATTTTATTTTATTTACATTTATGCATTTGGCGGACACTTTTATCCAAAGATCTAGTGCATATATTATTTTACCATTTCCAAGTGTTCCTTGGAAATCAAAGCCATGACCTCTGCGGTGCTAACGCAAAGCTCTTCAGGAACACCAAAAGCTGGTTGTTTATTAGAACCTGCACTACCTATACAGTTGTTAAGTGGTGTCGTAAGGAATACAGATTTCGGGTCCAAGCATCTATTCATTTCAAGCGGGGCTACAGCTTAAACAGCTGTTTCTGAGCACTGTTTACTCATATCACATATTTAAGCAGAACAATTCTTAACTCAGAGTAAAAACTACAGTCTACAGGCTTACGGAATCTCTGACATCAATATTTGAATAAATTATGATAAATGAATCACTGACTGGCCATGTGGGATTATGTTATGAAGATAAAGGTTAAGACCGTGGTTTTCCGATAGTTTTACAGCTTGCCATGAGTGTATATTAGCATTTTTTGTTGTTTGCCTATAGCATCTCATTATGAGTTTGGACCCGGAAACAGTACATGACCTTCCATATATGATGGTACGTGACGTCAGACTAAACAACCGAATAATAAGCTCTTTACAAATTGAACAAACATGCTGAAAATCACACATCCTCTATGTGTGTAACATGTGCTCTTAGCCTCGATTCTCAGAATGTACCAGGTTGCGAAAAAAACAAGTCCGCTTCACCCATTAACTTCTGTCTCTACCAATAACACATCAGTAGTGCTTGTTGCTCGGCTGGCTTTTACTTTATGAAAGGTTTGTCTAAGTATAAAGATTACAAGACACCAGACATTCTCTCAAATGTAAGTCTGCACAGCATTATGGTTCTTCAATGTTACGGGCTGCTGCTACATGGTTCATTTCTGGGCTCTAATCCACAGGTATATTATATTTTTGATCTCTACATAGAGAGACATCAATAGATACCCTACCATATACATGTGTCACAGTTTCTTAACAGCTGTGGCTCGGATTTAATGGAGAGAACTTTCTTATATAGATAAAGTTGCACTTCATAGGACATTTCAGATTTTCACATACAATAATAATAAAGCGGCACGAAGATGCTCCAAAAATATTTAAAAAAATGAATAATAGAGATCAACATAATGTGTAAATAATAAAAAAAAATTGTAAAATTTTTGGAGCTTAAGTTTGCCGACCTATATTTGTATGGCGTGTAAATAATTAAAAATATATAATTTGTTATATTTTTGGAGCTTTAGTGTGCAGACTTATTTTTATAAAGTGTAAATAGTATTTTTGTATATATTTAATTATAGAGCTTTAGTGTGCATGCTTAAATTTGTATAGCGTGTAAATCATTTAAATTATATATTCTTTAAGTTTTTGGACCTTTAGTGTGCTGACTTTTTTAATATCTTGTAAATAATACAAATTATAAACAATATATACTTTCATAGCTTTATTGTGCTGACTTTACATCTATTTTTTCGATTTTTGGTCGAGCACCTACCCAAGTTGATAAGCATGCTTTTGTTTTGTTATTTTATGGTAAATCGTGCAATGTTTCCTGTAGGCCGGACCATTCCTTGTTAGAGAGTTTAGCAGTTTAACAAAATGAATGAGATATCAATAATCCCACCTAATTCCAGCAAAAGACCAAACACAACAGGGCAAAAAAAACTTGCCTGAAAAATCCACCATCACAACAGCTTTTATTACTTTTTCTCCCCACACACAGACGGCCGGGTCTCAGAATTAGCTCGGTTCATTGGAAGTGGCAGGCGCTGGACTATTTGTTTACTCGGAGTCCAAAATGGCTTAGCTCACGGGCATTGATTGGCTGAAACACAGGTTTAATCCACGATGACATAATTGCGTTGTGTGCCGGCCGCTGCATCCTAACGCGCTCCGCTACTCCATTACTGACACTTACTCATTAGTGCACAGATATGAATTAATGGCCTACCAGACCCCAGCAATGAACTCCTTAATTCACACACAATATCCTCTGCTGACGGGCCAATCAGGCGACGGAAAGGAAGAGAGAGAGACGGAGAACGCGGGAGAGAGAGATCAACATCTGTGTTTTGTGACCTGTGTAGCTCACTGTTGGGGCGCTGTATAGTTCGGGTGTAAGTGATTATGCCACATTGACCTCATCTCTAAACAGAAGCAGGAGAAAAGAGAAGAGAGAGAGAGAATGAACGTGTGATGCTGCTCGTCTCATTTGCACGCTCCCTGCATGCCTAGGGTCAAAGAGTCGCCCTGAACTGTCAGCATGCCAAGATGCCAACAGCTGTTGACCATCCTAATGACCGGCCCTCTGCCCCATCCCCGCTTCCCATCGGGGGTCTCATCCTCAACCCCATGCCCATCTGCACCGGCGCGCCTCGGTGACCATAAAACACGACTAACCAGAGCTGTCAGCAACATTAGCCCGGCTGATTGCAATTCAGATTCCAGACTCTTGAATATTCGGCCAGTAATTACGCAGGTCAAAGCCGCACCGCTCTCATTATCAAATATTAGAACATGAAAGATTCATAAAGAGCTTCAAGAACCCTGTGTGGTAGGAACGCTCCCCTGTGACGATGGAATCTTCACCGAAACCTTAGCGAGATTGACATTTTCAATGCGTCTGTGTTGACACGCGAGGCCATTCATTACGGTTCCCACGCGGGCAAACGCAGATGAATTCTGGCATTGTGTGGTCGTCACAGCAGCGAGAACGCTGAAGAGGACACGTCAAACTTCAAACCCTCCTATATGGACAATAACAGAGGCGTATAATGGAGAAATTCAATCATTCCTGCTCAAAAGAACTACAAGGCATTATTTACAGTTGTATGGCTACATGATGTTTTTATATACTATGTGTTTTTCAGTTTTTTTGTAAATCGCCCTCCTTGAGGTGGTTAAAAGCATTGAGAGCTTTGTAAAGCCTTCATGACTGACGGTTAAGTCCACATCCCTGTTTAGAGGCATTTTAGAAAAATAAGTCTAACGCAACATTTTCTGTAAAGCGTTATTGCTCCGGGACATTCTCTTAATGAGATCGCGTAAAGACGATATACGCGGACATCTGATGTATTCATTTTCTAAGTGTGTGAAAGGAGTTGTCATTTTGTCACATTGAAAAAGCTAATACCTTTCACTTTAATACCGCTAGACGGGAAGCAATAAAAATTACATACACTGTCACATCTGTCATAAAGTCTTTTACTGGAGTTGCCCACTGCTACTTTCATCACGTCTGGGTCTTTTGTCTCAATCTGTAAAAAATCTCTGCACTTTTCTGTTAAAAGACAACGCATTCATGTAAGTACCATCAGAGATGATGATGGATAAATTATAATAGCTGGGATGTTCTTGTACATTGTCTAAAAGCCTATTCGACTACACATGTTTGAAAAACATCTAGGCGGTTTCCAGGAGATAAAGTGCAGGCTTAGTTAGGTTGTAAAAGCCTTTATAGTGTAGCGCTACATTCCATTTGTGTTCCTGGAATTAAGGTTCCGGGACTGAAGAAGACAAAAAAGTAAAAGCAATGTTCTTACCGACAGACAACAACAAATTCATGATTCAAGCTTTCTACCACGCTTTCTTCCAATAAATATCCCTATAAATCAATAAAATGATCATAAAACAGTACCGATGTAGAGGTTTATGTATACGAGTATGGAAGGATGGAAGGAAGAATGGATGGTTGGAAGGATGGATGTATGGATGTATGGAAGGATGGATGGATGGATGGATGGATGGATGGAAAGGTGTATTTATGTATGTATGTATGTGTGGATGGATGGATGGATGGATGGATGGAATGATGGATAGATGGAAGCAGGGATGGATGGATGGATGGATGGGTGGAAGGATGGAAGGATGGATGGATGGATGGATGGAAGGATGGATGGAAGGACAGATTGATGGAAGGATTGGTGGATAGATAGGTGTATGGATGGAAGGATGGATGGATGGATGGAAGGACAGATTGATGGAAGGATTGGTGGATAGATAGGTGTGTGAATGGAACGATGGAAGTATGGAGGGAAGGAAGGAAGGATGGATGGATTAGTGGATGGATGGAAAGGTGTATGTATGTATGGATGGATGGATGGATGGAAGGATGGATGGATGGATGGAAGAAAGGATGGATGGATTAGTGGATGGATAGGTGTATGGATGGAAAGGTGTATGTATGGATGGATGGATGGATGGAAGTATGGATGGAAGGAAGGATGAATGAATGGATTGGTGGATGGAAGGATGGAATGGTGTATGTATGGATAGATGGATGGAAAGGTGTATGTATGGATGTATGTATGGATGGATGGATGGAATGGTGTATGTATGGATGGATGGATGGATGGAAGGATGGAAGTATGGATGGAAGGAAGGATGAATGAATGGATTGGTGGATGGAAGGATGGATGGATGGAATGGTGTATGTATGTATGTATGTATGGATGGATGGATGGATGGAATGGTGTATGTATGTATGTATGTATGTATGGAAGGATGTATGGATGGACGTAAGGATGGAAGGAAGGATGGATGGATGGATGGATTGATGGATGGATGGAAAGGTGTATGGATGGATGGATGGACGGACGGACGAAAGGATGAATGAAAAGGTGTATGTATGAATGTATGGATGTATGTATGGTTGTATGTATGGATTGATGGAAGGATGGAAGTATGGATGGAAGGAAGGATGGATGAATGGATAGGTGGATGGATGGATGGATAGGTATATCTACGTAAGTATGTATGTATGTATGTATGTTAGGATGGATGGATGGATGGAACGATGGATGAAACGATGGATAGGTGGATGGATGAAAGGTGTGTGTATGTATGGATGTATGGATGTTTGGATGAAAGGAAGGATGGATGGATGGATGGATGGAAGGGAGGATGGAAGGTTGGATTGATAGGTGTATGTATGGATGGATGTATGTATGGATGGAAGGAAGGAAGGAAGTAAATATGGTTGGATGGAAGGATGGAGGGATGGATGAAAAGGTGTGAGTATCATAAATTCTCATGTTCTGGTCTGGATTTCAATCCAGAAAAAGGTGTCAAAAATGTCCATATATATCAATAAACTGATCACACAACAGTATGGGCTGATGGGTTAATGGATCGGTTGATGGAAGGATGAATGAATGAATGACAGCGGATGGACAGATGGATAGATTAATATTAAGGATGGATGAATAGATGGAGGGGTGAATAGATGAATGAATGAATGGATTGGATTGGAGTCTGCTTGTTCACAGAGTAGATGAGCAGTAGACAGGACGGACAGATTGTTGTAGTAAAAGGTTTTCTGATTATTTCAGCGAGCAGGTATTTTAGCATTCAGCTGAGAAAGCAGTCTATCTCTTACCAGGATCTCACAATTCCCTCCTTACATTGAGGCAGACGAACGCTAATCTCTACTGTCAATGCCGTAAAACAACAAAACCTGAAGAGTCCCAGTCCTGTCATACCCTACAGCACTCAATAAATCAATAGTGAAGGAATGTGTGTACTTCATGCACGCCTGAGGTAACGGCAAGGTGGCGGATTACATGTTGATTTACATTACACCATTTGGTTGTCCGCTAACAAAAGTATAATTCCAAAATCTGGATCATTCGGCGCCGTGCCTTTTCTCTCTCCGGCTTTGCTATCTTTCAACCGGTTTAAGCGTGAAACGCAGAGAGCTTCAAACAATCCATTGCAATTCTCTTCCACGTCTCGTGAACCGCTCCCTCCTGCTGCTGTAGTTTTCTGCATAAAAAACAAACAAAGTGATTTTTTAATTCTATCCCCCACGCTTTCATATGCCAAATAATAGTTGAATGAACAAATGCAGCTGCCTAATACGCTATCATAAATCCCTCCATTTATGATCAGCTTATCTGAAGCATACACACACAGCCCGAGCCTAACATTTTCAGAATTTATTTGGCACAACAGAGGCATCATGTCTCCCGGTACACAGGCAATCTGGGCCGGCGCCCCTACGACTCCATTCGTCGCCGTCTGGATTCTTTATGTTTGCACTCCAGCTGGGTGAGATAACCCACCCCGTCCACGGCGCCCCGCGCTCCCTGCCGCCCCCCACGGGTACCACATCTCGCCTCGCGGTCCGTTTATGACCGGGACCCGTCCCGGAAGTGTCGGCTTTCAAAGGGCGAGCCCGCGAGAAGGAATTTCAAAGGGACGAGACATTCAAATATGGGTTTGTTGTTGTTCAATTTCCCCCATGCCCTTCTTTGTCTGGTTGGATATCAAAAGATGGCGGATTCTTTGCATCATGAAAGCCAAAAACAGGACACTATCTTTAAAAGAGAACTGAACTTCCAAGCAAAATTAATTGCGAATCTAACAGAATTATTACAAAACAAGACATATACATTAATATATTATACAATATAATCTATGTAAAGTCGGCACAAAAATGCTCCAAAAATATATTTGAAGAAAATCATTAAATATTACTCAATGAAAACGTAAATGTTAACTAATTGGAGCCAAAAAAGCTTTCGTCCACGAAGAGCTTAATCTTTGCTATGTTAGAACACAACAGTGCCGAATTAAGCAGTATATTAATGTCATTATATTTCCAAATGTCAAAAGTACAATCTTAAAAAATCCAACAAAAGGGCAACTCAATGCCAAAATACTCCAATCCATCTAAAATGTCCTACACTCCTTCCATGAAAGACAGGTGAATACATTTGCAAAAGATTAAATTAAAGCAGTGAGGGAAAGTCAAGTATTTCAAAAGTGAATTGGCGACGTCTCTCGGGAAAGGCGAGGAAAGGCCAGGCCTTCTGCATCCGAGACGCACAGATTGATTTTGATGTCTTTGGCCGTCTCTCACGGCGAGCATGTGTGGGGTTCTGATGGTCACGCCACATTCGGACAGGTGGCTCATCTTCGCCCAAATACCCCTCCATTTAGGATACGCCTCAATCTGAATCCTATCCAAACCAAACGGAGATGTTCACGCATGTGTTTTTTGGCTAATGTTCCCCATGAAAAAATGTAAAGAATGTGAACGTACTTCACGTTTTTAGCAAACCTTTCGTGTGCACTCCCAGGCAGAGAATGAGCGACCGAGATCTCACTGAAGCGAGAGCTTGTCACCTGGGGAGTTCACGTTCACCTCTACGGCTTCTGGTGGATACAGGTGGTGACACCATTCTATGGATAGAAGAGGCGCTCTACCTTTCGCCTGGAGGTAAACCAGAGTTAACTTCGTAAGAAAGGACCAATTACACGCTGCAGTGGCCTTATTAATTAGTCGGTAAGAGCGAACGACAGCGCCAGACCTCGACGTAAGAAAGACGTCTGAAGGAGATGCCGTTATCATCCAAGGGGACTATAACACGGAACTCAATCATTTGCTTGACTAACTTCTCTATCCGTGTCAAGCTCTGGGTTTCTCTGGATCTCTGGCACTCACATCGTTTTACATCTGAAACGTTGGGTGGGTCTTTCAATGGCATGTCCTCCATATCCTGAGGTACCGTAAATGGAGAATATTCTTGTTTTGGAATACCATAAAGGATATTACAACAGGTAAGATATAACAGTGCTTTGAAGAGGAATGGGTACTACGCTAGAGGCCAGGAGGGCCAAGCGAGAAATGTAACATGCAATAAAATGTATGATATTACATAACTGGATGACTTTATGACGAGCTCTAATGAGAGCTGAGACTCGGCGTCCTCTAATGCGGTATAAAGTAAATGTCATTGAGTGAATGCTGTATGGACATCTGATATATGGGGCAGCTTTGTGTAGATTGTTTATTGCTAAGAAAGCCCTGAGGTGGGATGTTTTCTGAAGTGCGTACATTGTACAACAATCCTTTGAAATGTTTGATTATTTATTTTACTACAGATGGCAAAGAAACGCAATCTATAACAAATTTGCTTTTTTCTTTATTATTTTGTTGTGTTTGCTGCGTATGTTATGTAAAAAAACAATATTAATATATACCATATTATTATTATTAAATTTACATTTTAAAACATAAATTATATTATTATATACATTAAAATAATACATTAAAATGATATAAATTATGTTTTTTATATTATGTATACTGCTTTCTGATTACTCCCTGTATTTTATTTTAATCCTATTGAATAATGTTTATTTTAAATGTATTTTTTGTATTACATTTTATTTATTTATTATTTATTCATTATTATTTACATTTTGTTTTGTTATTGTTGACCACTAGGGACACACTTACTTATGCTCACAAACATAAAGAGAAAGAATGTTTTAAACAAGGTACAAATTTACAGTGACTTTCAGATTTTTATCCTTCTGCACGACGTAAAACACCCCAAAAATGTTTTTAAGATTTGCATTTCTAGATTTCAGCATATTTTTTTGTTAACTTCTGGTCTGTGTTTGGTTACCGGTCTGGCTAGTGACAATAATAATATACTTAACATAATTATAATATAAAAAAATATTTTATTATATTTATATTATTTTTATTTATATTAATATTAATTAACAATAATATTTTATTGCACATTAATTGCATTGAATTAAATTAAAACAACTAAACGGTTATGGATTCTTCGGAGAGGTCCACCAGAAGTTAACTTTAACCAATTAATATGTATTTTAACAAAACATTTGTTTATGTTATTGTCACTGAAACCGTCTATTTGAATGAAAAAGTGCATGTCAACATGAGATATTACGCCATAAAAAACATTTCTGAAGAATACACACTGACTGCTAGGCCACAGCTCCCGCTGAAATAAAGCTTTGACAGACTCTCGGTCTAATTCTGAATCAGAGACAAGGTTTATTCCTTCTCACTTTTATTTTTACCAGGTTTGCGAGCATCAACACCCCTATTTCCCTCAAGGGCAAACGCATCTCTCACATAAACAAACAAAAGTTCATAGTGAGCCCAAACACCACCTACACTCCGGCATCAATAAAACCATCGATAAAAACGACCTGCTCCACCACGGTTGGAGAATCATCTAAATTCAGATGTAGCCCTAGGAACAACTGCGCAAAGATGGGCGAATATAGGTAAAGTCATGAATAGAAATGCAGTAGATCTGGTGTTATTACAGAGAGACGAGAGTCAGAGCGCAGAATTGCGGAGCACTTGTGGTGATGAGGCTGAATTGGAGCCTGATCAAGGGATTCACCGTCATTCACCGCTCCCTCTATTGGCCGCCGTCGACATCCTTCATTCGACACAAAAGCCTGCCATTCAGTCCGAGTCCCGCTAGCTTTGATCATGCGCTACTTCAGCCGTCGTTTAGGCTCATAGAGCGATGTCCGAAGTCAAATTTGCTGCAATTTCTGATCAAATATTTTGCATGATTCAATGTCATGTCTAATGCATCTTGTCCTCATTTGTTGAGCTGGATGCTGTGGAAATGCTAGATGTAGGATATACTCTTCAGATCAACATCAACTGACATCATAATCTCTCTCAGGTGAAAGCAATCATAGTTTCTTGGTGTTCTGTTAATGCCCCATGATCTGTTAATGCAGCAGATGTGCAGGTGTATTAGAGAAGTTCAAGCTTGAAGTCTTGATGTCTATTGATGTTACCAAATATGACTAATGGTTCTGCTGCGTTCATGTTGACGGTGTTGTGTCCCTTATTTTGAAATGGACACGCTACAAAAATTTGGCAAACTGCCATTTTGTCTAAATCCTAGTTAGCTGACTACAGAGGCAACATTTTAATGCATCATATGAATGCTCTCGTTGTGAAGGCCGATCCAACGGCTTCACAGATTCTAAAGAGGCAATCCCAGATTTCATTGCAATGAGTTACAATAAAGATGGTGGACAACATTTGAAAAATGGTAAGATATGGGCAATTCCATGCCACTGTCATTTTCAATTTTAACGGTTTTACCATACTGATAGTGATAGGTCTGATTTCAATATTCGTCAAACTTTTCATATTCAGTTAAGGAAACTGTCAAATCCATAACGGAAATGTCACCTCCATAACGGTCCGACCCTGGACGACAATATAGGTTAACTTTTGAAATTGAGATTTTTTATGTCTTTTGATGTAGGAGTTGTTAGAATATGACAATATCTGGCTAAGATACAACAGTTTAGAGCTCACAAATCTGAGAGTGCAAAAAAATATTGAGAAAATTGCCTTTGAAGTTGTTCATCAGGGCCTCCGTGACAGGCCATCCACTCACAAAAATAAAGTTTTTATATATTTCAGGTAGGAAATTTACAAAAAATCTTCATGGAACATGATCTTCACTTAATATCCTAATGATTTTGGCATGTAATAGAATTTGATAATTTTGACCCATGCTGTATATTTTTGTCTTTTACTAAAAATGTTCCTGTGCTACTTAAGACTGGTTTTGTCATCCAGGGTCACATATTGCTCATAAATGGGCACATGAAGACTTATATTATTCATATAATATATTAAATATGATATGTTCTATAAAGAGCCATGCCTTCTCAATTTGTTGGGTCTTGTTGCTTATTTGTACATTTTAATTCACAAAATCCTACAAAGTATGCTGTCTCTTAAAATCATGCGTTCTTTTTGGTCACATCCATTACACAATACTTTATCCCCCTTTTACAATAGAAAACATTTGCATATATTGATATTGTTCTGATGTCTGGAGTCTATCCATTTAAATGGATATGTTTTTTAATGACTTTGTTTTACAGGGCCAACAAAAAGGTTCAGTTCAAACTACCCAAAATGTTCACCCAAAAATGTAAATTCTGTCATCATTTACTCACCCTTAAAGTCTTCCAAACCTGTATACAATTTTTTGTTCTGCTGAACACACGGGAAGATATTTTGAAGAATGTCAGTATTTCAGGTTTGGAACAACTTGATGGTGTGTAAAAAAGATGACAGAATTTTTTGGATGAACTGTTCCTTTCACTGAAAACATCTGTGTCTAGATAAGGACAACACAGCAGTGTGTAACTTGTTTATGTTTTTGTTTGTTTATTAGTGTACTGCACTACTACCTAACCTGTTTACGACAGCCTTTGAAAACACACTGAAATCAATTGCATGCCGAGCAAATCTTATGGAGTTGCTACCTATGTAGAGCTTTTCAAATCAATCACTTATGAGCTTCGTAAACAAGGCAACTAAGTTTTGTAATAGAAATAATATGTTTGGTAGCAGAACAAAACAAAACCCAAAAAGAAACATCTTTATTTTAAAAAACGAGATGCAAGCCCACGGTCCCGAATTACATCCCAAAACGCAATACTCAAGACTAGTGTGAAAATATGATTTATTATACAATAAGTAATTTCAACATAAAAAATGCCACGCTTTGCTCATTTTGGAGTTTTGTGTTTCGGGCCAAAAATACAGCGAGGTGTAAGGTCAGAGCGAAATGTGGAAAGCTTGCCAGTACAATACAATTAAAAAATCAGTTGTTTGTCAGTGCCGGTTATTCGATAAACAGCAGGTCAGTCGGACCGCCGAGAAGATCAGTGTGGACAGGCGTAGCAGAGTTTGCAATGAAGCGCACAGTAGACAAAGCCATGAAGTGAACAATAATGACCCGGTAATTATTGAGCAAGCTGTTTCTGGAAGCCGACTGGATACACAACGACGAGCACACGCTACATTTCCAGCCTGCCAGCAAAACACGGCTCCAAACAGCCAATTTACTGATTATAGTAACTAATCATAATGCCACCTGACTGTCCATGGATCAGTTTATGATCTTAATGACTGGAGTGAGAGAGGTGCATGAAACTCAGGGAACGTGATAATGTTTTTGGAGCAGGCCTAGATTACTTTCTACTTTACCTTTAAATCCAGTAAACGCTAGCGATGCGCCGTGTTGTTTGCACAAAGTGATCGGTTTCACTCCCTCTTCGGTTCAGATTTAATTTCCCGTTGATTATCTTTGGATGATAAATGGCGCAAGAGGTCAATTAGCCAAATCAATCTGGGATGAAGTGCAGAAACAAACGAGGCTTTCTGCAAATGTTGTGTGAGTTGTGCCTCTTTTAAAATGGCTTTTTAACAACTGTGGCAAGAAACAGTCATGCAAATTATCTTCATTTTGGATGTTGTCAGAGGTTGTGAGAAATTTCGTATTTATTTTATAGCACTCTCTTACCGTTCTTATTGTTTTTATGGCAGCGTTAGAGCCAAATGTTCAACATGAAGCTTTTCTTTTGTTAATGTGAAGTGTGGACTATGGAAGGATGTAAAGTGAACTGTCAACAGTCATTTGCAGAAGAAGATGAATATGAACCATCGATCTGACACTGACTGAGCACTCTCAAAGAGTTTCTACCATATGTTTGCACTTATGCGTGTGAAGCTGGATTCAATGAAGTCGACATGCACACTTTTAATACAGGCGACCATATACAAAGTGAGTTCTATGTATTTAACTCATCAAAACTATGGAAGACAAATACAACAAAGAGTGATAATTCACAACAAATGAAATCTGTTATATTTAGTCTTAATCTTTGAAGATGATCCTCCTGTGATGCATTTTAAACAGTACTGAAGGGGTTCACATCTCTTCTGACCTCTTATTGACTGCTTTTTCTTTATTATTTGGTCCAAGTCATCCTTTTCAAAATGTGTGTATAAAATCCTTATAACCCATTACTAAAAGGCTTCAGAAATAGTTTTAATTATTTTACCCTCTATGGTACCATGTAGCCTGTTCATTTTGCCTACCATTGATGGGTACGCCCATAAAAATACTAGGGACGTGAAGCAATTTACATTTATTATCTAATAATTACATGGTTGTGATTAATTAATCGAATGAATCGCAACTTAAACACACATCACATATGGGGCCAAAATATCATTTAAAGCCATAATAAGACAATACAGAAAATAGCTTCAGATGTTCAAAGCTAAAATGGACATCATTTCAGTTTATTTCAGAAGCTGATTTATTAAAATTAAAGCTAATAACTCTCTTAAGAAATATCTTCCTTTTCCCCAAAGAAATAGTAATTCAAGTTTGAAACGATATAAGGGTAAGGAAATGTAAATAAAAAAATTTGGGGGCAAACTATAACCAATTTAACAGTATTGTTATTATTTAACTTTTCTATTTTAATACTGTTTACATTCTTTGAAGAATTTAAAACTGCCAATAGGTGGAGGAACGAGCCATTAATTCATTAGTTTGCATTATTAAATAAATATGAGACAAAAGCTCATTTTTGCACAGATATCTCTAATTTTAGGATTTTTCTGATAGTTTTCTGCATGTTATATATCACCATATATATCAAATTGTTGCCAGCATCATATTTGTCACCAGTCAACTGTATGAAATTTAAGATGACCTACTTATGTCTGTGCTAGGGCGGCTGCATACTTTTCTTTATTCAATTTTGTAATATTGTTTTATTATAATTAACGCATTTAATGCACAGCCGTAAAAAAAACATTTCAGTCAAGTGACTTTGAACTTTGAACTGTTATGCATAAAGTATTCAAGAAAGTCATAAAGAAGACACTTTATCTGCTTAATTCTGCAGGTGTTTGGTTTCATAAATTTTGGAGCCTGAAAAATGGGTCACTGTTCACAAAAGGTTAAGAACTCCTGCAGTTGTGCCTTGCACCTGTGTCCTTGGGTGAAACGCAAACACCATTACTGTTATGGTTAAATCTAACAGAATATTCATCTCATCACGACAAATTGTTCATGTTTGAAGGTTTTTCATTAATCAGGTTTCACCGGGCATAAATAAACATCACACCTGGTTGTAAGTAGTTACCCAAAAAAACAACATCAAGGACATACAGACTGATCATTTCCGATTTGTTGTAAAAGAAAAATGTATATACGGTTTCATCTTAAAAACATAAACAAACATTACTGCGCATGTTGACCACAACTGAACTTCGGGTCACATTCACAAACAATAGAGTGCCTGTAGATTATTTCTGATAACAAACAAAAGAAACCAAAAAGAAGCTTTATTTGGCTAAACTTGCCTCTCCAATATTTTGATTTTAAACTGCGATACCAAGCTTGACCGCTAGGTGTCAGTGTAACTTCAAGTTTGTTTAAATGCGACCCAACAACAGGACCCACAAATTGTTTATTGTTTAACAAAAAGATTATTATACAGTAAAAAAAATAATGTTAATTAATAATTAAATATACAGTCAAATCTAAATAGTAATATTATCAGACAGACACAAATCAAACACAAACCTAAAGTTAACTGGGGGTCAGGCGTGAGCGCGTCCAATGAAATGGTCTATAAGTATATAACTAAAAACACTAAGATATATTATGTATTCAGCTTATTTTAATGCTTATTTTAAATAATTTTAAGTCATCTTAAATCTCCCATAAAAGTTCAGGCCGCCGGTTGAGAATCAAAGGACAAACTGTGTTCTGAGCACCTGCATCTTTCTGCTCTTAATGGACGTTTCTGTCACTCAGGAGTGGAGGAAGTTGATTGCTTCGCGTAGGACAACAGTTATTCAAGTCCTATATAAGAGACAACTGTGATCGATTCGTCTCAATCAAACACAAAGAGAGCAACAGAGAGGGACAAACCACCTCAAAACCAGACGAAGGGCCTCACAAAGAAATAAAGAGAGCTGAAGACAGCTATCCACGGGCCTGGAGGAGCTATGGGAGGCCATGTGCACGTGGAGATGAATGATTGTGCGTGTGGCATGCGTGTGCGTGTGAGCGTTTGACCTCTGTGCTCGTGGTCCTCCTGTGTATTCTGACATGCTAATGAAAGAAGGCCAATCAGAGGAGTTGGACCCCCACAGACAGCCCTCACAGCATGCACACATTACACCAGCCTCTCCTGATTAACCGCAGCCATAACCTCAGACCACAGGACTACTGCACCACACCTTGTCCTCTTTTACAGACACGTTATCAAAGTAATCTAGAGTACATTAAAATGATGAAAAACTGAAACCTTTTTTAAAAGTTTAATGTACACACTACAGCGTTATCAAAACGATCTGCATTTACATGGACCTAGACTACAAATAAAAACGCTGTATTGTACATGCCAGGCCAGTGGATGGCTCTGTTATCGTGTATAGAGAGCCGAGGAGATGACGTACACAAAACCTAGAATCGAGTTAGCATTTTAGGACTCCCGGGTCCATCGTTTCACAGTCTTTGGTTTTTTTTTATGGGTTTTTGATAAATTGCCAGAAATAAGGTGTGTGGTAAACGAAACCTTTAAATATGATCACGTTTTATTCTATGACATAAAACACACCAATCATAACCCACTCATGATTTTTTAAAGCCTTACTGTGTCTAAAAACGGTGGTTGCTAACAATTTGCTAAAAGCGACTACTTCCTTTGGAAGGGACGTTAGACGTCACAGCACATATAAAGCTAACAAATAATTCAACACAGACACGAATTTCAAAATTTTGTGATGCCGATTCATTCACGGAGTAATTACTTACAAGGCAACACATTTTAAGTATAGTTTGAAAGAGTTGTCGGAGACTTGGTGGTGCTGACGTTGATATCGAGCGACCATAAGTGTAGTCTGTGTATAGCATCGTGTTAGCTTTTTACTTCTGCCGATTGTATTTAGGCTTCAAAAGTAACAAATACAGTGTTAATTTGTAAAGATTATTTTGATAGACATAACATGTAAACCGTCGATGAGCAAAAATGCATATGGTTTCGGTAGAGTTGTCGGAGGCTTGAGTTGGTAGAGTTGTATAGTTAACCAGTGTGGCATTTACTTCCAGGTTAGCACGTAAAAATACATAATCTCTGGGGTACTGGATAATACTGAAATACCCTTTTATAAGCTTAAAGCCCTTTTAATACACTTCGTAGGGCATGTATGTGCGTTTATAGTTTGTGTATATAAAGACTATTGGCGCTTTTTCACTGCATGGTACGGCACGGTACAGCTCACTTTTTGGGGGGTTTCCACTGGATACTGGTTTGTTCAACCTCGGTTGAGGTTCCAAGCATACTGATCCGTTACCAAAATGTGAAGCGTTTACACACAGATCACTGGTTGGGCGGATAGAATAATTAGCAGCGTCATTGGATTTGCAACACATGAATACGCATTGGAATACATAATATTGGCATTTTGTTATATGCTTCCTGACAGTAATATAGAGATTGAGACCCTTAATGCAATGCTAAATGCTACATTAGTTTACCCTTGTGCGCTTGTCTGCTCTTTGCTGTACGATTTCCCATTTTTGCAGTATTTTGTTTTGCTGCCATCCACCATCGATATGCACCATTACTCCTGTGTTGTGCGTAAGTTTTTCGCGTTCACTTACGTCAGTAGAGGCGGCGCAACTATGACGATAAGTTTATAATCCCCATCGACTTTAAAGCGCTACGAAATTGTGGAAAAGCAAGCTGAGCCGAAGTTAAGTGAGCCGTATCAGTTTTTAGTTGAAAACGTTCTTGTGTTAACCAAGTAACTACTCGACCATCCGCCCATATATGTGTGGTTTTCTTTTATTTAGGCGTTCAGAGTGGGATTTGGTTTGTTGTGTGCATGTCTCTGACGCAGCAGTAGCATGTGGTGTGTAGGCGTGGTGAGATCAGCCCAGTGCCAGACACAAACCTGCCAAAACACGAGCAAACTTCTCCGTGTGACACATCTAACTGAACACAACTTCAGTTAAAGACTCATTTGCATTCCGTGTATATTACCATGGCTTTCTTATTCTTCATTATGTCTCTGTTTATTTATCAAGTAGAACTAATTACTCTCTCTGTCTGTTTGTATACAGTACAACAGTCAAAACTTGGACACACTTGACTGAATGGATGTCTTAAAACCACTTGATCTAATGTAATTGTCTCTTGATCTACTGCTCCATCTTACGCTTAAATGCTTGAAATGAGGTTCGCGGACAAAAATAAACTTTCCTATACCCATAGGAAATAAAAATCAGTAAGGAGATCGCTTTAATGGCGTAATTGTTTCTCCTTAGACGGCAATTAAGAGCAAACAGAGACTTGCGCTCAAGTTACTTTCTTTTAGTGTTTCTCACATTTTTCTCATGGGAAACAGACACGAGTGAGTTGAGAGAATTCGCTGGGAGTGTGCAGAACTGGCAAACTTTGCAAAAGACTGTATGGAAATTAGAGTTATGATTTGTCACTGCATAATAATTTGTCAATATTGTGTGTAATTTATTGCACAACAGTTTGTGCTATTTAATAGTATTCATAGTATTCATGATTCAACTAGTATTTTATAACTAGGAGTATATAAGAAAAATATATACAAAAATTGAAGTTTATAAATATTTAATATATAGATATAGAGCCATGGAAAAATAAGCATTTCTAGATGTGTTGTGGTCATTCCAGTCCAGTGTCTGATGAATTTCAACAAAATCAAACCTCAGGAGTGACATAAAGACAAGACATCCAACAGTAACAGATAAAAATCAAGGTTATCACATTAAAACATTTATTTTTGAACTTATTCTAAATAAATATAGAAAGATAACTGTTGCTTAAAAGTGAATAACCTGTTTTTTATACTTCACAGTATTTGAATTCTGAAAAAATACAGATCTCTGCAGATTTCATTTTCTTCAAATAAATTATTATTTTTATTTTAAATTTGGGAGAATTATTGTGAGTAGTTCACAGAATTAAACAAAACGATAGTTTTACCTAAACTTGTACAGTACCTATAAATAGTAAATTCAGAAAATCATTTTGAAATGGTCTCTTCATTTTTTCCGCGGCTATATATATATTATATTAGAATTGTAAAGAACAAGTACATGTATCCGAACTTGAACTGATTTGTGTCAGATGAGGGATAAATCAGCTAGCGCCGTAAAAACTCACTTCAACAGGCCGTTTAATACACATAACAAAACAATTTCAGGATCGGATCGCCAAAGCCAGTTAATAATTTCAGAGCACATCAGATTGTCTCCAGAAAACTAATTTACGAACCGGGTCCGCTTGAGAAATATCCTCATCAGCAGCTGTATTGTATTCAGAGATCTCATTCAGAAAGCCGACTATAATAAACACACAAAGTCAATCAGCGGAGAGACCAGAAGAGAAGACCATCATTCATCTGTGGTTGCTATGGTGAAGAGCACTGGAGGAAATATTTAAACGGGACGTTTAGTCAAATTAGCAATTCTATTAAAAAGAATTGCATTTTATCTCGCCTCTTGGTAATTGTCTAGGTAATGCATGTCTACAGGAATTGTCCTGCTATTCTTGATATGGACATTACTGCTAGTGTGCTGGTTTCCTTTTCCTTGATGTTTATCACACCAGCTGTTTTTCACGTCAAAACAATAACGGTCAATAATGTTTATCACCAGTCTTGTTATTTAAACTGGCCTCCCATATGAAGACATACGGAGGACTCAGTGTGCGCAAAAAGCCATGTTTCAGCAGACGTTTCATGAAGACGGAAGACTCCAGATGTTCACATGAGACGGAAAGGCGATGAGAAATAGAAAGATGTTCATCCCACCCTTCTGTCTTTCAGTCGAAATACAGATTTCTTCATAAGTCCATATGTTAAGAAACTGAAGTACCTTCGCATTCTGAGTGATGTTTAATATGTAAACTTTTTTAAAAATATACATATTTTTAAATCTCCAAGCAGATCATCTGTGTTGCAAATTGTAAATGATAGCTATCTGAAGAATGCATAATGTGTAAATAAACGATGAATTGGCTAACACTGTGAAACACATTGGGTCTCTCATTATGTGCCAAAAAAAATAACAGAGGGGAAGTTATCATGCCACATATCCACACGCGCTTAATCGAATCACATATGTGGGTTTTTACTTTGATTCCAAACGGCACAGCGCATTACCAGAGACGTCTTCACACATCAAATTAAAGCTGGATATTGTTGGAGGAGGCAGCCGAAATACATTTTCGAATATGAAATGACCCATGAAATAGTGGAGAGGCGTCAGTTGATTATCATCTCTCGGCTCTACGGAGGGGTCTGTTCGCCCCGGTCCATTTTCAAAACAAATTGCCGGTCTTCGGAGGGAACAAAAGTGACATGCCGCCATCACAAAGGCATGTGATTAGCACTAAAAATGACAAAATTCCCAAATCACAGCACCTTATTCAGCAATCAAAGCACGCCTACCCATGATTCCCGGCTTTAATACACTCGGGATGATGGAAACTCAGTTATGCTTGCCTTAATGTCACACAGGGTATTGGTGGTTCTTGTATGAAGGTAAACAGACGAATAACTTAGAGTGAAAAAGCACAGTGTTTGTTGATAGCTCACTTTTCGGTAATTACCATCAGGCAGAATATTTCGTTTTGAAGCACCGAAATGAAATTGCCAGCTATTCTGTAATACAATACTTTTTCAGGACATGGGTGATCTTTTTTCCCATAATGCCTTGAACTGCTGTATCAAAACAACTAGATTTTTACAATAGCGTACAAAAGAGAAAATGTGGGTAGTATTATCTCGCGCAGAAGTCGCTGCCACCGAGTTATGACTTTCTTAGTCATTGCTACTGTTTTGTTGGGGAGAGTGCTTAAACTAAGGGGAGGGGGCTGGGGGGACCGGGGGTTCCGGGACCCTCATAAGGCTTTAGGGGCCCCCATAAGTTAAAAAAAAAACTTGGATCATTTGATTTTAGAAAAAGTAAATAAAGAAATGTGAAATATACACAGATAAGATACAGTACATTTTGCGATAATATTATGTAAATATAATTATTAACCAGTCCCTGCAGGATTTTTTGAGCGCAGAATTTAATGGATAATCAATAAAACTCCGCAAAATTTGCGGCAACTTGCTTAATTATGAGATTGTTGCAGATGTTGCACATAATTTGGCCAAAGACGCACCTTTGTCGAAACCTGCTTCAAAAGTCAAACAGAGATACTATAGAAGGGTCTGTAACATTTACAATTTGCTAACAACATCCATTGCCATCTATTTAAAAAAGTAGCCTCTGGCTCTATCCTTTCCTTCATTCCGCTGAAAGTGTTAGCATTAGCCGTTATGCTTTTTTGGCTAAAGGTTGCAGTCACGTGGCTTTGAGTCAAGTCAGCCTCACCGATGTGTGTGTCACGTTCTTAAACAACACACCTGGAAACAACAAAATGTTGTAAACATCTTGTTTATTTCGGTGTCAATGACCATTCATCAAAATCAACTAAATGCTGATTCTTAAAAGTATGCAAGGTTCATGGCATAAACTCATTGCTTAGACATGTCCACAACCATAAACAGGAAACGGCATGAAACGATATGTGATTGGTTGCTTGACCTGTCAGTCACAATGGCCTTTTGGGAGGGCCTTAAATTTAAATCTTCCAATGTTTCCAAACCTTAAGTATAAATCTGCTCATAAGTAGTGCATAAATAACTTTTTCACAGGTGGTAGTTTTAAAGAAGAACCCTGTTTGTCAATTCAAGTAGTCTTTTTTACTTTTTCGATAAAACTCCCACGCAATTTTTATCGCAAAATTTTAATAAAGCCGCTGCAAAATTAAGCATTTTTGGCCGCTTAAAAAATCTCAGCAAAATCTTGTCGGGACTGACGACAATAATTAATTTGTCTGTTTCGGGTGACTTGTCACGTCTCTTTAAAAATGTTAACATGTGATGTCGTGTTCTGGTTGTTTGACACTTTTCTAATAAAGCGAGGGCTGTCCAACGATAAATTGGTATTAATCAGATCCAGAAAACATTATATTTTTTATTTATAAACACATACACATACAGGTTTATATATCTAGAAAATATTTAGAAGTAATTATATTTAATAATCATTGAAATTATATGTATATATATATATGTATTATTAAATGTCTATTTATTTATGTATTTTTTTCTTAAATATATGCATGTGCACAAAAAAATGTATGCTAATAAATCCCCATCTGCACTCATAAATATAACGTTTCATTAAAATGTTCAACATTATTATTATAATAAAAAAACTGGTTACATTTGATTCTGTTGCGTAGTCCTGAATAAATATGAATATATGTAGTATTGTCTTTTAAATAATTTGTTTTAAGATCATTCATTTTTAATGACATTTTTGCTGCCCCCCATAAAAACCTTTCTTGGTGAGGACCCCCATAAGACATGACACAATTCAAGCAGTTGATGGGGTCCCAGAAAACATGGTCCAGGAGCAAGTCTGCAAAATGTACACAAGGTCTCCATCAAAGTATTAATGTGGTACTTCAGTACTGTACCTCATTCCCCACCTCTGACATCACACGTCACATGGCATCTCCTGTGACAACATTTCCATTAGACTCTCAACGATTTCTGTCTTCTGAGCAGGCCGATCTCCTACCGGCTCAAAAACAGCAGAATGTTCGGGAAAGATCTGTCATAAGAAGCCAAACACTTTTCAACACAGATGACAGGACATCCTTGAAACTGAACAACAACCCTTCAGTTTAGATCAGCGTCAGACGGCTCTTTCTTTGACACGGCTCACAATGGTACAGGCTATCATTCAACCAAGAAAGGGTTGGATAGTTATTGATTTTTTTCCTTTTATATACTGAAAAACTACTGTTTTACAAATATCAATCTGAAAAATAAAAGCAGCGACCTACGCATATGACCGAATTACAGTGACAGACTCCACAGGAGGATTACAAGGCATTCAAGATACACATCCCATTAATACTTCCATTACCTTACAATTGAACCTGTGACCTTTGTGTTTCTAGAGGTTTTAATATTAGTGTATAAAAAATATGCAAATATTTTTCTATTAAACTGCTTGTAATATCCTCGACCTTCAGAACTATGTTGTTTTGAAGATACAGGTGACAATAATATTATCCAACAGATACCTGTTTTGAGGCTATTTCACCCTAGCAGAAAAAATAATGGAAAAAGTCATCTACAAAAACATGTTTTGCATTTAGTCTCTGATGCCCTAAACAAAAGCAATATAATGATTTTCCTGGAGGAACAGATTGTGGACGGAAATGTCTGACAAAATAAAAAGTGATCACAACTGTGGCAAACCCAGTACAAAATATGGAAGTCAATTTGTATTTCATAAATTAAAGGTACAGTTATGGTTCTCTGGACTGTTGTTGATGGCTGATGCATTTACATTACATTTAAACGCATCTTAAATGGTATTTTCGTAAGAATGTGTAAACAAGCTGTACACACACCTGCACCATCAAACTTCAGTATACTGTTTCACTTAGAGTTTAAATAACAAATATGTGTATATATAAATATATACAGTATATGCACAGTATATCCTCTTTCCAAACAAGAGTAACAGACACATTTGTTTGGTTATTTCCATTGAGGAAAGAACATGCGCAATTGTTTTAAGGCAAATGTGTGACGTGTAAAAGAGATATATGATGTTTTCAATCTTTTTTATGATTATGTTATGAAGACAAAGGTGTATCAAAACAACTTATAAAATCGACATAGTTTAATTCGGGTATGTTGATGTGCTGTATGTTTTGTATGTGAAATAAAATACTTTACACCGTGTCTCCACCGGGCAAAAGACAATTAAACGGATTATAGAACCCATTATAATTGTAAATTGTGTCTACACTGGATGCCATTAGAACAAGCCGTGTGTCGTGTCCCGCCGCGTCAAGTATAGATATGGTGTCAGGCTTTGACCATTAAAGTCACAGTTCACCTGAAAATTACAATTCTGTCATCTTCAGCCTGAAAAAAAACAAAGATATTTTGAAGAATGTTGTTAACTGGCATCCATTCACTTGCATTGGTTTTGTGTTCATTCACAGAAGTGAATGGGGTCAGTGCTGTTTGGTTAAAAACTGTCATCTAAATATCTTCTTTTGTGTTTTGCAGATAAAAGAAAGTCACACAGATTTGAAACAACAAGACGGTGAGTAAATGATGAGAGAATTTCACATCACTTTAAAAAGGGATTTTAACTAAATTGACAAGGTTAGTGTTTACATAATGTATGTATATGTGTAATGTATAATAATGTTATATTTATAAAAACATACACATATACACACTTTTATTTAAGAAATATATAAACATTGATAAACATTAACATATCATTAAAATTATTGGTAAATACACATAAATACATGTAAACATTTCCTAAATATATACATGTTTGTGTACATGTATGTGTTTATAAACCTTTTCTATGCATGCGATTAATCGTTTGACATCCCTAAAATTCACACATTTTCTCAGCTTATGAATACACAGTAGTGACAACAGAATTATTGTATGATTCAATGTTTCTGTGTGTTTTGTACCTGTTCTGTAAAAATGTTTTTAATGCAGTGACTATGGGTTTGAATCCAACGGTTTGTCTCAAATCCTCTGTATTGTACTTTGCTTTAGACAAAATCGTCATCTTCTTAAAATATATTCTTTTGTGTTTCACAGAAGAAGGAGTCGTATACAATTTTGAAAAATTAAGGGAAGCAACAAATTCAAGGGGACTTTTGAATACCATCTAATCTGTCCTACTACAGTAGTCAATGATGGAACATTCTTCCAAATATCTTTCTCTGTGTTCATGCAGGCATGAAATGACATGAGGGTGACTTCATGATGACAGAATTTCCGTTCTAGGGTGAACTTTTAGTTTAAGGGTCAAAACGCCTGAAGTACAAAACATACACGACATTAACATACCCGAATGATAACACACCCATCTAGCCAACCATATAACAACTATACGCCCGCTAACATCCCCCATACAACTCACAGACAACCAACATAACCACACACAGTCTCTATATCACCTCCTCTGAAAGCAAACTCTTACTGACAGCCCTGTGTTCCATTAAACAATTGTGCTTTAACATAGTTCAGTTCATTCCTCCTCCGGCATGTGGACTAATTATGTGTAATTACATGCTAATGGCGTGCCGGTGCCCGCACTATCAGTAATCTTTCACTGTCAGACGAGGTCAAATATTTGCAAGCGGCTTAAAGGCAACTACTACAAGTCACAGCCGGAACAGGAAAAAGTTCACATGCAGAAAGCTATAATACAGTGTTTACAGTTACTATGACTGTGTAATATGTGGGTTTATAGTGAAAGGCTGAGAGGTCTATAATTTCGTCAGTAACCCAATGCGTTATGTGCATGACATCTAGTCGCGGCCTCATACGGCACAAACACCGGACCGCCCACAATCCTCGTCGACTGGCTGATAACAATGGCAAGATTTGTAAATACTAGTTCTAGTTTAGTTAAATGCACTCTGTAGAAAGTAAATGGGGTATTTGCTAGGGATCTACCGATATGTAAATTTTGTCCGATAACCGATATACTAGCCAATATACAGTATCTATATATTGATATAAAATAAGCTAAAACTGAAACAAAAGGCAAAAAGTGAACAACTGCTATTATTTGAAAACATTTGGTAACCATTGGTTCTCTTTTTCCCCTGAAAAACAAGAACCAAGCCTACTTTACACTAGTTAACGATTCTTTAGCCTTTAAACTTTTCTGGTATTTTTAATAAACAAATTATAGATAATAGCCACATGTCTACCAGGTCTCCAATGAGCAAACATTCATACAGCAGTCTGATTCAAACAAAATGCTTTCCTCCTATAATTTACACATTCATAAATATCTACATACTGTATGTACATCAACAATGTTTTGATAATAGCGAGAAAAAAAAAAGAGATAAAAGAGAATAATCACGACAGCAAGACAGTATTGCACTGGATTTTAACTGCGAGCAGCGTGCAGATTAAGTAGTTTAACAAGAGGGAATGATTTAAGGTTTATCAGTTTTAATATATCGCCATACATTTTATCATCTGCCGATACCGATAACCTTAAAAATGACCATTTATTGGCCAATATGGCGGATAATTTTTCGTCCATGCCCAGTATATGCACATGGAGCGATGACGTCCTTGCACAAAAACTTCTGCCAGCTCTGTTACATCCGGCGCTGTAGGGAACAATTGTGTTTCTCATCAGGATGCACATAGGATTACGATCGACAACGTGAGTCTTATTATACAAACACTTGAACATACGTCGGCAACCAAAAAGGAGACTTCAGGCTATCTGTCTCAAGGTACATCAACAAATATAAAGTGAACTTTTGAACTTAGCGGAGGCATGATCACAGAGGCACTTAACAGGGCTCACCAATGCTGTCGCTTCACAGAAATGTGAACGTTTTCTTACTTAACACATGGTTGTCACTTGCTGAAAAATCTCCTGTGTGCTATGAGAGCTGAAGTGACCCAGCTGCATAGGCGTAATTTGCGTAATTTGACATGTCCCTACCACTTTTTGGAAGAAATTAAGAAATGCTTGAGTGTTGTTTAGGGGCTATTAATATATGAAACTCCCGGAAAACACAAGATGCATCTTTTTCTCGCCACGCAATACAATTAACAAGGGACATTTTTAGTAATAGGAATAAACAATTTTTAAGTGTAGTGCACCGCAACAGCCGAGTGACCTTCCCAAAATGACAGTTTGGGAGCAGCTGTCTGTGAGAGCTAATGGACGCCACTGACTAGATTTGAGTGGAATAACGTCATCGTCCCGTGTGTATATACCCTATTGTATAGACACAAGATAAAAACTGGATTTATTATGAAGCTACACTCATAATTTGAGTCTTCACACAAAAATCTGTGAAAAATGTGCAACGCCATTTTAACATTCAGTGTTATTTTCCATGCAGATAAAATATATTGTCTTGAATCTACTGAGATTATAAACTGGACTAAAGGAAGTTGTTTTCGAAAACAGCTGAGACAATAACAAATACACTTTAGAAGAATAATATGAGCATTGCATGAGCTTAGATTCATCTGCAGAAGTTAAAAAAGCGAGATTTTTGCAATGTCTGATGAATGTGATCTAATGGGGTGAAATGCTCTGATGCATTGTGGGTAAGTCCATAGGCACACTGGACATCTGGACAGAACAGACAGTAGAGACCTTTCAATTATGAAACAGAGCCTGAGCTCTGAAAACCAGGCCAACACTAGAATCACGGGAGAATTGTAGTTTTTCTGTTCTCTCCAAGGTCCAAAAGAGCAGTAAACAAAGACAAACATGGACAGAAAGGAAGGCGGGTGAGAAAACACACACACACACACACACACACATATTTATTTTATAGTCATTGAAGACCACTGGCTGACTCCCAGACTCAATGTCCCTTTGTAAAATCTAAACAGGCAGGATAAAAAGCGCAATGTTGTTTGCCTTTATTTATCCTCTATAAATGCTTCAGTTGTCTTTCAACTATCCTTCAAGTTTAGCCATTAAAAAAGCGATTTAATCGTAAAATGCTAAGTACTTCAAGAACCTACAATGAAAGTATGATGCTGTATGATGCAAAATACAAACAAGTTCATTTTTAAGACAAAAGTTGGGTTGTTTTTTACATCAACCAAGCAGACAAACAAGGTCAGAATGATGTGAACCAAAACCCTATTCATGCTGGTAGAAATGTCACTTTTCTGACGGATCATTGGATTCAAACACACAGTACACAAACACAATACAGTCCTTTCAACAATTCATCTACTTTATATTTATTCAACTTTAACTGGAAAATATACATTTCCATCCCATTTAAACCAACATACAGTACATTCAGATGGATCCATTTCCATTTAAATCTATTTATTTAGCAGACACTTTTATTCAAAGTGACCCAAGTTTACTTTACTCATTAAAGAAATAAAATACAGAAATATACCATAAAATATTTTTTTCCCTGTAAAATTATAAGATATGATATATGGATATATATTAAATAGTTTTCCCAGTTTTCTTTTAAATTTGTTGACTTTTTCTGTAATTTTTTAGTTTTTGACTTTTTTGAAAACCTGACATTTTGTTGCAGCTTGGGTGCCATTTTATCCCTATAAAATGTTTCCTAGTTTTTCTTGTAAATTTGTAGTTTCAGTTTTTTTGCACAGTATTTTAAAAAGTACATAAACATCTGTAAAAAAAACTATTTCTGTTAAATTAAAGTTTTTTTATAGTGCATCCTGCCCAGCTTTTCCAGGCTGATGTTCAGCTGATTTAAGATGGTGGGTTTCAGTCTGACCATTGGCTAAAACCCTTCTAGAACAGGCCTGCTTCCCCAGCTTAACCAGTTAAAACCAGGCTGGGAGCCCAGCTAAAACCAGCAAACCAGCTGTGTAGATTTCTAACAAAAAAGTTCACTTCCTCACAATGCTGTCAGCATTATATAGTCTTTGAATTTGCAAAACTATGTTAACGATGTTAAAACATACAAAAAAATGTTAGTTCCCTAAAAATTGATGTTTCAGATGAAAGCTGTTTTATGTTAATTGAAAGATGGTGACCAGTGTCACTGGCCTTAACAAAGGATAATGAACCAAACACTGAATTACATTAACTGCAGATTATTCTTTTTTAAGACAAAAGATTAGCTAAAGGAATTATTTAAAGGGGAAACTTCCACACAAACACACATATTTATATATATAAATCTTCAAAGACTCTTACAAAGTAAAGCATTCTGAATATCAACTTTTAATTGGATGTGTGGTGTTGCTGGTTTGAGTATTTAGACTTTGTTCAAATGTAAATCAGAGTGTTTCTGTTTGTGTCTCCACACTCGGATTCAAAGAGATGACTTTCTAAGCATTGGATGGGCTTTGTTTTCACAGACACTCTTTTAGATATTATTTAGGCTTATTATTAGGCTTTGAAGTCCATTAGAAATTGTGCGAACCCATAATTTAAGTGATACCAGACAAATGCAGCACTCTATACATGTTTAATGTTACATCTGAAGAAACCCATAAAGATGAGGTTTTATAGAAAATCAAACTGAAAATCTTTTAAAGCAGTGATTGGCTTTGATAAGCGCTCGGCAGACGTACATTTACTTCTTTAGAACAAGCTTTGAAGGACGAGTCACAGGCAAAAGATTAATATTTAGGATTAAGGGTTTGTTTAATATAAACAAAAGTAATAAATCCGCTCTAAGAAAAAAGAGTTTGTACGACAGGAAAATCGAGTTCTTAAAAACATCACACAAGAGCGCTTGGCTAGAAATTAAACGTGAGGACAAACATTCATGAAACTACGACAAGGCTGCAGATCTGCTGGAAAAACTTCAATCCTTGTTTCTTTTCTTCAGAAGAGACGGCCTTGACCGCGGCTGGCCTTCTCGATCCAAGGCATCTTTGAGTGGCTCGCGCCGAGGCCCAACAGGGGTTTGATACCAGCGCAGCACTCCCACTTGCTGTGGAATCTTCCGTGGACATAAACACTAAGAACGAAAGGTCGATTCTTTCAGCTCAGTATACTCAATGACCCGCTTTCCCTGTGCGGTCGCCAGAGCGGAAACGCAGCGATAGCAGATAGGCATGTGGTTGAAGCGAGTGGAGCGTTTTCAGCCCGGGGGTCTCGCTCATCCCGGCCCATCATCAGAGCGGAAGGCCACAGAGTTTTAAAAGGGGCCCGCGTGGCGTGTAAAACAGAGAGACCGACACAGAGATTGTAAAAGGAAGGTGAATGTGCCGGTTATTCAGAACCGAAGCTGAGAGATCCATCAGAGACAATCAGGGTGAGGAGGGCGGGTGGATGGTTTTGCGCAGACACACTACACGCCTTGGCGTATCTCACTTAAACCAACAGAAGCTGATAAACTGTAATGAAGACAACAGAATAAAACTAACATTGCACAACAATATATAAAATAAATAGAGACTTTACTTTAGTGCATGCTGGTTTACTGTGAACAATTCAAGAAAATGTTTCTTAAAGTCATCATAACATGTAAACTGTTAATTCTTTGTTTTTATTGCATATTTTCATGCGCTGTCATACTGCAAACTTTTATCAAAAACATTATCCTCCAAACACCATCTCTTCCCGTGATGACAAATATGTCTCGTCCTGAGGATGGGACTACACTGACTGTCCAGCGGCAAAGCTTCAACTTCCACAATCCCATCAATTCCCAGAGAAGACTCTTCCTAAAACAAATTCTCATTCCAGAAGCCGTTTCACTCATGTCACATTTTGCGTTACGTGTCATAAACTCTTAAAGAATGTATATGTTACCAATACAATAAACTATATGTTTTAATTTTCACAAAATCCTTTTTGATAGAGTCTTAACAAAAGAAAAATATCAGTCAATGGTTGAGTTTCTTATTAAAAAAGGGAGATAACATTTTTGAGAGACAACATACTTTGTAGGATTTCTGTGAATTGAAACGCACAAAGAAGAAAAAATACTCAAAAGAAGGAGAAGAGATGCCTCTTTATATAAATTATATTTATACAAAATCGTGGAATTTTCATGTGCCCATTGATGGGCAATATTGACTGTTATGGATGTGACAATTCTGAAAATGCAGCTCAACTGCCTACAGAGAATCATGCTCTAAGTATGAAAAAATGCTTTCAAACTTTAAAGGTCCAGTATGTAATTTAGCTGAATCTGGTGGTGAGGTTGTGAATTGCAACCAACGGCTCACTCACCGCTCTCTTTCCAAGCACTACAGCGGCTGACACAGAACTTAGATGTTGTCATGTTTTCACTTATTTGCCGAAGTACATAATGTATTTACAAAATTGTCCCTTTAGGGCTATTGTAGAAACAACATGGTGAACTTCATGCAAAAAGACACGAGGTGTATGTAGATAGAAATAGCTCATTCTAAGCTAATAAAAACATAACGCTTCATTATGTAAGGTCTTTAAACTTCTCTGAATACATAGGTATGTATATTTTATTGCATTTCCATCAATAGATCCTCCAAAAAATGACACATTTGACCTTTAAAGGACACCTCACATGACTGTCAGGGTTCCGTCCTTCCTGTTTCGGGCTTTCATGCTTTGTGGACGGGACCTTGACAGTACCATGTCTTGTATGTATATTTGGTTATTTGTGGAGACACGCGGCTGTATGTATCTCCGTCACCTGTCTCCCTTTAATGTTTAGCCTTGTTACGCCTCCTGTCTGATTATCCTTCGTTAGTATTCCCTTCATAAACCCTGTGTTTCCCGAGTCCGGGGTCGGTTCGTTGTGTGCTTCATGCTGTTCGTTCGTAAGTTTTATGCTTGTATGTTTTTAGGTTTGTTCTGGTTCATGCTGTGGTTTACCTGTGCGCACTGGATTATTTTCCCCCGCCTTTTCGTGTGGGAATGTTCATGTAGTCTTCATGTGGCACTGTTACCTGTATGTTCTGGATTATTTTCCCCAGCCTTTTCGTGTGGGAATGTTCGTGTAGTCTTCGTGTGACATTGTCATCTGTATGTTCTGGATTATTTTCCCCAGCCTTTTCGTGTGGGATTGTTGGTGTATTCGTCGTGTGATATTGTTTGCTTGCTCCTGTTATTTTTACCCCCTCGTGGGTTTTGTTTTCACTATTTTATTAATTAAACATTTTTACTCGCTGTACTGCATCTGGGTCCTGTTTCCCTATCACACCTTATTTCGTGACAATGACAACCTGAACAACAAATCTGTTCTAAAACTTTAGGTAAAAACGATATATTTTTTGAGGACATTTGTATGGAATTGCCTATTTACGTCACACAAAAAAAATTGCTTCTGTTTCAGGCTGACGTTAGTAAGCTGAAAATTTGTCTTTCTTATGATATCACATTGGTTAAGCAGGCTATTGGTTAATGCTGGCCCATAGCCTAACAGCAAAGTCACGATTTCTGTTGAAGCCCTAAATAATAACCGAATGCTGGTAGGAAATTTACATTTTACATTTATGCATTTGGCATATGCTTCTTTCCAAATCGACTTACAGTAAAATCAGTGTTTTCGCTTGATCAGTATGACAAAACAACAGAAATATTAACTGAAAACACCATGTTCAAAATCGAAGTGTTATCCATAGGGATACAATGAGATGCTTTAGAGCAGGGGTTTTCAACTGGTTCTGTGCCAGGGACCACCATTCTGACTAACAAGTAATCGGCGGCCCACTATTGTGTGTGTGTATGTACGTATATGACGTTGGGGACGCAAAACACAACGTTAGCAAAGCATAAGATAGACCTGATAGGTGCAAAGCTAGCCTATCCTGTGTCAGTTTGAATCTCAACTCAAACTCAAATTATTTTAAATATTTTCATTCAATTTAGTATTCACACCAAGGCGCAAATATTCTGGAAATGTTTGGAAAAATAAATTATGGAAAAAAGTGATTTTAATAGTGAAATTAGGTAGGCTGGAATGCATGTCACGGACCACATGCAATCCCGCCGCGGACCACCGGTTGAAAACCCCTGCTTTAGAGGATTGTCAAAAAACAACAGTTGTTACAGCTGCCAGAATATCTTCTACATGCAATTGTAAATTAATACGATATTCACTCAGTACCTTTCCACATATTAAAATACCACGAATTTAAGATTTGATGGCATTACTTTATTGTGGATGGCACTGTTTGTGATGACATCACAAATGAGAGGTTGAAGTGAATTTTTTGAAATCACACTCAGAATGCTAAATACCTTTCTAGTTAAGCTGAAACAACCGAATAAATAAATGTGTTACCAAGCCGGAAGTCAAACAGATGGAGACGCATCTACTGTACGAAAGATGGTGAGAAAAAATATCTTAAGTGCGAAGTTTCACCGAATGCTGTATGTTATGAATGGGCGTAAACACAGGTTATGGGGGGGTTGTCAATGATGCCTGTTTACACATTTAGAGCTGATCTTGTGTAAATACAAAGGAAACAAGAGCACATCAACATCAGTTCATTGACTGAACAGTCCCAGGACCCCTATAGGCTACAGATGAGAACCGAGCAGCATTTCAATGAAGCGTTAATCCCTCACCACGAGTCTGAAACCGTGAACGCAGATCTGATGATAATGCGTCGCATTGTTCTAGCATCACTTGAAATCTTCTATTTATTTTTGTTCATTATCTTTTTTCATTTACTACCTTGGGAAGCTGGCAAGAATATTGCTAATTATGAATTTTAATAGGATTAGCAGATCTGTCGCGATGGGCTCTTCAGAGTATTGTGTTGTCTAATTCATTCAGAAGAGAGACGATTTATCAAGTGATGTGACTTGCGAGTGTTCTGCTTCATGAAGTCTCTCAGAATTCATATCCCGACTCATTTTATCCCAATAATGTCTTTGAGAACATGTGATGGAATGTATGACATGAAAAGCGGTTCTTTTGTCGGCGAATGAATTGTTTTGAATAATTAATAATCTACAGCAGATATGAGAAGATGGCTCTCTATATACAATGTGATCGCATCTTTGAATGTAGAGACAATCTTTGTAAAGATGCGACTATTATCTGATCAATCACAGTGTTTGCTGGAAAATGGAACAGAGGCAAAAGGGTTTATGAGCTGGGCATTGTAAGATTGTCGTTGGTAAATTTCAAGGCAAATGCAAATAGGTGCACGCAATACAACTGCACTGGTTTTATTTTAAAGGCAACAGTATTTTTAAACCATTTAACAAGTAAAATCAAACCGGCTGATTCCTGGACCGTACGATCACGATGACGCTTAGCACATCACTTGATCAACTGCTAAATTCCAATTTGCTTTCGCTCTTTAGCTGGAGCTCCGCACCTGCCACAGATCACAGCTAAGCTGCGTATTCAACCACATACATTGTATATTTTAGCTTTCAGACATTAACATTCACAAAAGTTCTAGCAAAACAGTGCATTTATAGTTCATAAAATTCAGGAGAAATGTGGAGAATGTGGGAAACTAAACACTTCTGACCATTGACTACCATAGTAGGTTTTTTTTCTTACTGTGAAAGTCATTGGTGCCCCAGAACTGTTTGGTTCTTTGTCTTTCACAGAATTTAGGTTAGTAAATAATGAGAGAATTTTCACTTTGGGTGAACCAAAAAACTAATTTAGAAGCTCATCTACAGTATTTTTAAGGTAACATGTGAAATGTACATCCATGCATGTGACGTGACAGTGTGACCGTACAGTTTTTTGTAAAGATATCATGTGTAATGAGTAGAACTGATTTAAGTGTGTTGGCCCGGCCCTCTTCAACCATGCCAGTTTCTCATATGGCCCCTTTTGCCCACCCCTACTCTATGGTATCACAAGAATATCATATTTTCAAGGATACGGTATCATGTTTTTACGTCACTAGAATCAAATCAAAGGACTTCGGATCAAACGTCAAAAGGCCTTTAAAAGCAAACATGTCGCTTTTGAGCAATGCTAAAGACTTTTCATTCCATTGACTTCTATTCATACGCACTTGAAAGCAGGAGACTGGAAACAAAAGCTCATTCGAAATTTCACAAGATCACGTTTGGTAAAACTCTGACCTGTGAATTTATATCCTTGAGGACGTTGGGTTCGGGGACCAAGGAAGTACTAAGCCGCTCGATCAGAAATATCAGCTAGACACAATCTGGAAGCTCATGCATCCTGTTTATTAGTGGCTAACCTGGAAAATTTGTCCAGGGAATGTTTCCCTACATAGTTTAAATATGATATTAGCACACAAATGAAAATAACACACACAGCCCACCAATGACAAAAGACTTGTGTGCTTTAGCTGAGATTGCAAATTTGTCACGATCATAGTAATTCAGTTTGCATTCACGTTTGCTGTACATGTAAACGTAAACATTTACATAACGCACCATTATTTGGCAGATGATAAGATTGAGTTTGCCCAATAATTAGGGACGGAGCGTTCTCTATACTCTACAGACATCAACATTACATCCTAGCATTAGCATAATACAAACATAATGAGTGACATTCCGGGGAATTAATAAAAATATGGAAACAAACACACCATAAATGCTTCATGAGATTAAGAATACTGCAGTGAGGGAATTACCTCGTGAATGTGTTCTTTACCTTTGATTAAAAGTGAAATCCAGCAGTGTGTCAGCAAACCCATTAAATACAGCTTGTCTGGCTTATAGTTCATTAAGCAATTGATTTGATGACTGTTACTCTTTAGTGCTTTATTAGTTTTAGACTTAGACTTGCTATCACAATCATTTGATGTCTGAAATGAAATGTTGCTGCTAATCCTCTCATTTCCAATTATTGTCGAGTTTCGCGTTCCCTGTCAAATCAGTAAACAGATCGCACAGGTGCAGATATAGATTGAATTATAAAACATTAGAATAAGGTTCCATTTGTTAACATTAGTCCAATTAACTCAAAGTAAACTATACATTTATGTCAACATTATTTAATACTAATTTATTAATATCGACATTATTAATGCTATTCAAAATAAAAATGTATTTTTGTTGTATTTGTTAGTATTACTTAATGCACTGTGAATTACAATAAACAAACTGAGAAGTTGAAAGTGCAAATGTAGTCTATGCAAGATTTTCATAATAAATAAAGTCCTTAAAGGAACGCTTCACCCAAAAATGAAATTCTCTCATCATTTACTCAAATCTTTGTTATGATGAACACAGAGAAAAATATTTGGAAGAATGCTTGTAACCGAACAGATCGTGGCCAGCATTGACTACCATGGTAGGAAATTGCTTAATAATATATGATAATAATATAAATACATTTCTTGTTTTGTTGAACACAGGTAAGAATAAGAAAAGATGCATTTTTTTGCATCTGTATTTTTTCAGACCTCAAATAGTGGAAAGAAATCAAGTTCATATTCACTTTTAAGCAATGCAACAGTCAAATTTCTACATTTATTTCGGGAAAGTTTAAACATTCATTTTTATGGGATAACCTGGATTTTTATCAGTTTTCATGTGTCTTGTCGTGCTGTTAGTCTTTCACAGTCTTTCACATGGATTTTATGTCCTGAGGTATGATTTTGTTGAAATTCATCGGACACTGGATTGCAATGACCGCAATACTTCTATAAATGATGAACAGCTGAACATTGGGGGTGGTCTCTTATGCATTTCCGTGGCTGTATACATATTTCAGTACTTATGCATTTGATCTCAATCAGAAGAACAATTATTATATTTCAGTTCAATTCCAACCCTTTGAAAAAGAATGAATCGATAGAATTATAACGATACCAACAGCACAGTGAAGTTCAAAGACGAGACGCAAACTTCCGTCACGCTGTCATACTCACGAGTCACGAGACAAACGAGAAATTAATGACACACTCTGTCGGAAACTTAATAGCCAAATAAAAAGCGCATTAAAATAATTGTGATGTGTATATCACCAGAAACATCATCAACACTGCCAAATGTAATCATCTCCACCAAATTATATTGTGAATGTAAGACACATCACACAGCAAGAACTTACAGCAGCACTGGGTTTAAGTGAGTATTCAGAACTTAAACACGATACCCTATTTAAATTCTCACAACAAACAAATCAATAAAATCCATGTAAAATACCACATTCCATAATGTCAGCAGATATCAGTCAGGGTCTCGATAGAACAAGTGATAGTTCACCCAAAAATGAAACTCCTGTCATCATTTACTCACCATCTTGTCAAGCCGAACCTGTATGCGTTTCTTTCTTCACTTGAACACAAAAGAAGATATTTTGAAAAATGTTGTTGACCGAACAGTGATGGCAGCCATTCACTTGCATTGGTTTGTGTCCACACAATAGAAGTCAATGGCTGTCACCGCAGTTATCAACATTCTTCAAAATCTCTTCTTTTGTGCTCTGCAAAAGAAAGTCAGACAGGTTTGAAAAGAGAATATGGTGAGTAAATGAAGTCCGAATTTTTGGGTGAACTGTCCCTTTAAGACACCCACTGAACACATGAATCAAATGCTGCATTTACACTGTAGTCAAGAGTCAGTTTCCATCGGCTGTAAGTGCCTATCCATCTAATTAATTTAGCCAGGGATTCATTAAGAGATTCAGATTCTTCCTCCACCTGCCAAGAGCTTAAACAAACACTATTAAAGAGATAATGGAACGTTTGACGGGCCTGCGCCTCTTCAGGAAGCACATATCAAACTTGATTTTTCAGCTCAAGTAACTAAGGCAGACAGAAACTCTGCGTTACGAAGAAACAGAGAAAATAATTTAAGTAAAGAAGCGTAAACATGATTCAAAGAAACAGAAGAGGAAAAGCCAAGCTGTTATATCCGTCAAAGCCTATGGATATCCCCTCATGGCCTGAGGGAAGTATACCCAGGAAGACCACCCCCATCTCCCTAAACACATCCTGACCCTCTCACCGTGTTTCAGGAGTTATACTGATGCTCATGCAGCACCGGAGGCTTTAAGATCTTCCTCTCCAATCTCATCTGAGCTGAAACATGAACATAGCGACTGGCTTTGATACGAGACCAAATCTGCAACGCTATGTCCTGGAAAAGAGTAATCAGAGGAAGCACATACAGCAAGACCCTTCCAGAATACTGTATGTTCAGCAAAACACATTGAGACAATCTAAATATACAACGGAAAGAAAATTGAGGGTATGCCCACGGTACGGTGGTTTTATTAGTTAGGCAACTTCTCAAACTACTAGCAAACAGGAAATTTATCTTCAGCTGAAGGGTGTCGTTTCAGAGACGAAAGATTCTTTCCTCTCCCAGTTTATTACACAGAAACAACAAAGCTCTTTGTATATACTCACACTTTGGTTTTGGCCTTATGTCCACACTTGTCAAGAAAAACTTTGTGAAACTAGGCTTCGTGAAAACACTCATCAAATGTATTTCAAAATTGCATTGTTGTGTGGACTGTGAAAAGGGTATTTTTGGTTATGTGATGCAGGTGTTTTGGCTGCTCCTTAATTTTGTGGCAGTAGTGTCAGTTTGTAAATCATTCAAGATAGAAAGGAGACCGAATTTTTACTTGCAGTTAATGCTTGGTTGTGAAAAGCGAGGACGTTTTCATAGGCAACTTTTGCACCTTATTGACCATCCGAATAAAGTGCCACAACATTTCAAAAACACAGTAAATAAATAAAACGATAAACAGAAATGACATGTTGAAGTTTATGTTACATTTTACTTATGTAAAGTACATGGATGTACAGCATGTTAGCGTTTTTAGTCGCTGTCAATGAGGAACTTTCGCATTGATAGATGCTTTATATGATTCGTTAATGTATCGTATCGTTTTTCTTCTTTTAGTGATTTTTTCAAAATATATCTTTTAATGACCATGCGTTAACTCTTTCCCCGCCAGCCTTTCTTTAAAAAGTTGCCAGCCTACACCAGCATTTTTGAACATTTTCACCAAATTTTAATGGGTCACAGTATATTTTCTGTAAAGAATAGATGGACAAACAATATGTCCAATGAAAGAACAGAGTCTCTACTTTTGAACAAAAGAAACTGTATTCTTCTATCTTCATTTTATTCTTTTTTATCACTTAGATGTGGGTAGGTTTCTTCAAAAATCCATCACTTTGATTAAACAGCTGAGATAATTAACATTTTTTGTCAAAGATTCTGCCCAGATTACACTCAGAACTTTCATTAAAAACCGATAAGAAACATATGTTCTAGGTTCTGGGATTCTGTACTTTTTCCCAAAGGTGTGTACCAGCGCCACCTGCTGTATAACAGTACAAACACTGTTTGCCGTAATAACTCGTCTTTGGCGGGGAACCGTTTTTTTTTTATTGACGAGATAACTCATCTATGGCGGTGAAACAGTTGTCATGTTTTTCTCAAAAATGCAAGCATGTACATACATGTTTCCTGCATTTTATTGTAGTACTGTTTGTGCTGAATACAGTGATCTAAGAACTTTAATGTTTAAAAACAGCACAAATGTCAGGGCAGGTCAAAACTTCTGAAGGGTCCCAAAACACCCTCAGACCCCAGTGAGTTAATAGACAAACAAAGTGTTCTTTTCTTTTTTAATACAGAGGTGCCAATAAACAGCCACAATGTCATATGCCATTTGTCATTCCATTGACTTAACCAATTGTGGGATGATTATTCATTTTCCCAGTAGTCTTGTTTAAATACCTTTACTTTACTATTTTATTTTAAACAGATAAATACAACCCATGAATCCAGAAGCTTAGAACAGTCATATTTACTATATCACTATTTCAATTAATTTTGTAGAACCCATTTGTAATCTAACCAAATGATCTTAAAGAGAAGCCAGGCAACTGGACCGGACAAAGTCAGATGAATGAAACCCCTGCTGTTCAATACACAATAAGATCCTTTACCAATACAAATACCGCTTACAATGCGTTACTTGACTCAGTGGCGCCTGTTGTCCAATAAACATCCATCTTTATCTATTACAACCTTCATTATAGTGTTTAGATATTGGCCTCATCCTCCTATTAAAACTAAGGTCTACAGGTCATCATCTCCTACAGTCATATTCATACAGTATAGATTAAAGAAGTCACATTACATTGACAAACATGCCATTGCGCATTTTCGCTGACATTTTAGAGGCATTTTTCTGTATAGGTCTCTCCTACACGCATCAGCCCTTTAGACCTCCCGCTGGTTTCTGGCCAAGCCGTAACTTCTAGACTGCTAGCGCAACAATTAAATAATGCTAATGTATTGCTTATGCCCTCCAAACATGGCAGCCACTTTGGATTTTGGGATTATGCAGCAGTGGCCCGTAATGCTGTGAAAAATTGCTTTCCATCAGAAGTTAATCTAAACACGGTTGCATAAGACACAGCAGCACGTGAAGATCTTGCACGGCAAAGCCAAGAACTTATTGCAATTCCGGAGAAAACGAGTAAGAACATTACTCAAACGAATCAGCAATGGAAATCATGCAAATGTATGCAAGGTTTGAATTTGCACGTTGAGCTCAAAGATTAATAGACAAAAAAAGTATTCTTTACTTTTTGAATCAGAGCGAAAAAGAGAGTTTTAAAGTACACCCGCCGATGATTCATTGCATTTAGCTTTTCGTGCCGCCTGCATGTACGTCTGCAAAGAATTTGTCTTCGGGTCATTTCAGACGCAGGGCGACAAAACTTCTAGCCAATCCGGAAGGACAGAAGCTCTTTTGAGGGTTTTCTCTGGTAAACATCTGTTGACATGGCGTAATGCAAAGGTCAGACCAACTTAACAAAGAGCAAACTGTTGCCGAGCAACCGCAGGAAGCGACTGTGTTTTTCTGTACACCGTTTTCTGAGTAAGACTGAGAGAAAGAATTGTACCTGCTCTTGGAAACGAAAAACCTGAGAAGGATACGACCGGGGACGACTGGCTTTCGGTTCACCAGGGCATAGGACAACTCCGTCTGCAGGAACACGGCCGAGGATTTGATGATGTGCTGTCCAAAACGAAACGTAGCCATAGCATACAGCGTTTTCTGAAAGAGATGAAGAGCAAAAAGACACGTTTGAACATCTCTGGAGAACAATGTCTTGATATATGAAATGAAGTCCTGAGCCAAAACATTTTTATTTGGATGCTGATAAAGTAAGAGCACTCCTCTACTCAACGAATCAAGAAATTGCAGGATAAAATTCACATCTATAGCAGAAACGAAACAAAAACAGAGACATTAATTGCGCATTTATGTTATTTCAGTCAGTTGAGATGAAAGCTATTTCACAAAGCAGCCTTAAACAAACAGATTGACAGCAAGCTATTTTAAACCGGTCTCAATGGGAGACGTCAGTGATAAAATGACGATCTGAAACAGCAAGAGCTCAAGCAAAGAACAATCCATAACGTGTAAGAGGGATCTTGTCACACTGGGAGGGCTTTTCAATGCCCACCGTCATTGCAAACAAGTATCGACCAAGATCAGAGTCCTCCAGCTAAATTTAAGCAGGGAATTTGAGTAAGATAACATTGATCTACTAAACAAAGACCAATGCTGTCGCATTAAGCATCCTTTTAGTGTCATCATTTATTCACTATCATGTCTCTTCAAACCTGTATAAATTGAAAATGTTGACATAACTGAAATAATAATAATTATAATAACACCTTAAAATTAGGTTATATTTGTTAACACCAGTAAATCCATTAACTAACATGAAGTTACCATATTGGTTTCCAGCATGAATTCATTATTTTAAAGATAGTTGTCAATACAATTATTCATGTTTGTTCACGTTGCATTAACGTTATATGAACAGCTATTAAATTCGATTTTAAAATGCATTAGTAAATTATGAAATTAACATGAACTATGAGATTAATAAATCCTGGAGCAGAACTATTGTTCATTGTTAGAACATTATTGGTGTTGTTAGTGTCACCATCAATAATAATAACAATTACTATTATTACTGTTGTTGTTATTAATAATGTTAATTGCAATATATTTATATATATATATATATATATATTAATTATTATGATATTCATATATTACATGTATTTTGAAATATAAACATATACATTTTTATTTTAAATAATTGACACATATGTAAATGACACATGAAACAATAATTATTATATTTAATGATTTAATGGAACATTTATTCAAAGGCCCTTTCAGATTTATTGAATGGAAAAAGAGGCAAGAGCATTTTGTTTAACTTCTGTGTTTCAAAAATAAAGGAAAATCTATTTTTTTTTAAAAATAAAACTTTACAAATAAAAGGATATGTAATAACCTCAGGAGCTTTCTTTGTATCTGAATAAATTATTGTAATGGGGTTAAATTAAAAGGAGGAAGAGGACGATTAGAATGAAGAAAAAACAGGACTAAGGCCTGAAGATAATGAGTGTGCTTCACACACACACACACACACACACACACAGAGCTGGACTGAACATGACCCCAAAGACATGCACACACACGCAACACATGCAGAATTGCTAACAGGCGGATACATCTTTCTTTCCTTTACATACACACACACACGTTTTCAAACTCGCCAACAAACATACAATTTGAAAAATGGTGGCAATGGAAATCCCCTACTGTGTGCTGGACGATGTCCCAGAGGACACAATCCAAAAATAAAAAAAGGAAAATGAAGAGGAAAAAGCAAAGCGGAAAATGTGTGCACACCAGCTGTCTCAATTATTAGCCTCCTAAACAGAATCCAACAATTCTGCAATTAAGAATCACAATGCTGCAATTAGCGTGCCACCGTTTGCGATGACCTAATTAATGCGTCTACAACACGCTAAACCACGCACATTTACCATTTCACATCATATCAAGTCAATCCGAATATGCATAATTTTGAGCGTGTGTGGAGCGGTGATATCTGTGATCAGATATCAACGTTTTATCAAACATGCCCTGTGCTTTCCTCTCTGCAGCGACGGTCACGCTTGATTCGCCGGGCGTGCACTCAGCCTGCATTCCACGGAGCGTTACTGCAGCGGCTATGTGTTTAATCCTTATCTGTAACCTTGACTGCACAGATTGCTGCTGTGCCGTGTAATCGGTGAAATCCAGCAGCCTACTCACTGATACTGATGCATCATTTATCCACAGACACAATAATCCCTAAACTCATTCAAATGCACACACAATCACAATGTAAACTTCACCTGAGAAGAATCATCTGAGCAAAAAATTGTTTTGGGAATAAATGGGCACGTTAAAAACAGAGTTCACAGTGAATGGCTGATGTAATACAACAATTGCATTTAGGTGCACTTGTTTGCTTCATACTGTGTATTGCAATTGTTGTTGTTTTCTTAATGGCTGTAATCAAACTAAGAAAAAATAAGCCCCGGACTGAGACAATACAGCTTGAGAATTCTTTCTTTATGATATATAAAATCAACCCCACAATGTAAAAGAACATTCTGTAAAAATATAATCTTGATATCTTTATGATTCAATGTGAAAGGCCGTGTGAAGCCATTGTCCAGTTTCAGATTATTTTTTGCAAAATAATAAAATGACAATTATATTAATATATCAGATATATTTTTTTCATATTGTGAATATACATTTTGAGTACTTAAAGTGGGGGTGGGCCGATACCAGTTTTTCGTTTACCAATCAGAATCCGATTCCAGAATTGTAAGCATCTGCCGATACCGATCCGATACTAGTACTGCTTTTTCCTGACAAAACTATAACGTGTTTATGAATGTTGACTGAACATAATGCTATATGCTTTATAACCCTTACAGAAAAGACACATGAGTTTCACACATTTTTCACACGTGGTCACATGTTTTTTACATGTGATCACGTGTGGCCACATGTGACCATGTGTGAACAACATGTGAAATTCATATGGACAACCTAACACCACAAGCGGGCAACATGTGATTACACGTGGGCAATATGTCACCACATGTTGCAGCACATGTGAAAAAGATGTTACCATAGGTTATGACACGTAGAGCACATGTGTAAAATGAGACTCTTTCCAAAGTGTAAATCACATCACAATACTGACCTTTCACTCAGAAACAAATTTTGTATTGTCAAACACAAAACATATGCATACATACATATGGAATCTGTATAAAGGCACAAATGCGGTAACTATTTTTTTAAATCTTTATTTAAATTATTGATTAAAATATTGGCCAGATACAGTGTTCAAATCAGCATGTTCACACTTGTTGCAACATTGCAACATTTACATTTGGTATTACTAATACATTTCATACAATACAAAAACATTATAAATGATTTACATTAATAAATAAGCTACTGACCAAAAATGAAATACTGACCAGAAACAGTTAAGTTGTCAAAGTAGTGCACTTAAAACTATTTAAATTTAAGAACTGCAACATATCCACACGAAACAAAGTGCAGATGTGTGTGTATCACCGTGCTAAATTTGACGAGTGTGTGTGTAGATCTGTGTGCAGAAAACCCAGGCTGAATGTGACTTGTGTGTTTTTGTTGACCTGGACTGAATGTGACTTGTGTGTTTGTGTTGACCTGGACTGAATGTGACTTGTGTGTTTTTGTTGACCTGGACTGAATGTGACTTGTGTGTTTTTGTTGACCTGGACTGAATGTGACTTGTGTGTTTGTGTTGACCTGGACTGAATGTGACTTGTGTGTTTGTGTTGACCTGGACTGAATGTGACTTGTGTGTTTGTGTTGACCTGGACTGAATGTGACTTGTGTGTTTGTGTTGACCTGGACTGAATGTGACTTGTGTGTTTTTTTGTTGACCTGGACTGAATGTGACTTGTGTGTTTGTGTTGACCTGGACTGAATGTGACTTGTGTGTTTGTGTTGACCTGGACTGAATGTGACTTGTGTGTTTGAGTTGACCTGGACTGAATGTGACTTGAGTGTTTGTGTTGACCTGGACTGAATGTGACTTGAGTGTTTGTGTTGACCCGGGCTATATGTGACTTGAGTGTTTGTGTTGACCCGTGCTATATGTGACTTGAGTGTTTGTGTTGACCCGTGCTATATGTGACTTGAGTGTTTGTGTTGACCTGGACTGAATGTGACTTGTGTGTTTGTGTTGACCTGGACTGAATGTGACTTGTGTTGACCTGGACTGAATGTGACTTGTGTGTTTGTGTTGACCTGGACTGAATGTGACTTGTGTGTTTGTGTTGACCCGTGCTATATGTGACTTGAGTGTTTGTGTTGACCCATGTTGAATGTGATGCGCGTGTGTGTGTGTAGATCTGCACTATTTGTGGCGTGTGTGTGTGTAGATCTGCGCTATTTGTGACGTGTGTGTGTGTGTGTGTGTGTCTGTAGACTTCCACTGAATGTAACGTGTGTGTGTGTGGAGATCTGTGTGCGGAGATCTGTGTGCAGACCCACGCTTAATTTGACTTGTGTGTTTGTGTAGACCCCTGCTGAATGTTATGTGTGTGTAGATCTGTGCTATTTATGACGTGTGTGTGTGTTTTATTCAAGAATTTAATCTCGCTCTAAACTGTTTGGCAATAAACAAACTAAACAACTATTTTCTTGTCTGTATACTACAAATTTGTCTGACAGTTAGCTTAGGTCCAGAACAGTTAATTCACCAAATTCAGAAGATATTGACATCACATGCTTAATCTGGCACCGAGATTCACCAAAGTAGCCTTGAAGAAACAACCTTGGTTTTGACACACACTTTCTCACAAGACATAATGCATGTTCACAGCCAGTGTGACTCTCAACTTTGGCAAAACCAACTATTTGACAAACACTACCATCAGATCTCCTGACCAGAGTGTTATCTCTCTTAAGTTTTCTTCTGTAATTAATGCTAAGAAATATCTGTGAGTTATATACAGCTTTGTGGTAAAATATTGCTTGATCTTTGACAGGGTTTTCAAGAAACTGCTCAACAGCATCCTTTTCATATAGATCAAGAGCTCTAGAGCAACCATGACCAAAAAAACACAGTGCCATTCACTCTTCGTACATGTTTAGTTGCATTGAAGCCATCAACCACTGTGTCAAACAGCTGCTGCACTCTAGGATGAGCATTCTGCATCAGAACCTTCCCCATGCTCTCTACTTCTTTTAGTAAGAGAAAAGATGTTACTATCTGTAAAGGTACAGATTGTGTGCCATTGTACAGTTTCAACAGAAATCCATTGCACCCTTCAAAACTGTATGCACTATAACACCATAGGGGGCCCCAGTTTCTGACACTGTCACTAAGATGTAAAAGAATGTGAACGTTGTATGTCATATGAGGTCTACCATACAATGTCTCAAAATTTAGCACAAACTCATTTAGGTGTTGAGATGCATAAAATAGCTCCAGCTGCGTAATGCATGTTGTTTGCAGGGCATAAACTGCTTGGCACAAAAGGAGGAAGTGCTCAAAAAATTTACGAGGAAGAACAGATTTTAAAACAATGGGAGCATAAAACAAGAGAAAAGCTCGCCATTCCGATGCTTTCCAATAGGCTCTGGTTAAGATAGATCTTGGCATTCTTGTGATGTTGGATGGAGGTTGAAACTGTTCAATTTTCCTATCTATTTCATTTGCTCTGGTTCCAATATACCAGGGCTCTTTGTGGAACGAACTGTCAAACCACAGGGTAGACAGCTGTCTCATCACACCTAAATCAATGCAGTCCATGGAGTCAACAATAAATCCAGAAACAATGTCAAAAAAAGGCAATGAACTTAAAGGTGTGGGTCCTTTCACACCAAAGTTTTCACCAGTGCCTACATTTCTTTGGTATTTAATCATATCTGTGTGAGAGCGTTCTGTGACTTCTTCGTGAAAAGGATATACTTGAACATGTCCTTTACCTTTTTCAACTCTTTCCCCTGGATGCAGACACCAGTTGCAGCCAAATTTGCCATTGAATTGCTTGATATTTTGCAACATGGCTCTAGCAACACTATCACATGAACAAATTATAGCATACACATAAGATTTCACAATCTTAGCATTTGAACACCACTCGAAACCGACTGAGCTGAGAGTTTTCATCTCATTGATAAAAGGTCTAAAAAATGTGGAGATGGAAGGCTTTTTCGGACCAAACCATAGTCCTGTTAAAAACATGGTCTTTTTCCTTATGTTTGGTGGAAGCTCATTTATGTGACATAACAAGGGCCAGATAGAAAAGGAGGAGGATTTGAAGATGGGTACACCATCAGAGTTAAAAGTAAGACTAAAGGAGTAATCTTTTTTTAGATTTGAGTCTTTGCACATTTGTTTGTACAATTTCCCATCCATAATGTCCGAAATGGTGTCAGGGTTTGTTGGTCTGGTCTTTCTGTTTAGAGACTCTCCGAGATTTGAAGTTTCTAGGGAATGTTTAAGTTGGTCGATAAGGGGCAAGGTAAAGAAGAAGTTACCATTTTTCATTAGTTCATTTTTGTCAAAGTCTTGATGGCACCTCTTACATGCATTATTTTCCAAAACACAACAGCACTTAGGGCAATATACATGAAAATCATATTTGCCCGTTTTGAAAAGTTTTTTAAACAGATATTTGGTGGCTGGCAAGTGAGAATCTTGTGGTAGAATAAGACTCAAAATTTGGAGAAGTGTTTGCAAACCATCGTGTGTTAATCCCACAATTACAGCAAAGGCCATTAGAAGAAGGATTGTTTGTCCAAGCGTAACCAGTGCTCCTTGGTACAGTGGGGACCTCATCATGTCATCATTAACCTAGAAAAAGCATGGGTCATTTTAGTTACAGCACTGCATTATCAGGGAACATCTGCAACATACATACATACATAAGTTTAAAAAAAAAGTTTTAAAAAAATAGATTAAAATAGGTTTGTTAAGGTCAAACAAACTCTACTGACTCCACCATAAACTACAACGCAACCAACTTTCAAAGTGCTGAAAGTGTTTAAAGACTTATTGTATAATAGTCTTTTTGTGACTCCAGTGATTTAGCATTAAATAATATAAAGCAAAGAGGATCATTTTTGTGCACAAACAAATAAAAATAATGAATGTATTCAACAATTTACTGACTTTCATGTTATTTCAAATCCTGGAAAATGCTTTCAAGATCACCAAGATCTCAATGACGGTGAATCTGGGGTCAGCACCGCCTGACGCATGCACTGGGTGTTGACGTGAATGTTTTGTGCGACGCAGACCCCAGATGCACTGTCATTGAGATCTTGGAGCTATATTAAACACACATTTTGAATATTGAAATTGTTGAATATAGTCATTATTTGTATTTGTTTGCAAACATAGAGAATCCTCGTTGCTTTATAGTATTTAATGCTAAATCACTGGAGTCACATGGACTATTTTAACATCGTCTTTACTCACTTTCAGCCCTTTGAAAGTGGATTGCGTTGCAGTCTATGGTGGAGTTCGGGTGGTGGTACAATACACTGGTGGTACAATGCACTGTATGTGTACATATATTGTAATGAAATCCAAACGCAAATAGTATAATATTTTTTTCTAAAAAATCTAACCGTAAACTCAACTGGAATAGTGAATAAACAATGAAATACAATAATTTGAAATGCTACTATAAAATGAAGAAGTGGTCCTACCATTTGTTCAGAATCAGAAGTCGTGTCATCACCACCATCATAATCATCTGTGTGGCTGCTGGAGTGGTGCTTCATAAAGAGACAACAATAGCTATTATTAGCCAAATAAGTGCAATGACATAAAAAGATTGTATTATTATTGTTCAATTGTTAGCCTGTTTATTTTAGATAGAACCCTTAACAGTCACTTTTTTAAGCCTGTGTTTACTACTAGTTTTGCTGATAAAGATTGAGCCAAACCTAAACAAAGTAATACAATAGTTCTCAGCTTTAACATAGTTCAACTGCATACTCACTTCAAAGCCCAAGCCTTCACTGCCACTGTTTGTATAGTCATCAAGAGACTGCTGTTAAAAGGGAAAAATGGTTGAAATTATATTAATTGTTTAATGTGATGCTTAATCTCAAATGTTTTTGAGTTGGACATGAAATAAACGATAAGTCAACCCACTTGTTCATGTTCATCGTCCAAACTGACCTCAGCCTCATCACAGTCCTCCACAATGTGCCCAATGTCCAAACTTACACCTGTGCTATCACTTTCACTGGTTGTGTGGTCATAAAGAGCCTGCTGCCGAAAATGAGATATAGATGGTATTAAGAGTTTAATGTGGTGATTAATTACAACTATATTTATTATTAATTACAACTATGGGGGTCAGCTGTGACCTAGTAGTTAGAGAGTTGGGCTTGTAGTCAGAATGTGCCGGTTCAAATCTCAGTGCCAGCAGGTCATGACTGAAGTGCCCTTGAGCAAGGCACCTTACCCCTGATTGCTCTGCAGTAATGTGCCACTGTAAGAAACTACTTGTAAGTCGCTTTTGGATAAAAGCGTCTGCAAAATGAATAAATGTATATTATGAATTGGACACTGGACATGATAAAGCAACGTGAATGTAAGACGCAATGACAAGCTGGACTAAAAATAATAGCCCATCAGACTGCATGCGATCAATCATGTTTCCTGTACAATGCAGGAAAATGCAATGTAAGCATTAAAATAAATATTAGACACACGAGACAACATTACAGCAACTGTATTTACAATAAACTGCACAGTTAGTGTAACACAAAGCAATCGACTTCCAAACACATATATGATTACAACCAGTAACACGGTGCCCCATTGATTATTGTCACATTCAAACGCAATTCATAAAAAACATGCAGCTTTGTCTAATGCACCTATTGTTATTATTCTTAGTACAGACCAATTTTTCGTAGCACTGTTAGTATTATTTAGTAACTGTAAGTTACTTGTCCAGTCGGGCTAGTTAAATTTCCTCTAACTTGCCCATACAAAACATTCACTTGTCCCGGACGAGTGTAAATGTCAAGCCCTGTTGAAGCCATTAAGATTTTAGGCTAGACTTAAACACTTAAACAAACTTTAACCAAATGATGACAATCTCTTGATTGAGGTGTCTTTATTGGCATTATTTAAATGAATGCATCAGCCCAGAAAACAGAGAGATTTTTTTAAGATCACAAACACACACTTTTCCAAATTGTATAATTAAATAAACTAACCGAATATTCAACATTTGTGACTTATACCTAGTATGTATTAGTATTAGTATGTGAAAACACTGAGTAAACCTACTTGTTCAGGTTCATCATTCAAGCTGCCCTCTTCCTCATCACTGTTTTCTACATCATGCCCATTCTCAGAGTCCATACTTGCACCTACTACACCATCACAGTTTGCATGTTCATCATGAGACTGCTGCAAAAAAGAAGATGGAGAATGTTTAGTTTAAGCTTAATCTAAGCCATTATATGGGGAACCTACTTCATAAAGTTAATAGTTTAACCTCCACTCTTCCTCATCACTGTTGTCTATAATGTGCCCATTTTGTTGCTTAAACAGTCTATAAAGATAACTTTTTATTAACAACCAGACAGTTTATCAAAAACAAAAAAAAGAAACCATATTCCTCAACAATTTGAAGGGTTTACACACCTCAGAGTCCACAGTTGCACCCGTGGCATCACTGTCACTGGATGTGTGGTAATCAAGAGACGCCTTCAAAAAAGGAGAGACAAAAGATATCAAGAGTTTAATGTGGTGCTTTATCACAACCATAATATGAGTCAGACACGAAAAACTCATGCCTTGTGTTTTAGCTCGGACAGATCACCCTAAACAAAAACAATTATTACTGTATAACAAACTGAAATTTTATACACACATTAAAGTCCAAACTTGAGCAAGGAGCAATGTCTTTGTCTCGATAGTCATCAATAGACCTCTGTAAGGATACAATAATAAATGTAATGCAGTAATTGTAACAAAAACTGTACCAGTAGTGTTTCCCATTTCTTACTTACTCGCCATATTCTTATTTGTTCTGCCATAACCAAAAACCAAAAATATTTTTAAACTTTTCATTATAAGATGCATTCTCTATTTTGCAATATTTTGCTGCATTGTTTCTGAATCCCCAAATCGTGCATAAAAACGACATGTAAACGACTTTATGTAAATGCCTTTATTAGGCATTAAGCTGTATAAAATATGATGGTCTATTTAACAGTTCATATAATAAAAGCAAGTCCCACGTGATGACGTAACGAGTATTCTAATTCGAAGTTCGTGACGCAAACTTGCGCCGTAGTTACACAAAATCCTGTTGGAAACACTACTGTAACGATAATAATTATCATGTTCAAATGAATTCTTACCTCTTTATTATTGGAAACTTGGTCATCTTCACTCCAATCAGAATGAGAGCTGCACAGATATTGTTTGTTGTGTTTTATTATCTCCAACAGATGTATAAATAGGACTTCACTTTACATCTATATTTGCTTACCTCTCATCATCATCATCAAGGGGATCTAAAATGAAATGCATAATATTAGGTGTCTTGTAATTTAAAACTTAGTAACTAGGTATTTAAAATTACAAATAAAATATGGCAAAACTTAAAGTCAGAAGCACATTTTCGGTGGACTTAATGAATATTTATGGCATGCTACCTTCAGTTTATACATATATAAGTGATCAGACAGATATACCTTCAAGACAGAAACGTCTTAGGTTACTTTTCGTAAGCTGACTCATACATTTCGCATATAATGATTCGAATACAGAGTGTACAAATCAAATAACTTTGTAAAATCATATATTACATTGACAACAGTTTTTCATCGTTTTGATATCGACTCGGTAGTATTTACGTGCAACTCGGGAAAACTGCAACGTTATTTTCAATTTCATTTGTTGACAGCAACATGGCGCTGTTGACGTAGCTGCAAAGGGCTAAATCGACATTCGGTTCTATGCTAGCTGTCCAGGACAGACTATCTTAAGTATTTTAAGCTGGCCACAGTATTGTTTTCACTCTCACTAAACTAGAGATATTCTTTAGTATTTACGCTTAATAGTAGATTAAAGTTCATTCGCACGCGTGCTTTTAAATACGTTTAAAGGTAGCTCGTGTGGAGTCCTAACGTTGTTTGGTGAAGATGTATTTCATGCGCCAGACAATTAATTTACCAATTTTAGCCATGCGATATCTTGTCGTCCGTGGTAAAGGCTCGTTGTAGTCGCACAAATATCTTCTGTAATGTAACTTCCTCCTCTTTCTTGACGGCTCCATTTTGTAAAAACTGTACGCTCGTCACCCGCACCTCACTCTTCTCCTCCCTTCAGGTTGCGCTCGAGCAAAGAAGAACTTGACATTTGATTGGATGATGTGATTGACTCTGATCTGTTATGATTGGTTGCAATTAGCGCTCTTTTCACCTTTCGTTGCTAAGGTAAATCTAGTCAGACAGAGACTACCGTAAGATAAAGCTGCAACCATGTATGTGCTTATAAAATGGATTAAAGAAAATAAAGTAAGTGTTGAATTAGAAAAAAATGTTAGAGACAAAAAAATGTTAAGTGACCCTAAGAGGATCGGCCTGGTGGAACACGGTGCAATAGGAACAAAGCGACCTAAAGGCGGTTGGAAAGCTTTTCCGGGCCAAGTTCTCAGTATAAACGGTAAGTTATGTAATTGCTTTTTTGTAGTTGTAATTTTATATTGGTGACGTAATATACTATAGTAATAAAGTACCATAGAGAAGTCAAAATAAATCCAGGCTGAATGGAAATAAGCCTACATTACTTTATTGTAACGTTAGAAGCGCGCGCCCACTGTGTTTCAGTCTCCAGTCAGGACTGGTCGTTTTTACCGAGTTTTAAATGACAGAAAGTTGTTCTGACAGGAAATTTCGTTTTACTATGTAAAAGACATACTTCTAAACAAATTAACTATTAAAACATATGACAGTGAAGTCTTTGACGATGTTTTTTCAACTTTATTGTATGCTTTTATGTTAGTTTTAAAGTAATAAACAATACTGGTATAGGGTTTAACAGGAAAATGATCATGGCAACTTTTGTCCAGTAATATGACAAGTTCAACAACCTTATCACTTTAAATAACTTTGTTGGTTAATATTTGCATAATTACTTACTGTAATTATTTTGTCAACTACAAAATGCTTTTATGATGCTAAATTAAAACTGCTATAATGTATATTTATAAAGTTCAACATAAAAATGTGTTACCCACGATTATGTGAAGACATTTTAATGCAGTAGGTGTCAATCACTTCTTTATACAGAGAGCCTTGGGAAAATAAGAAAGGCAGAAGGTCAGTGGATAGAGACACACAAAAGGTGGACTGCATCAAAACCAGAGGTATGTTACACTATTATATGGCCGCCCCTAAATGAAAATCGAATATTCTTTCCCCTTAAATAGGTATTCTCCCATTTTGTCGTCTCTTTTAATTTCTTTGTTTTTACTCCTTTTTTCTCAATTGTTCTGCATTTTCAAAATGCTTTCTGATTTGTCAGGCTACATTTTCCAATGAGGATGATGGTTCCTCTGATGATAAGGGTGAAAGTCCTCAAAACCAGGAGTTTGAGGTATGCTCTTACACCCGAGTTTGTATACATATTTTTTAAAATTAATTATAAAATGTCTTTTAATAACATCTCTGATATTATTTTTACAAATTAAACCAAATTACGGGTTCATGGCATTTGATGGCCGTGTCATACCTTAACACCGAAAGTAAAGGGAAAGGTCTACATTAAAAATGAGCTAATAAAATATTTCAAATAATTTTTACATGTTCAATAATTTATCATGTAAGAAATGTAATAAGTGGGATAATGTACAAGCAGCCAACTGTTATCACAAAATAAACCCTTTCAGCATGATACAAGATCCTCAAGATTCGCATCAGGTCCTGATCATGCTGTCAGAGCTTATTTCTGCGATAACAACCGGCTCCCTGTACATTATCCTTTACTCATCATCATTAATACTCACCACTCCATAAACTTGTTTTTCAGGATGATTCATACCGGACCCCAAAACGACCCAAGGTGACATAACCTGCTTTGTTTATGCTTAACTATGTGCTAAAAGTAGGCCTATCTTTTTCTGACTAGTTTTACCATTTTTACCAACACTTGATTTTTTTACTGGATTCCTAAGCAACAGCTAACAAAACCATATTCTGGAATTGTCACATCCAGGACAAAACAAGTTTTCTAGCCCTGATAATACTTCATTTTTTTAAAGGAAAAAATAAACTGTTTAATTACTCATCCTCATGTCATTTCAGTTCTATTGTTTTGCTGAACACAAACAGAGATATATTAAATCTGTGAAACAAAAGACTTTGGAATGACAAAGAATTATTATTAATCATTATTTGCTGACACATATTTAACCATATTTTTTCTATTGTATATTCTCTAAACTTCCTCTTTCTAAACCAATAGAAAGACTACACAAATGAAATTAAGGACTTTGAGGAGAGACTTAAAGAAAAGGACAAGGAGATAAGGCGGTTGCGAAGGTTGAACCTTCTACTGCAAGAGGGTAAAAAAGTGGAACCATGTTGCAGTATTACTGTAATAGGTATTTTTTTACTGTCAGTTGATCTCTTTAAGTTAAGTGTGCATCCTTTGATCTAATTGTAGGACTTGCAGAGACAATCACTAAAGCAGTAAAAGATGCTTTTCAGGCAGCTCAGTGTGCCCCCAGCCACCCAGTGCCCACTTCTAGCATCCAAGAAGATTTTCTTAAACAGACCGAAGGGATACAGGTATAATATACATAGTCAGAAAAGGTGATATAAACTTTATACCATGCTGTTTTTGTTCACCCAAAATGAAAAGGCTGTCATCTAGTACCTACCCCCGTGTCATTCAGAATCCAAAAGCCTTAATCTGTAAAACAGAAATACATTTTTAAAGAAACTGATGAACATATTTAAATGTATTGTAATATCTTCTTTCATCTTTACAGAACAAGTCAGTTACAGAGTTAATGAATCCTGTTGCTCTGGATTACACTCAAAGATGTGAGAGCTACAAAAAACTCACCAGATCTGTGATGGACTCTGTCTTCAAGGTAGAAGAGATGACAAAATGCTCCGTCACAGGAAAAAAAAGGCCTCTTTGGAGAACAAAAACCAAGCCTTGACCGACATAAAGTTAGGCTTGTAATAGGTGAGCCCACTTTAATTGCTCTGCAGGTCTAGAGATAGTTTAAAATTGGATCTGCGAATAGATGATTTCATCAGACACACGCACATTGCCACTGGCCTTAAGGCAACATATGGTTTTCCTTCTATATGCATATTCCTTCTCAAATAAGTGTTCAAAGATGTGTACCAAACTGATCTCCATGAAATCAGACTTAGGTCTTTAGAAACAGACAGTTGCATGTTATTAGATGTAAACTTCTGTAGAGGGACTTTTATTTTTGATTATTTGAAGAAGTCTAACGGAAGTTACGTTTGGGCCAGTGTTGTTGCTGCTGAAACCATCTATATTAAATTCATATTCAGTGATTGTTGACATGTTCAATTTTAAGGTGAATACATGTTTTTTGTCACACCGATTAAGTCACGGAATATTAATTAAAAAGTAATGCTGCATGAATTGGGGAAAAATCCATTGATTTTCAGTATTTTTACTGTTCTAGGTTTCTTCTAGATGTAGCCAGAGGAAGTCAATAAGCTGGAATGTTTACATGACATTACTAGTTGATTTCCTAGTTAAAATTTCTTTGCCTTTATAATTTATGAACGCACCTTCATTTTATTGAAAGCTGAAAGGGATTTAAGCATGATTTTTAGCATCTAAGCCCAACATTTTTTTAAAGGTTATTTTATTTCTTACAGACCATGTCAAAAAAGCCTTTCAAGGCATTGGAGAATCTGAAATCAAAGTCTGCATGGCACAAAAATTAAAAGACCTGCGGAGACGAGCAGAAAGGTAAACACTGTAAACTATAACCAACATATAACCTACTGATTATGTCAAGATGCGAATAATTCAAAATCTTTTCTTAATTGGTCATGACATATGTGTAAGATCTTATATTTTCACACGCCATGAAAATTTATAAAATATTTATGATTATCAGCATCTTGGCCAAGTACAATATACAAAAAAACGTTGGATGTCAAGCTGGGACGTTTCAGCAATATCAAAAAATATGTCCATTGTCTTTTTATGTCAAAATTAGGTTTTAAATAAATTATTCTATATAACATCAGGTCTATCATCAGTGTTAATGGCTTCAATTGGAAAAATGCAATTTTTCTTGCGAAAGAATAACAAATTATAGTAGCAAGCTGATGTTAAAGGACATTCCCGGCAGAGATCACCCAGAGATTATTACAGACCGGTAGCCTAAGGATTGCTGCCACTTAGCAGTTTTATTACTTTTATGAATCAAAATTATATTTTCTGAATTTGGAAAGTTTAATTAATCTCTTCCGCAATGTTTACATTTTTTCACAATGTTTTCAAAGCCGATGGGTGGGAGAGAGTGACCGCGTTAACACAATAATCATTAACCCTAAAAATTCCATTCCTGCAAATTGTAACATTCAGCCAACTTCTGATAAACATCATTTTTGTTACATACAAGGTATGAATAAAATTAGGAATAGGGCTTGAACCCAGCTTTCATACGATATCAAAACCTGTAATATGTAACATTGCAACATGTGATGGGTTTTCCCAGATTTATTTTATTGTGTTGTATTTTCTGAGCTATTATGGCTTAAATCAAAACTAACCAACCGCAGTGTGATTGATATTGATTGGAATGCACAATCAAAAAACATGATTCTTGAAAATGGATTTATAGCGTTTTGGAAACAAACTCTTCATATATATATGTATACATCTAAATTTTTATTTTGTTTATGAATCCTAAAACAGGGAGCCTACTGGAGGAGATGCAGAAGACTAATCCACAAACACACAATGCACATACAAACACTCTATACAGTACTTGTACTTGGATTTTCTTGTTCTTAACACAAAGTTCTTGCCCTCTACATGCACACACACACACACACACAGACAAACCTGTACACAGATGTTATTTTTGCTCATTTTATGATCAGTAGTTTTTAAGGATGTTTGCAAATAAAATCTCAATGTTGTACCTTTTGCAGTGCTGTTTAGTGTGTCATGTTTAGATGTCTTTCCACTCTACATCACAGCATGGAGCCTCCACTTTGCATTCTACCAACAGCTTAACAATATGGCTTGCCCTTGGTGTCAAAGGTTATGGTATGATAAATGAATAAATACAAACATTACTTCTTCCTCTAAAACAACCTAAACTAATTCTGCTTGCAGACCTGTAAATTTGTGGATGATATGTTTTATTTAAGAAACATTGTTTTGTACTGTACACGCACCCACTTGAAGACACATGCATTTGCATTTCATTTGTGAGCACAATTTTTGTTTCATGTAATTGTACAGATAGGGTATACATGTGAGCTTATCTTCAATATTTAATTTAAGTTAATGGAATAATAATGGAATTTTACATGAGTAAAATGATCTTATTGGTTTTACATGTGTTTCACACGTGATCCCATGGGCTTCACATGGTTATTTATATGTGTATCACATGTGATCCCATTGGTTTCACATAGGAATATGCATGGGTTCCACATGTGATCCAATGGGTTTCACAAGGTAATTTATATGAGTGATCACATGTAACCCCATGGGTTTCACATGAGAATGCACATGTGTCATATGTGATCTTATGGGTTTCACACATGAATGCGCATGTGTTTCACATGTGATCCCATGGGTTTCACATGGATTTCACACGGATTTCACACAGCTTTCACACAAAAACTGTTCCAAAAACACACATTTCCCATGTGCATTTCACAAGGGATTTTAACATGTTCTCATGGGATTTTAACATGTTTCCACACATGAAATTTCACATGTGAAACTCATGTGACTTTTCCGTAAGGGAATGTAGTGCAATACTTTTTTTAGGGATGCAACGATATGTACATTTTGGCTGATAACGATATCTGAAATTACCATTGAACATAAACCGATATATTGGCCCGACACGCAGTATCGAAAAATTAATGTTAAATTTAATAATGCTGAAAAAAAAGGCAAATCACACACATAAATTACAGATACTTGAAAAATTAACATGAGTAAAATTGAAAATACTTCACTACTGTACATCTCTGCTCTCATGTTAAGTGGCACAAAAGGGACGATGCGCTTCATTTTCTTATTTACATGTACTGTATGTGCGCGTCCTTGGACCAGAATGATCTGCTTAATACATCCACCATGACTTAATACAGGCGCTTAACGCACCTTCTTTTGAAGTTCATGACAGTTACAACACAAAGGAAAGAGATATGTTATATATTTAACATAATTGCATCCTTCCAACAGTTTAAATGGCGCCTTTTAATCGGAGGATTTAGTGTGAGTGACGCTTTTTACTCAGACCGCTTCCAATGCTTTAATCTAAGAAACTAATCAGTGATTACAATGTCCAGCAATATAAAATCTTTTTAAACAAAACCAAAGACTATTTATCTAGTGATTATGCAGAATAGATAGAGTTGTGTCCTGACGGTCACCAAACACTAGAGTATGCTGAATGGAGAGTGACTGATGACAGCAGTGCCAGAGTTTTCATGAACCTAATGATCTTTTTTTTTCTCCTCACATAAAGCTATTGCATGACAAGAAAATGTTAAACTTACTCTAGTTTCCTAACAGCTCATCCTTCTTAAAGCTTGATAATATTATTCAGCACAGGATCGGATTTTGGATCGTCCTGCCAATCCGATCCAGCAAAACTTTTCTGTATCAATACAATATCGATCCAGTATTGGGATCCGCCCACCCTTACCAAAATACCTCTGTGTTTTGTTATTTAAATGACTAGGATACACAATCCAAACTTAAAGGGATTGTTCACCATAAAATGAAAATTCTGTCATCATTTAGTCACCATCAGATTGTTGCAAATCTGTGTAAATGTCACGGTTCTGTTGCAAAAAAAAGTAAGCTATTTGGAAGAATGTTTGTAATTTTCAGTTCTGGAACATCATCCACTACCGTAATACCAAATTATTCTCCTTTTCTTTTTGTTCTGTTTAAAACAAAATGAGATATTTTGAAGAATTTACTAAAACAAACAGTTCTGGGGCACCTTTGACTAACATTAAAAGTTTCCTATGGTAGTCAAGATGTCCCAGAACTGAAAAGTGCGAACAATCTTCCAAATATCTTTCTCGGTGTTGATCAGAACAAAGTAATTTATACAGGTTTGGAACAACTTCAGGGTGAGTAAATGAAGACATCATTTTTCTTTCTTTGAGTGAACTATCCCTTTAAATCTACAAAAATCTAACCATTCACAATTTGTAAACCAAAGGAAATTCAAATTTTTTTATCATAATTTTTTCTGCATGTGTAGTGTTTTATATGGACCAATCATAGGCCTGCATGACTACAAACAGCATCCAATAAGAAGCAGTATGTAAAAAAATGCATCTAAATATGCCTGCTTCAGCGATCATGCGTCCTCGTGTTCTTGCGCTAAGTCATCATTGTCCATCAAAGAACACAAGTACAGAGAACATATGCATGTATCCGGATGTGTTCTTGATATCAGTGACCCATTAAATGCAGACTAAATGCAAGAACACAAGTCCATTATTTGCGTTCTTGGAATTAAGTAACAGCACATGACTTTAGGAGGTGTAAGCAGGTAAGTCGCAGCCTCGAGCAGTTGTCACTTAAAAGCATTAAACCAGAGCAGGACAACAAATCAAAACTTAAAACAGATGCAAAATAAATCATGTTACAGATCTCAGATGAACAGTAACAGATCTCAGTGCTAACAATTTCACAATAACATTGACTTTGTTTTCAAGCGCTGCCTGCAGAAAATATCCATCCAAACACTGTATATCTGAGAGCACTGCTTGCTGCCCACCGCATGTCATGACCCCTTAAAACAAAAGGTTGACTGCATCTCAACACCTCCTTGTTTTACAGTGGCCTGTAAAGACATATCGACCACTTCCCCCCCTTGGAACTGTGCTCAGGTGGTTGTAACCGCAAAGCCACCAAAATCCCTGTGACAGTATGAAACATATACAGGAAACATTATATCCCTCAGCAAGCAAAGCTCAAGGTCTTTAACAAGTGTATTTCATCCGGCTTCAGCCTCTTGGGTGCAAAACGTGCGTCAAGAGTTTGCAAATAGCCACCTTTGATTTAAATGTGAATTTGCACACTAAAGGCAAATGCATTTGGTTACAACTGTGAAAGCAACAATAATGAATAAATATCAAATATTTTTATTGCTTACACAAACTGTATGAAATTCAAAAGAGCGACTCTGGCCTCCTAGGTTTGAGCGAGTTCAATGCGACAACTTTATATCAAAAGCAGACTGGGGCTACAGTATATATGTGAGAGACCTGATCTAATCACGTTTTAGTATAAAAGACTAATATTCTGCCAAAGGCTGAACAGTCCAAAGTTATCTCTGCTCTGTAGAGGACTATAGGATCCAACTCAGCAGGCATTGAGCGCTAAATTAAATCCATTGAATGCTTGTATATGGCTAATCTTACAGACATCAAATGAGAGTCCCATCAAGGCCCATCAGTCAAAAGCCTTAAGAGATTTCAAATGGCATTGTACATCTGGCACAAACAGTGCGCTAAGGTCTTGAGCGTATCTTCAGGGTTTCCATAGTATGGGTTGCAGTAAGTGAATCGTGCACCAACAGGCACACATAATAATGTTAGGCTACCTTCTGAGACACCTCATATTATACCTTGTAGGAAATGTGCTACTGGAGATATCCTTCATGGATGAGGCAATCCCTTAAGAGCTCAGTGGACATTTTTAATCAAAGAATATGTTATTACACTCTACAAAAAAATGTTGGGTTATGTCAACCCAGAGGTGGGTCAAAAATGTTGGGTTATAAATTAACCTACGCTGGATTTTTTAAACCCATTTTTGGCGTTTTCATGGATATTTTAACCCAATTGTTGGGTTTGTCCATATTTGACCCAATGATGGGTCGTAATACCCCAATATTTTTAGAATGGTACACATTTGTACAGTCATTAGAACCTTTTAGACATATTTATTTTGAGGAGATATACTGTATTTTTTTTCTTTGGGGACTTTTTTCTCTTTTATTTCAACGTACGATTTTGCATCTATTATGGGTTCTTATTACATTACTTCAATTCATAGAAAACCTTTAGAAAAAAGTTTACTTTTTAAATAAGCTAGGTCAATTCACCAATGGCCGAAACTTTTAATACTCAGTTGAAGTGACTTGTTGAGTCAATTTGATTGCCTTTAAAAATTTAAGGCAGGAAAAATACAGAGTGTGTCTTAGTCAGCTCCCTTGTGCAGTAGTCTGGGCACTGATCAAGGGCTGTCTCATTCGCAAAATCTTTCAAGTGCACTGAAACGTTTGTTCCCTAAAAATTCCAACAATGCACTGCAAAAACAAATGAGAACCGATGCTCATTTTTAGAAGCCGTTTAACCGAAACTGCACTTTTGAAAAGACAAACATCTTTTATTAATGTTACATATAAACTTACATTGCTAGGCAGGCAAGGAACACAATCTACTTAACAGTTGAATTTAATAAATGCGCAAATTTATGCACTGATATGATCTTTTTTCTCATATCTTCTTTAATCAGTATTTAAAATAAAGTCAGAGAAATGTCGGATATGCCTGTTGTTGATAAATACCAGCTGTGAAGTACACACAATCCGCTCACGCAGTCTCGTCACACGACAATAAGTGAACAGCATCCCAATGAGAAGTAAGTCAGGGTCCTAACCAGTGCCTGAACCCGTCTACACAATTTCTGATTCACCACCTTGGGAGCTAGGGACCTGATTGAGACACAGCCAAGGACATTATACAGCAAATTACCCATCAATTATCATCCCGTCTCAGTTCACCTTAACTTTTACTTGCCTCGCTTGTTTATCTCAGTCAATGACAATTCAAAACAGAGAAAGGTTTTTAAATACCTTATTACATAACAATAAGATTGTAACAACATTGTTATAACATTGCAAGACTATGGCAGTGATGAATGACCTCCTAACAGACTGTTGATGGAGTGTGGCCTCAAACAAAGTGAATAAATAACCCATGATTTACAATACAGAGGGCGCCTCAAGGTGAAAGACATACACATTCGATTCGATTTCCATTCCAAACATGGCAGTCGGCACGTAGCATTTGGTCTACCTGAGAAGCAAGAAAACAGCTCCTCAGCACACCCAAAGAGCGGCGGGATCCAGCTGTCAGTCTACCTCTCCAATAACTAGAGTTTATTCAGGTACCAGATGCAAGCAGACGCATAGCTGGAGGGAGTGGGTTTTGAAATGCTATCAGAAGCAACGTGTTGAGAAGTCATCTCATTAAGATTGTTTGCAGGAGAGGTTTGATAGCAAATAAGAACCTAGAAGTTCAGAAACATCGGTAAAGCAGTGATGAAAGGTTTCATCATTTTGCCAATGTCTTATGGGCGCGCTGACAGTGATGCACTTAGACACGCGTGGGGGCGCTTGGGTTTGTTTGCGTGGATGTGTTATCATAATAATGACTAATTATATGCGTTCACACCAAAGAACCTGCAAGATCACAGAGGGAAAGCCAAAGCATCTGTCTATAACATGCTGCTTTGTTAATTATAGTATTCCTAATAATTTGTAATTGTACGAAAAATAGATGAATGTTGAAGCGTGCAATTAAAAATGAGCAAGTGACCTTACAAACTATCGCTAAATCTGCTGAATGCTTTTGCACAGATGGATGAAAAACACTCATAACCTACAGGTGGTTTGGCAGTGTCTCTTTTGTGTACCGTTCTTTCTGAAGGGCTGTTAAACAGCTTCAAAAGGCAAGCCAGAAATCTCATGAGGCTGTCGAGAAAAAAAGTGTCCACAAATAGGGAGATTACAATATAAAACACTAATTAGCTAGTGAAGGCGACTACCTTAAAGGGATTGTTCACCCAAAAATAATAATTCTTTCAACAAAAAAATCTCACCCTCATGTCATTTCAAACCTGTATGGCTTTCTTTCTTCTACTGAACACAAAAGGAGATATTTTGAAGAACGTTGGGAACCAAACAACATTGACCCACATTGACTTCCATTGTATTGACAGAAATCTTCATACTTCTATACAGTATTAGTTTTGTCTAAAAATGTTTAATAATTGTGTAATATAACCAAATATTGTGAATAGAAATTAATACAAAATACATTTTATGTGGCTGTCAAAGACCCGCCAGTTTTCCCCGTATTTCCTCTTGGACTTCATTTCCCATGTTCCTCCATGCTCCCTCATCAGTAATCACCGCACCTGTCAGCAATCCCTTCATCACCTGGACACTACATACACTCACCCCATTCTCAAAATGGAGACCACAAAATGGATTACTGCTTCGACACCTCTCGAGAGGACCTTTTCCTTTTACACCTCTGCCGAGATAGCTGTCCTCTGGAGATGTGGAGGATGTGGAGGACTTTCTGGACTTCTGCCATCGGGTGAGTTGGGACGACTACTTCGTGATGGGATCTGAATGAAGACTTCCATTGGTGTCCATCCCCTGAGTTCTGGGACAGACCCATGGTCAAGTTTATCAATCTTATCCTGGAGATTAATGGCTTCTTTGTGAGCGAAACCACTCTAGATAAGATCGATCGTCGTCTGGTCCCGTCGAACATCCGTTGAGTGCCCTGGCTCGCCCCAACACCACAGCAAAGTCTTCCACAAAGCCCACCCTATGTGGTCCGGCATGACGCCGTGGATCTCCAGCACCGGCAAGACGCTGCTACTCTCCCGCACCAGCGCGAAGACGCGGCTTTATGAACTTTCTCCTCACAAACTGCTCTTCCGTGAGTTTGACCCCTCTTCTAGCCTTTTTCAGTGTTCCCCCGAGCCGTCTCCCGATTTTCCGACCCCATCTCTAGTGTCCTTTATCGAGCCTCCTCCAGTATCACTCATTGAGACCTCTCCAGAAGTGTCCCTCAAAGTGCCCTCTCCAGTACTGCCTTTGCCAGTGTGCCTCCTCGATCCCTTGCCAGTGTGCCTTCTCGATCGGTGCCCAGAAGCCATGGTCATTGTAGCGTTGGCATGCATCTGGGGGGTGGACAATCACTATGGAAATTTTAGGGAGGGCTGCCATATTCACGCTGGAGTGGAAACACATGAAGCGCCTCCATGCCACGATCGTCTCGTCCATCTCCAGTCTCCTCTCTATGGCCAAGACAACCACCTCCATCTTCAACCTGACTCCACCGCCATGGCATCCGTCTCCATCGACACACCTGTTTCCACCATCACGACCACGCTTGCGGTCAGCTCGAGCTCTTCCGGGCTCCCCCAGCTCGTCCTCTTCCGGGCTTCCCCAGCACGGCCTTGGAGGTCGTCAACTCCAGCTCTCCTGGCAGCTCTGACACGGCCACAGAGGTCATCAACTCAAACATTCCTCGCCCCTCTGACACGGAGGCCGTAAACTCCACAACACTGCTGCAGAAGCCGTCAACTCCAGCCCTCCTGGTCCCTCTGAAACAGCTATGGAGGCCGCCCCTGAACCACCAGATCTTCCATGATCTTCCTGGTTCTCTATAGTGGCAATTTCCAGGATGCCCACCCCCCTCACTTGTTGTGCTTCTACGGTGTGAGAATGCATGATGAGGGGGGAGTACTGTTACAGACCCTTCTGTTTCCCTGCCTGTTTACCCCATATTTCCCCTTGGACTTCATTTCCCATGTTCCTCCATACTCCCTTAGCAGTAGTCTCCCCATCATTGTCTTGTTTTAAATGTAATAAAAGTAACCTGTTTTGCTATGCTGTCTTATATAACTTGGATTTTTCAATTAAAAGTGTTATATGGTATTCTTCCTCGTCCGTGGTCAGTGGATACCTGTTACAGTAGCATATGTAATATGAACGGACAATAAAAAAAAAATCACAATCAATTTCTTCAATTATAACCAAAATGCCACCATCTTTGAGGCACTACATGTACGTTTCAGAAATATATTTTTGGCATTGTATGGAAATATTTTTATCATGTTTTCCTTATTCCCTCTCTTATTAAGTCTCATCCAATCTGCTAGAACAAAAGCAAATGTCTGATTAACAGGTGCGTGGCCAGATGGAAAACCAGGCCAGTTTCTGCTTGTTTTAATTGAAAAGCACTGTACAATGTACCCTATATCACCTGTGTTTGAACACCACGACGCCGAGCTTCTGTATAGAAATCTTATTTAGATTCAATTTTCTGATCAGCAGTGGCTTACCAGTAAAACTGTCACAATGCTCAAAGTTATCACAGCAGCATTTCATTCGCAGTCGCAAGAATCATCACGCTGAGAAAATATCAAAGGGCAGAACGCAGATATAGACGTCTTTTAAAAAGGCCAGACTTACGGAGATTGCGCTCGTAGTCTGAGGCGCAGACTTTAAATGAGAGCAATTGAATGTAATCGTTTTGACTGAAATGTACTCTGCGGTGGGCTGATTCGCATGCAGGGGCGCATCAAAAGCACTGGGTCTGTGGCCTCAAACCGCCTATGAAAGATCGTCTTTTTGCATTTTGCTTTTTTCTTATTTCATCTTTTTTCTGGTGAGTATCTAGGTGGATGATGAACAATACTGCTGCCTCTGTGTGAATTTCATGTGCACACATGATAAAATCTATTAACCTTTAATGCGTAAAAGACATGATAGTGTGTTCAGTGATAGCGCTTGTGACTGATGCGTGGCATGAAGTGATCTTGATTTTTATAATGACATGTCAAACCTTTTCTTGTATTTCAATGTATTTCCTTCTTGGATGCATCTTGGTACAAATAAGACCACATAAATGCAATTCTGGTACTTCGCATTATAAAGGAATGAGAGAGAGAGTGTGTGAGAGAGAGAGAGAGAGAGAGAGAGAGAGAGAAAGCAGAAGCAGAACTAGAGAGTATAGAGACAAACAGTTAAAGGTAAACAGTAGAGACAGGTGAAGATGTATTGATGTACATGGAAGTAAAGTCGACCTTCGACCTTTAGTTAATGCTTAAGGTCGACCTGTAATGCCAGTACCATGACCTTCTTCATATGTAATACTTACTTAGACACAACCAAACATACATCACATATCAACATAAACGAGGTGGTCAGATGTTATATTCTGATTTATACATTAGAGGAAAAAATGTGGTTGGAAATTTAAATAAAAAATAAATGTACATGTAATGATTTAAAGCTATTAAAGTAAAAGGAAGAATCATCTCATGAAAACAGGTGTAGGTACATTTTAACCTAGCCTTTAAAAGGATAAGTCACAACAATGGAAATTAGGGAAATAAAACCTACATTCTGCTTAATCAAGGACTAAATTTTATTTCATTTTGACTATGAAAAACATTTTCTTTAAAGTTTATTACCTCTTGATGTTTGACCTTATTAAAGCTGCAATCTGTAATTCTTATTTTTTTTAAGTGGGTCAAAACTAAACAAAAAATTGTTATTGAGCAATAAATGGTGAAAACTACTAAACTGATAAAGCGGGTCGGATGTGATCTGCTCCTTAAAGTAATAGTTCACCAAAAAATGAACATTTATTAATCATTTATATGGTATATGGCTACCCAGTCCCAAACTTGCCCCCCTTACCTCACCCCTGGCTGGTTTCCCTTACTGCCTGTCATCCCAGCCCTGGTCACCCAGTCCCGGCATTGTCCCCTTTACCTCACCACTGGCTGGATTCCCTTCCTGCCCGTCATCCCAGCCCTGCAGACCCAGTCCGGCGTTGCCCCCTTTACCTCACTACTGGCTAGTTCCCCAACCTGCGGTCATCCCAGCCCTGGCTAGCCAGTCCCGGCCTTGCTCCCTTTGTCCCCACCCTGGCATCCCCCCTACCTCCCCTGTCCTGGTCCCCCAGACCTTCTCCAGCGTCTTTTGTTTCTCTTGTCCTGTGTCAAATCGCTTTCGATGTTTTCCATTCACACTGACCCTCCAACGCAGTTTTCTTCTGCTTGTACTGACTTCCCTTTATTTCTAGTCTTGTTCCATAGTTACTTTTTAGTATTTAGTTTTGAGATTCCCACCCCTAGTTTTGTCACTATTTCCCCAGTGCCTTTTGCCTCTGACCACTGCTCTCCCTCTGTCTCCCACAGTTTCTTGCTGGCGTCCCGGGTTTCCTAGCTGTTGATTCCACGGCAGCCTCTTGCTACTTGAGTCTGCAACAGGTTTAGATTCACTCCCCGAGGATTGTCTCTCTACGTGAGTCTGCAACGTGTTGAGTTTCCCTCCCAGTGGATTGCCTTTCCCAGAATGACCCATGATCAACCGAGACCAGCCACTGCCTCCCTTCAACATCCTGCGGGCCCTTCTGCGGACCCGGGTTCTGCTGCCAGTGAAATTGTCATTATTTGGCTTTGAGTGCTTTGTCTTTTGTTAAATAAAGGATTTTTTCCCCCGCATCGGAGTCCATGGCTCATGAGTCATAACAAAACGATGATAGAATTTTTATTTTTGGATGAACTATCCGTTTAAATTGTGAGGAATACAGTTTCCCGGTCCAAGTCTCCACTAGTTAGTCTTATCACATTTTCATGCAAAACTATTATAAAGGCATGATGTGCACCACACACAAAATCTCTGACATAAATATTTTAATAAACTAAAAAAAAATTCTGTCCGTCCATCTAGAATTTCATGCAAATAAAGGTTAGCATAGTGTTTTTATTGTAGTTAAACAGCATGTCATGGGTGTATGTAAGCATTTTTCATTGTTCCCCTTTCTTGGTGCTTGACGTCAGACCTAACAAGTGGCTAGAGAGGCAAAAGTTACAAATTAGCTTTAAATAATTCCTTTTATTCTTAACAAAGGATGAGTCAGACAACTAGGTTGATTGGTAAAGTCAGCATTTAATATCAACTAATATTTCTGTTTAACTTCAATAATGCATATTAAAAAGAGATTAAAGGCAGAGATGTCGTTTCCTAAAGGGGTTTAGCGTTGACAATTCGAGCACGTTAAAACACAGCATGTTGTCAGCGCACTAAATCTCTCACTAAAAACTCCTATCTAGAAATTCTGCATTAAAGCATCCCGCCTGCAGCCATAAAAGCACTGCTTTGGTACCAAAGTCACAATCTTTGATCAATTTCAAGAGACTATCTGCTGGACTCTCCTGCTGCTAGTGCTGTTCCCATTATTCCCATTATACCTCTTTTTTGAGGCCTTTAATAGTTGTTCTGTAAAGTCTTAGAGATGCAGCCTTATTAAAAATTACACATGCACGCATTCAGGCGGTCGTCTTAAGTCGTTCCACCAAGTTGTGGTTCCAAAAAGTGTTGTGTAAGTATCTCTTACAATGACAATTTAAGACTTTATAATAATGTAACAATGCAAAGAAAAACATAATAGTCTAAAAATAGGCCATTAAGCAAATGTAAAACGATTATTAAAATATAACCCAGACAGTTCAAAGATTCAGTGCAGAGCAAGCCAAGAACAGTGGAAACATCCTGGTGAGCCATGATGTTCCTATAAAAACATGAAAGAAATCACTCTGACAAATCGAAACAGATGATTTGTGTGATCATCTCTACTACCTCAGACCAGACTATAACTATGCAGGACACGTGAACGTGTCAATCACAGCTGATCAAAAGATATGTGGAAAAAAAGTGGAAACCTGAAAGCTGGAACAGAATATCAAACCCGACATACTGCGAGGTGTCAAAATGGCCAGCCTAATGCACTCTGTTCACATATTAAAGCCAAACTCTGCCATTCGTTTAGTTTTCAGCAAAGAAACCGCTTCAAAACGGTGAAAGAAATGTTTAACTGCCCCTAATGTCAACAAGACAAAAGAGCTCATTGGCTTCAGAGGGCAGGGGGGAATTCACGCTGAAATGAGTACAGATGAGAAAGCGTTAAAAGAACAGACCGCGAGGCACAGCATGACCTTACCTGAGCCAGAACAGAAAATGGAAAGAAGAAATAAATGATCGGGTTCATTGGTGTTTGATATTTCAAAGAAGTGTTGTCTTTAACAGAAAGGTGATGTCACAGACACGAGGTCGTGCTTTTGCTTTTGCGGATGATATTTAAGTATTGTGTAAGAGGTTTCATTGAGGTTATGCCTGTAAAAAGGTTTCAGATGCTATTTAATGCAAGACAATAAAATTCTCAAACGCAGCGTCATTCTCCATATAATTACTTTAGCGCGAGTGCCGACTAGTAAATAAAAGCACGGGACCCTTCTCACAAGGCTCAAGAATACAAGACATCCAATTTGTCGGTGTAAATAAGTATTATCTCTACGTGATCTGTCAGCAACTTCGAGCGACAGGCATTTGTAGCCAAAACGAGATTAGATGAATGAGCGAGGATGGATAAAGGCCATCTAAACTAGCGCTGAGAGGATTAAACCTGTGCCAGAGAGGCCGTTTCCAAACCTCCAGGGCTCTCCCGAGGGCTCCCGCAGGCCTATTGACGATTTTTTCGCTTTGACCTTTCACATGATTGAGGGATTGTGAGATATTACGCACATTTCAAAGGCAACGGCGAGTCACATCGAGTGAAAAATACAGTGCTTATATAAGAGCTAAGCACCATTATTCAAAGACGGCGGATCTATGACAACAGCCATATACAGAGTCTTTTGTCAAACAAATGAATTAACACCAGACTCCTGTGTGTGCGTCTCGGTGGCGACACTTGAAATGTAGCATATGTCCGGGACACGTGGGCTAATTGATTTTAGGAGGAATGCGATTCTTCATATGGGACGTGGAAATTGATTATCATTTCCCCACCAGTGCGCCGCAATCTCATAGGTCATAATCATTGAACTTCGGCAAATATTGAACGAGGATCTAATGGTCGTGATTCACAGCTGAATGGCTGCATGTGTATCCAGTTTTATTGTAATAAAAGCAGATCAAAAACCTCAAACGCAGCAGTCTCTCTGACTGAAGACGCTTCTGGACTATAACTCGGTTTGGTTATTGATTGTGAAAGAATACGTCAGGGACCTCAAACCCCTTGACCCAGGAAATTCCGTGACTTTTTCCATGGCATTTCTATGATGTTTCAAGATCATGCTTGCGGGATAAGGATCATTTTTAATCGGTTTACATTATGTGTTCATTCCAAAATCGAAAAGTGGTGTTTGTCAGCATTTGTTTGACAAATCAGTGTGAATGAGGCTTTACCAAAAATATTTGATAAAACGAAGAACGAAAAGAAAAACTATAATAATCCCACAGGAAATCAGGCAAACACTGAACACTATTTGTATCAGTTATTAATATGTTGTTGATCTTCTCTTGTAGTAATATTTCGCAGTCATTCTCTACGGCCTTGACTCTATAACTTTTGCACAATCCTCCTTAAATTCTTCTAAACACTTTGCGCTCCAAGCACAACTATTTTAATAGTGCATACAAATCTGTGATAACATATTTGCACAAAAGGCAAACATTTCAAAGGTATTTTGGACATTGCAAATCATTTTAATCACTAAATGAACATTAATCTATACCCATAAGGCACCAGTGAAGCTCAAATGAAGGCATCCATTCCAATGAAAAGGCTTAACCTTGACAGGAGAGAGCATGATACCTGTAGAAGGTCACCTCACACATCCCTGCAGCTTATGATTCAAAGACTTCAAAATATATATCTTCCAGTATATGACGGGCCATCTCTGCATTCGCTTCATGTCAGAGAGTAAGCAAAGACAAATTCATCACTCTCCACCCAATACCACAGCGGCACATCTTTATGTGTCCCAAAATACCTCAAAATGTATCTATTGCAAAATGCAAAAAGACTGTATATGTACGATATACAGTATGTGTATGATTCCAAAACAAGCATAATTGACCAGCATAACTCCAAAACAAAGAGTTCTTTTAATAAATCCACAAAAGTAAATCCACAAAGGAACAAAACCAACATGTAACCAAACAATACCGGACACTGAAGAAAGGAAAACATGGGTCTTAAATAAAGGAGAGAATGTTATCAGGGAGAACAGAAACAGGTGTGGGGCAATTAACAACCAAGGAAACTAATGAAAGAACACAGGCAAACTAGAACACAGAACAAATCCCCCACACAACCGTGATGTATGTATGTATGTATATTCATATATATATGCAGACCTGTCTGTCTCCTTTTAATCAAAACTGGTTTCTTAACCTTTCCATTTCAGTGGATTTCAAGGGCACTTTTCATCTTATTATATCATTTAATATATTAAAAAGAATATCACACACTTTTGAGTAAATACTATATCATTCCACTGGACATGAATTTAGGGCTGTGAAAAAATATGTATATATTGCAATATTTTTTTCTCTAATATCGATAACATTTATTTAAATCTGGTCATATATATACAGCCAAAAGCAAGTGGAAGCGAGAATGGCGAAAAATATAAGAATGCTTCAAGCTCTGATGTGTTGGTGTGCTTCGGTTTGAAAAATAAGTCACGGAGTAATGATTTATATAAAATAAATGCTGTTTGTAAGCTTTGCAAGTCATGACCCACCGTGTCACTTGGCTACTGCAGTGCATTAGACAAAAAATGTATTCCAAAAGGTAACAATGACATTTATTGTGCTTTCATGGATGTGACACTAGTGCATATACAGCACGGATGAACCAGTGGTTTAAACTGCCCTTGTTCATCGTTTTAACTGTAATGGACCACAAAAGCCAAGTGACTTCCGTGAGCTACCCCTGTGCTACCCACTTGAGGGGGGCAATCCACAGTTTGGGAACCCATACCTCTGATCTAAAGGTCCATGCATCGCACATCATGGCCACTCTGCATAGGTAAGGGATGTTTTTACACTTATCCTTACAGAAAACCCCAAGTGGTGCACAGCCAGTGTTGGGTGTAACAAGTTACCAAGTAATGTTACTGTAATTTAATTACTTTTCCCTTGAAAAATTAGGTAGGGGATTACTATTATTTTGGTCACTTTATTTTAAGGTAGAATTCTCAGTATTAATAAACCATAAACTATGACCAAGTAAACTACTAATGTGTTGCTTATTAATAATTAGTATGGTAGTTGTAGGTTTAGGTATAAAGTAGGATTAGGGAAGTAGAATATGGTCATGTAGAATATGTGCTTTAGAAGTACTAATAAACAGCCAATATGCAAAAAATAGGCATCTAATAAGCAACTAGTTAATAGTGAGAATTGGTCCCTATACTAAACTATTAACATTCATTTTTCTGTAATTTAAGTACAGTTACTTTTGATGTAAGTTAAAAGTAATACTTTGTGTAATGTATGAGCCTCAAGGCACCCTGACTAAATATGACTTTCTTCTTGAAGAATAATGCAGTCATTATTATTGTCAGTTATCAGTTATAATACCACATATCATTTAACTTCCAAGTGTTAGAATGGGACTGACTGGGGGGGAATTTTTTGAATTTCCAAAAAGTGGTATTATATAGATATTAACGTTATCTATATAATAGACGGTATCCTATTGGATCAAATAAAATAATGCAGCGTTCGTCACCGGAATTCTCGACACGCCTGTGTTATTTGCCGGAAAAACAAGCCTCTGGTTCATGCGCAACCAAGGGATACCGGAAGCTAGACATTAACAATAATAGCGCTGTAAATCTGGATATTTCTCACGTTGTGCGTGTATGTTTGCATAAAATCCATGGATTGCGCACCTGCAGACCTCAGCGGAATAACGTGGATTTAACTGCTTTTCGTGGACAAGTTAGAACGTTAACTGTTACACACACACCGTGAAAGCATAACTAGTAAGCTGTGAATGATTTTTCAGCCTAAGCACGAATGATTCCAGACGAGTGCAAACCAAACGAACCTGCAGTGTTCGCCCCTGTTCATTAGCAAAACAAACAGCTTGCCGCAGCTAAACATATTAACGCACATAATGTATTCACATTCATACAGTTGTTTCCATCTGCACTTATATATAGTAAGTTTAACACTGGCTTTGAATCTTCTATTTACCCCGTGGCTGACTTAGCCTTCTTCGCCATCATATGCTAACGTTATCCTCCTATATTTACGGTACAATTACGTCAATTCAGACTGTTGATAAATATTACTCACATCTGCAGTTTTGTCTCGTTCAGTTGGTCTCGATCCCTCTTGAGGACCCACTTTGAAGCTAATCCTGCTTGTACTGTCCCAGGTTGAAAAAGCACTCCGGCTTGAAGTGATTCGCGCAAACAAGCAGGTTTTTATTTATGGTTTCCGAGGGATTTCCACTAAAATTAAAATAAATCCACTGCTATCTCCTCCTAGGATTGGACTCTGTGCAGCGAGTACATTGCATGCGCTGTCGCTTGTGAAAACAACAATGGCGGAGTGCGGTGGTTGAAACTGTGTTGATTTAGGGGTGGTAACATTATTATAAAATCTGCTTTGAACATCACAACCGGAGTGAAATCTGAACAGCTCGATTTCTCAAATGCTTGCAGTGAAAGGCAAACCAAAACAAACTTACTGGGTTCCTTTTTTTTATGTTTCTGGGTTGCTAGATGCACCGGGGACCCTGTGTTTTGACCCTGGAGCAGTGTCGAGACGTTCTTTCATCGATGGGCGCACTTTTTGGAGCTTTCTAGAGACAAAAAGCAGATGACAAATGCATGAACGAAGCATCTTCTGTCTCAGAATCTGAGTTTTTTTTTTCATCTCTTCCATTACCAATCGCACCCGTCACTTTGCCGGATGAGTTTTCCTCTAATGTAGTGTAATAAGTGGTATGACGGGTGAATGGACAGAATTTATCCTCCCCCGCTTCAGCTCTGAATGAAACTGCTAGACATTTGATATGAGCTTATTATCTGGTATTTTAAGACATTGTGTAAGTCTGTTTTTCTCCACCCACGAGGATTTTGTTGAGGCGCGGCGTGGACGAGTTCAGTCTTCTATGTCATCCGGCCTAGGGGACGCTTCCGAATAACAGCTTGGACAGATAGCTTTCTACATCTGCCTCCCGAATCCTCTCTTTTCCGCGGCTCATGGGCAGAATTACGTGGCCCGCTGCGCCGTAGACACGCAAATGCTCTGGATTCTTGCAAACTGACAGTGTGCCTTTGAGTTGATCACGCTTAAAATACAATTTTCAGAGCAGTTTTGATAGCATGGCTGATCTGCTTGTTGGTAAAATGACCTAGTGACTTTTTTCTCCAAAGTGAATATGTGTAGTGTACAGTATATGCATTTATTATACGTCTATTAAGTAAGCATAGACTGTGTATTTTTTTCATTCTTTGCTGCCAGATGTGCAGAAGTTACACAGCAGCTTAAAACTAAAGTAGAAAATTGTTCATAAAACCAAGCGTATTAAATATTGGGCCAATCCATCAAATTTCTCTTTTAAATTCTGTCAGAAATAAGGAGGATTATCTTTAATAACCCTCATTATATTTTAATCTTATCTGCGACTCCTTCTTTTGGAAGTCTTCGCTATGGCAAGCTATTTTCCTCGAAGCTCTTTGTTAGTCTCTGACCAGACGATACAGCATGCCATGCTGTTGAATGCATTTCATTAACAGCCACTATGGTCCGTCTCTGAAAAGGTTAAAAAAAAGCTTGCCTGAAATGTGTTATTCACTTAGGTTTCTAGCTAAGTGCATGGAAGAGATATGCCAAATGGATTTTGTCCGCTAATGTAAAGTACACATTTCACACATTCCCTGTGAATCTTAACATTTACATTTAGAAAGTTCTTCATGCAGGCTACTCACATCAGTTTTTTAGTCATAGTTATGTGGAGGCAAGGTTATCTTGCGATGATTTTGAACTGTTGTGGGGCAAGATTTGCAAACTATTAAGAGCATTTCAATTGCTATGTACTTGGGTGACACTACGTTGGTGTAAAAAGGGATTAATACTAAAGAACAGCATGTACTTAACTGTGGATTTAATATATGGAGCATCTTGTAATTATAAATGATCATGCACTGATATAGAAATGCCCTAACAAACACACAGAGCACCCTAGCAACCACATAGCACTGCCCTGGCAACCGTCCAGTACACACTTGCTTTGGCGATTTGTATGGACAAACAACACTTCATTTTGAAGATATTAATATCATCTTATTTTTTATTTCGAAAGCGCCCTGATATGCATTTATTATAATCTGATATCCACAGCGCATTAAACTATATTTTTAAGAGTATATGTAAACCCAGACGAAATAAAATACACACAAGACATATCCCTTCATAAACATTCAATATATTCAGCCGAGTATAACATTGCCCTGAAGTCAAAAGACCCAGATGGGTGGTAAAATTTTCTTTTATCCCCAGTACATATTGAAGCAACCAACTGGAGTTAATTAATAACCCCCCATCCACAAGGACGCATGCCGTACCTTCTTCTGCCGTGTCTGAAAGGATCTCTTCAACATATAACAATTCTTCCGCACCTCATAAACTTTTATACTCACTTTTAATCTGCTTCATTTTAATGTGTCCTCAAATCATGCTGTATTTAATTTGTATCATTTAAGGTTAAATTCTGACCTCATTGGCCGGCTTTATGTGCCAAAGGCAAGCTGTGATAGTCAAAGCCATAGTACGATGTGATAATTTCTGGGAAGGTCTATAGGTCACACCTTTGAATGTGCTGAATGTGGATTTAGGATTGTAAGCCTGTAAACCTGCAATACACGCCAAGCAAGACCCTATCTACCCCTTCTATGTATACACGTTTACTTTCATAATCTTTGAAGGGCTGTGTATTGGCAAGTGCCTCCCGATGTGATACATATCACGATAGATTGGTCACATTACAATATATCGGCATGCATTTCGATACGATACATGTTTGCGATATATTGCATATATAGTAAAACATGCGTGGGGAAATTTTGTTTTGCCTGGGAACATCGCTTTAATGATACTTACCAAGTGATACTTATTTTAAATCATAAGGTCATAAAATTAATATTTTTTTTCTTTTTTTCTGGTATAGATATCAAAAAGTTTACATATTTTGTTTTTGTTTTTAACATAAACTTATATATTTTTTACGATTTCTTTCTGAAAAAAAAATCCCAAGTAAATGTATCTTTAATAAAAAACTTTGCAGATTTTTGTAATGGAAAACTGTCATGATTCCACCCCACCTTGTCAGGTATTTCTTGTTCTAGAGGTGGAATCATACAGGATCCTCTGTTTCATGTGGGAGAGAGACGATTTCTTCTCTCTCTGGTCTGCGTCATCGTTCCTACCCTCCTGTTTCCTAGTTTGTGTTAATTAGCTTCCCTTGAGTGTTAATCCCTTGCACCTGTTCCCTCTTGGTTTCTCTCCCTATAAAAACATCCTCATGTTTCATTGTCCTGTGCGCGTTCATTGTAAGCTGTACTTTGTCTATAGCTGTTGTGCTTCGTGCTGTGTAGAAGTTTATCCTGTTCCCTTGTCTACCAAGTCCTGTTTCCTCCGTGTGTATTAAGTCTAGTTTAGTTAATGTTGGTGTTGTTCTAGTGTTTGTTTTTGTAGTTTAGTTAGTCCCTGTTCTTGTTTTGTTTAAATATATTACTCTGTCTTGTTTTCACCCTCGTGGGTTTTGTTTTGTCCTTTGTAAAAATAAATATCTGTTTACCCAATCCATCATCTCGTCTTGTCCTATCCCTGCCTGCAATTGGGTTCGATCCTTGAGAGTTTCATGACAGAAAACATTATCTCTTAATACAATGTCATATGTTCTTCGAGTGTGACTGACCAAGAAGCGTATAGAAAAAATGAATTAATACATAATAATATTCATTTATTAGTAACAAAGCTGAGATAGATGAGTGTTTGCATCACTTTTCTTGGCTGCCCGGAATATGTGAGGGATGCAGGATACGTTTCATTCTTTCTAAAAAAAACATTTATTGTTAGCTTTTATGACAAATTGTTTATGATGTTTAATCATTTGTAAGTCACATTGAATAAAAGATTTACAAACTAGAAGAAGTAAATTGAGTGAGGAGCAAGTGGAGCAATAGAATGCATGGAGTGTGGAAGGAAAACTAAAATCCACTCAATGTGCAAAATTTGATGCTTCTTTTAATTGTTGGAGAAAAGAATTGTGCAAACAAACTAGTCAAATTGTTAAAAACATAAATTATTGATATTAGACCGAAATATTTCATTTTAGACATTATCCAAGAATGGATTTTTTAAAAGAAAGGCATCATCTTGAACTAAGCTTTTCTATTGAATATCAGCCTTGCTGATGTTAAGTATAACAGAGCACCTACTCATGTCATATATGTAAGAGTATCCACCTACATACTATTATAAATGTATAACAGGATCAATGTATTACAAGCCCACGAGCTTCAAGAGACAAAGAACAGACTTCTCTTTGTTTCCTCCATTTACACACTATACAACCATTTCAGTAATTATGGAACCATGGGAAGACTTCTTATCTGAGAAGGCGTACTTAACCCCTCCACTAAAAAGCCAAGCCGTGTTCTAAAGGTGAGACAGAAACTGGCAAATCGTGATTTTATGGAGTATATTCTGGGTGAAGGTCTGTTTGACAGTAGGGGTGAGACACTGAGGTGTCAGACGGGAACGCCATTGCAGCCAATTAGGGGCTTGGAATCAGAATGACCAGGGGATAAATAAAGCATGAAAAAATGAGTGCGCCGCACACACTGTGAACTCAAGGTGAAACTGAGTAAGTAATTACGATGGAAACAGGAGTCAGGGCTCGGCTGGGGGGGACGTGATGGAGCCAGAGCCAAAATATGACCGGTAATGAGTGTGGCTACAGGGATGACAAGAGATTAGTTTATTTAAACTATTCTTTACAATTAAACTATTATTTACAATTATTTTTGTGCTTTAAAATGAGTGGATACGAAGAGGTTGACGGGGTACAGGATAAACTTTCTAACACTGAATGCCCAAATCTGTAGTTTTCTGGAAAGCGCCGCCTTCAGAGTTTACACAGAGAGGATAACGATTTCTTCACGAACAAACCACCTTATGTGATATTCTATACAATTTTCATATGGAACCACACCACCAAAATGGTTCTTCTAAGGAATGCTTTAGCGCCTTCATTGTAAAGAGTGTAGTGTAGCATCTGGTCGTGTGCACTGATAATTCCATCAACCAATTACACGTCATTTCGTCTTTGTTAAAAGGTTGAGAGGGTCATCAAGAACCCGTTGGTGAGAAGTCCCAGTCATAACAGAGCCTTCAAGATGGCAAAATGGGCATCAAGTAAACACCGACAACCTCCAACGAAGACGCCACACAATCTGCCAGTCTCTATTGCTCTTCAAAGACAAATTAATCTCTCTTGATGTCAACCATCTCGGCTGTCGGCACAACACAACGTTCTCATTAAGTGTAGACGTTGTCATTTGAAAGCGCAGGCCAAGCTGATAAGCACTCGACAGAGACACAACAGGCAAGTGCTGTGGTGTAATTTCAACTTCGACAAGCTTTGAATGTCTAAAACCAGCAGTGAGCTTGTCAAACTCATTAAAGTGAACGTTGGTCTGAAGTTCCAGATGGTGAGCTACAAATCTGTTAACACAGGGCTGTCGCAACAACATAACACCTACGGTTTGAACTCTTAAGACATAAAAACACAAATTGACCATACTTATAGCTGTATATTATAGTCATTTCGGAAAATTATATAAACGTTGTAATGACTATCCACACCCGGTATGAGAATAGCACATCTGCACAGGATTTCATGCATAATGATGTTTAATTGTACTGTAGGCAATGATGTTTCAAAACGAAACACTGGTGGACTGGAAGCTCACGGGCGTGGAAAGCAAGTGGCCATTTATTTAACAAACACGTGGAGATGTGTGGTTACTCTGACCCCGCATATGCCGGTGAATAATTCACAATGAGATAACAGCGGTTACCATGGTGAAGAGTACGTCCTCAGTCTACAGGAGGACTACACAAAGGTAACTGTCTCATTGATCTATTCATCCCAATGGACTTTTTGTCGATCTCACTAAAGCCAGAAGGCTAAACCTTTGAATACACATTCAATGACTGTCAATTTCCATGTAGTCATGATAACTTGTCCGCAGTGACGTCTTCGGAGCATAAACAGTGCTTATAAATACTGTACAGTACCGTTTTTGTACGTACAAGCTTAGTTGCATGAAGACATTTTCCAGGTGTTTTTATTACGTTATCGTAACTCGTTTCCCACATATTACTTCGCCAGCATTATATATGGAAATTAAACTCCAACGTTCTCATTTCGCCCAATAACATAAATGTGACCTGTGGAGATATGATACATTTGCATATATATACAACACAAATAAAGTGTCTTTTGATGAGAAAACACAAACATGCTTTAATCAGAGATTGGCCGTCCCTGAGGTAATGGCACCAGGCATTAATATAATGAATGCAGCCTTGTGGATTAAATTAAATATCCTTGCTGTCTATGCAAACGCTTCTGGTGTATTAAAGGAAACTCTTTAATTGTTAAAAGACATGTTTAATTTTCTGTATTTAGTTGTGAGTTAATTGGTACCTGGAATGCGGTGAAAATAACTACATTATACATTAAAGGGGTGGTGCCACAGTTTTTCATGCATTCTGACTTCTATGCCGGCCATGAACCACACGTGGTAAGTGAAACTTGAGGCTAAAATGCACTACAAGACTTTTGCTTAGATTTTGTCCAGAATTTCATTCTGGACTTTTCTGGACAATCTCATATTAATCTTGAGTACCTATATAGTAGTTTTGCATACTTCTCGTATCTTCGAAGAGTATTTAGTTTGATCACATGTATAAAAGATAGATACAGCTTTACGATTGTTTCTGAAATCATAAGGCGCGTGCGGGGGGAGGGGTAGGCTGAACTAAAGCATGTGCGCACCCATTGTCAACAAAACACAGACATTAGTTTTGCGGTTCATGTCCGGCATCTTTTAGCGCTGGGAAGGCTCCATATATCCGTTTCTAATGATCTCCAAATCCAGCGTTATATCCACCGTTTATATAACATTTCTCACCCAAATGCAGTAAACAAACACCTGAACTTCACGAACATATGCTCCCTCTCTCCCTTGCTTACAAGTGAAAGTGACGTCTGCGCATGCTCCTTCTCCTGCTCTCCTGTGGCCGTGTCACATGCTTTTCAGGGATTAAGAAAAGTTATTACGAAACAGTTTTACATGTTCGAGAAAAACTTTCCGAAGCCTGTACGATCGCTGGGGGAGTGTATTGAATACAGAAATACTACGCAATACACCCAACTTGTTTTTTGACAAGTTGACCATGTTAAGCATGAGAAGACACCACGTTTAACATTAACAATTGTCTGTTATAAATGTTGTAAATATTGCCGCTGTTTAAGCTTCCATGTGGGCAGCGGAATACACATGAATTTGTTGACTAGGCAGAAATGGCAATTATATCATGTCACTTCATAAGTGTGCATGTACAAAAACACTATTTTTGCTCCTGCGGGTTATACTATTGGGTTAAACTAATAGTTCAAACTAGATTCTGAGATAGTAGTTGGTTGTTAGCCGTTAGCGCATAGCGCTATAGCTACATAGCAGCTAACTTGCTTACATTAGCTACATAAGGTAGGTTTAGGTAGCAACGCCAGTAAAATTCGTCCAGTTAAAAGTTGTCCTACCACTAGAATAATTTGAGAGACATTCATTTAAGGTCAAAAAGTTGCTCGTTATCACTTTAAAAGAAGTCTTAATCTTTAACTTTATATTTAAAAAATCTTAGTGAGAAGTAGGACTTTTTCAAGAGTATGACACTTTTATAAAGAAGCTAAAAGCAACTTTCAGTAAAGTTTAAGACTGATTTTCAAGTTCTGACTGAAGTGATGTAAATTAAGCACCGCGGCGATTTAAACACAAAATGGCCGCCCTTGACCTCTAAAGTCACACCAGCATGGCACAATTTATTCATGACTGAATTAAGACATTACTTAATTCAGAAATTACATTAATATTGAATTATATATTTTTTTATTAATTACAAATCCTTAAAAAAATTATTTACATTTGTTTATATTATTATATAATTTCATTAACTTCCTGTCCATGGTATTGGCCTCTACACTGCCATCTAGTTACTCCAATTTGGCATATAGTACCTAATCAAAATCGCAACTAAAACTAAATATCTAGCTCTTAAATAACTCTTTGGTCATTTTTTAACGCAATGCAACTTGTCTGATTGGATTCATCGATTTATGCTAAACCATGCTAAAAGTGCTAACGCCAGACCCAAAGATCGGCCGAATAGAATCCAAAAAAGTTAAACTCCATTAATTAACTCTAGGGAAGTTGGAGAATGAGCCTATTAAAAAAAACTTCCTTTATGAGACCTCTTCAGCTCTCTTAAATAATTTAGGAGCTGAGAACTAATCTTAACTTGAACCTTAAAGAACACTTTTATTCTTAAGTGTAAGAATAAGAGTAAAATTGCTACGTTCTTAGAATTTTGACACTCTTGAGAGTACAATTTTACTCTGAGTGGCTTTATACATACGAGCCAAGTTTTACTAAACAGGGTGAAATAGCACGATAGCGAAATTGAAAAAAGTGCAGAATTTGAGTGGAGATTTCCGTGAATGAATGAATCCTCTTTTCAGGTTAAATAAAGCGCAATGGCTGTTTATTTGTTCTTAACCATACATGTCAACATTTGGGTTAGAGAATCTGGTAGAACAAAATGTCCCTTTCGCCCGAATTCGTAAGACGTTTGTGGAGTCCCGTCAGTTGTAGTTTGCTCAAAGGTGAAATAAGCTTCTTGAAGAGGTTTTGCTCATTAATCTACTAAAAGCGGAATGCAAAGTGACACGCGCCACAGATCCCCAGCGGATTCAGGTGACGTTAGAGCTAGTAGTAGTTTTTGTTAGGCCAAAAACGGACTTTGCGCTGCTAGTAAATCTAGTAAAATAATAATTCTACAACAATCACATTCAATCATAAAGATATAATAAATATAAAAAGTACGAGAAAGGCTCATATAGATTCTTTACAATGAATATTTCTACAAGAAAATTCAGAAATGAGAAGTGATCACTGTACCATATGAAAATCATACAACAATGTAAATAACAATTGTATACGTGTGAAAGTATGAAACAAAGGGGAGAAAAAGTCAAGCAGTCGCTCGTAGTAAATACAAATGTGAATTTTTACAGAATCAACAACAATGTGACCGATAGCTGCTTGATGTTGGCGTTTCCATAACAGTGAACTTTCAGACGTCGCAGTTTAGGCTGAGTGACGGGTGAGGGTTGTCAGAGCATCACGCTTCCATGAGCAGATGGTGCGTTTCAGTGGTACTGTAGTTTAAAAAGAAACCCGCGCAGAGGAAGACCACAGATGTGTCATCCTTTGTTGAAGAAAAAGTAAAAGAAACTTGTGTCAGGCAACTGTGCTCAGTCAACATTTTTACCTGCGTGGATCTACTCCCTCTAATGAGACAATTGTTGGCATGAGGGGGAGAGGTGCTGCTCGGACACGTGGGACGCAGAGAGATCCGACTGTGCACAGTGTCAGCTAAATCTCGCTTCAAAGGCCGTCCTCTCTTCTCTGCATATCCCATCTTTCTTCTCAGGGATAAAGCTGTTAATCAATCTAGCTAACTTTAGCAAGCAAAGAATTCCGTTCATTTTACCAAGCAACCAGCTGTGTCAAGGACAAGGAAAAAACAAGTAAATCCTACTTTAGTTTTTTGTGTGTAGGATAATTTTTATAAGAGAGCTGCAAAACCTGTGACCATTAAAAACATTTACAAATCTGTAACTTTTGCATCTTTGCAAGAATTTGCAGGTTTCTTTTCATACTCATTGAAGTTTACTAAATTATTCATTAATTTGATTTTATTTGTGGTTTAGTTTAGTTTAGTTTAACTACATTATGTATTTGACATCCTTTTTGTTTTAGTTTTAAATATATATTTTTTTACAAGGAATTGGTTTGTTTACATGGGTGTTGTATTGAACACAGTCTACAAAAAATCTGTCACAAAAAAATCAACGTCTTAAAAAGGAAATTTTCAGCTAAATCGTACCTGAAAATCATGTTATAAAACACTGCAAATGGAGATAAAGGTAAGGAAATATTCTCAAAAGATAAAATAACAACAATTAGCACATTGGTTTGTTATTATATTCAACACGGTTTGTGTCATTTTGTATAGATTTTATGTAAAACAACTAAAGGGACGACACAAGTTGAGTTAAAGGTGACACAAGATGTTGCAGAAATAACAAAGATTTGTAACGTTTTTAATGTAAACTTTCAATTTTTTATTTACTCATGTACAGTACTATTTATTTTATTGCTCAATAACTATTTTTGGTTTATTACAACCACAAAGAATAGCGGATTGCGGCTTACAAGTTATGTGCAGATTGAGCAGCATCTTAACAAAACATAATTTTTAGTGATAAGGGAACCTAAATGGTTCTTTCTTTACTTTAAGTAAATTGTTCTTTGTTCTTTTTTTATGTGAATAGCCATATACTACCCAGAGAATCATAAGTCTCGTGGTGACGGTTTATGTAATATGTCTTCTATCATGTTTTATATGATTAATCCTGCCACCTAAACACAATGAATTTTCAGCTCGACTGAAAACTGATCAGTATTGTGTATGAATCCATCAAACAGGTTCACAAAAACTCCATCCACCTGTTGCTTGTGTGTCATTGTTTGTTCTTGACATTAACTTTAAATGTTTTTAGACAGTTTACTGGATGTCAACATAATGTCAGCCGTGGCTTGCAGCCTCAGTAAACAGTTTACAGCACGACATCAGCGCAAATTACCCTTGTTATTACCGCGCCCGCCGCTTAGGAGCTAATATTTGCCAGCTCAGCTTTCAGACCTGAATTATGTGGGCTCTTAAAACTCCAGCAAACTTCACTGCAAGATTTATGGTTAAATTAAAAAGCCTAAAGTATTTTTGACAAGAGCAGACAAGGTTTCAGGTGAATATTCACCATATGCCCCAGGTGTGCCCTGATTCACCTTGTTTGTGTAAACACTGGCGCCAATCCTCAAGGGCATGACACACAAAGACATCATGGACACCCTTTGACCTCCGTTTATGCAGAAAAAGAAAAGATGTTAACACCAGTCGTGCGTTTGAAGCCACGCATGTCCGTCTTTTAAATAACAGACGGCTGATACAGGATATGACACTTATAGTGGGGTCGTGAGGTTAGCGATGTGTTTCTGAAAAGAGATGCACAAACATACCCAGACCGTAAACAACATAATGCTCAACAGTTAAATGGAAATAAGATATGTGTGTGTGTGTGTGTGTGTACATGCGTGTGTCATGCTGTACATTTTTGGCTTGATGAATACATATTTAAGGTTGATTATAAGGACGTTTTAATAATGAACATTTAGTACTGTGTTAGGTAGCTTCTTGACCTCAAAACCACAGCTAAGCGAAAAAGAACAAAATATTTTTAATATCTTCAAATTAAAAACAAATATTACATAAGCAAACTATAAAAAAAACTGACTACCACAGAAAATAAAGGACCTTGAAGATTTTTTATAGTAGTCAATTTATTATTTTGTTTATATTGAATAAGATTAGTCTTAAAATAATAGGTTTTTTTAAACTAAAACAATGTTTAAAAGTTCCCAGCATGCATTGCACTATGTTTAATATGTTGGTTATTATTTTCAAAAAGCCTATCTATTTCAGTGTACTTAACAATAAAATAGTTTTGTTTAAATAAAAATAAAACTTTTGTTTAGTTTGTAGGTTTTTTAGGTTGAACTTGTTATTTTAATTAGCTATTTAAATTTTAATTAATTTTAAAAGGTAACAAAAAATGTATAGATGAATGAGTTATTTTAAAAATCAGTATCACAAGAATGAACAAAATATTAAGTTGATGTTCAAAATTGTTGATTTTTTATTGTAAAATTTGACTATATCAGGATGCCTCATGGTTTACATTTTCTTAACATCAAAGCCCTAAAATCTCTCCGCTGCAAACACCCGAGCATGAATGAACCCCATTCCCATCCTTACACAAACGACCGGATAACACACATCTTTTCAACTCAGGGCGCTAAAGTAACGTGGCATAAAAAGATTATATTCTCCAGGCTTTTGGTATTCAATTTGAATGTTCCTTTTTCTCTAACGCTTCTAAGAAAATAGACTATATTTCAGTCCCATCTTTTCCAGGGTCCTCTATACAATAGACCAGTGGCAGCACGCTGGATGACTGCCACCACACATCCGATGCAGAGCAGAAATAATCTCTTCCCGGACCGGAGGGAAACCAAGAGCTTTTCATCCGCTGCTGAAGACAATCATGTGACGGATACAGCAGGCAGTGATGATGATGGCTTTTATATGAACTGAATCATATTAAAAAAGCGTTAGCTCTTCTTCTGATGACACGAGTAAATGGAATATTTATCTGCGATCTGAGAAACGGCAGCGCGGGACCGGATACAGAAAAGTTGCTCCTGTGCTGTCTTTAGACTTATTTCAGGTGGTTTTGTCTAACACGGGACGTTCGGGTAAAATGATTATGCAAGACTATAATTTATGTGGAACACAAAAGAAGATTGTCCATGCAAGGGAAGTCAATGGGGTTTGGTCACCAACGTCCTTCAAAATATCTACTTTTCTGTTCTGCAGTAGAAAGAAATTCGAACAGGTTTGAAATTAAATGAGGATGAATGTTCCCTTTAACTTTTCTCTTGATTTATATCCTAAAACAGAAACTGCTTAACCATCTTAACCATCAAACGAACAAAAGAGTGAACACAAGCAGCCTTCCCTGTTTTGAAGCAGGGCATCCACCTCCACATTTCTGTCGTGCGCTTCCAGCGATTGAAGGACAGTGAAAACATCACGCCGGAGACCCGAGAACACGTTCATCCAACCCACACCGAGCGCTGCCCACCACCTCATCAACATGCAGGTCTTTGTCTCATCACAGCACATCAAGGCAAGTGAAGAAATGAGAACACGCGAGTCCCCACTTTCCCATGGAGTACCGGTTCACACGGGCCAAACTCCTGACCTAACCTTCTCAATCCTCTCCACGCTAAAGAGACCCGCACCTGGATTAATGCCGTTCAGACCTGGAATGTTAATGCTCCTACTTAAATGAGTGAGAAACTAATGGAGATTTATTGGCAAATGAAGTGAGGCTGAATGGAGGTCTTGAGGATCTTTTGCTAGCTAGCAGATGGAGAATTGTGTTTACCTGATAACGTCCCGATTCCGATATAATTGAGATTAGCCGTGCGCCATTATTTCCTATCAAACAATTTTGCTAAATGAATTTCAAAGTGACACCGGAGCTTATTCTGATATAAAGAAATTAATAAATATGATTTATACAAACCGTAGAGATGAGAAATCGAGGTTTCGTACTAATTAACCACCAGACGTAAGGTCAAACCAACCTTTCCTGCTCTACAAGGATGCTCGCAACTCACGAAAAAAGTGCAAATTGGTTCGGAAGGAAGAGAAAACTCCTCGGAGAGTAATTAATGATTTTCATGATCTTGCCTTGAAGGTGGAACTTTCTAAATTGCATCTCTAATCAGTATAAGCACTGTTTGTGTCAGCAATAACTGCCTTCAAATTAGCACTTCTATCATCATTACAGCTCATTCCCATGATGCTTGTGACACCGATAGAGATAAAGGCCAAAAGGCTGTTCGAAACACACTATGTCTTTTTAACCTTTAAGGCTCGCGGAAGGAAGACGATAGTGGCAATAATCAGAAAATGTTAAACTTGCTATCATGATGCATGATTCGGATGGGCTGTTTATGTATACCCAGTGAGCGTCATGCTATTATGTTCATTTGAAAGGGACGGTTCTCACAAGAACGCATATTCTGTCATCGTTTTTTCACCCTCATGTCATTCAAAACCTGTATCTTACATCTGTGGAGCACAAAAGAAGATATTTTGAGAAATGGTTTTGTTTTCATACAATGGATGTCAACGAGGGTCAATGTTGTTTGCTACCAGCATTGTTCAAAATATCTTCTTTTATGTTCTGCAGAAATAGAGTCATACAGGTTTGAAATGACACGAGGGTGAATAAATGATGACAGAATTTTCATTTTAGGGTGGACTAGCCCTTTAAATTCTACTCTGATTTACACTGTATTTCTACTTTTCTTTGAATACAAAATATGTAAAATTGAATGCAATTTTACATATTAAATGAAAGGTACACCCAAAAGTGAAAATTCTGTCTTCATTTACTCACTCTCAAGTTCTTCAAAATCTGTATAAATTTCTTTGTTCAATTGAACAAAACAGAGATATTTTGAAGAGTACGCGACAGCAGACCGTTCTGGGGAACTTTTGACCACCATTGTCATTTTTCCTACTATTATGGTCAATGGTGGCCAAGAATTGTTTGGTTACAAGTATTCTTCCAAATATCTTTTTCTGTGTCGCTAAAGATATTTACACAGGTTTGGAACAACTCGAGGGTGAATAAATTGCGACAGATTTTACATTTTTGGGTGAACTGTCCCTTTAACACTAAACACTTTTTGATGTTGCATGGACATAAAAGTAACCTGCCTACACAAACTGCCCAAAGGTACACTCGACTTTTCTTTGACCTTCCAGAGAGGCTGTTGATCCGTGTATTTGGCGACACAGCAGACCTTTTGATCCGTACTTTGTCCTGGGATCAACTTTGCCCTTCAGGAACTTGACCAACACAACTTACCCGGTTTCAGATTTCCTGGCGGCAACGAACTTAATACAAAGTATTATTGTGTAAATAATGTATAGGAAACATATCACCAGCCCAAAAACGCTAGGAGGGAAACATGTATGCTAGCCTCCCCCTTCTCCACGCTGGAGAGAAGTCATTTAGTCTGGAAATGAAATGAGCTCTGTGACCTTGGTGCTGAAGTAAGTTGCCTTTCTCTGTGCAAACACCATATCACTTGATTTAGTTGTAAAGGAAGCACTACAGGTTTTCAATGGTGCCAATTATTAAATAACCTCAAGAAAACATGTCAGAAAGGGTTCTTGGACACTTTAAAGCCGTAAATCACCACAGAATGAAGTGTCCTAATTGTCTCGCTTCAAGTAAAACCTTGTGACAAAATGTACCCTCAGTGCTCTCAGGTGAGGAGACCTGGTGCTTAAAAAGACTTTTCTAGAGCCTTTCAGAAGCCCAGTCATAGTAAACACATAGAAAAGGATCTATCTTTAGACACTGAAAGAACCTGAAGGGTCTTAAATGGTTGGGGAGAGAGCTAAATAATGACGCGGGACAGGAGAAGAGAGCTGAGGGAATTCTGGAAGCGGCTGAAGAAGAGATCTGAAGAAGTCTGAGAAAACTAGCCAATAAAAAAAAGATACCCTTAGCTCTGTATACTGTAGTAGGCTATAAGAGACCAGTTTTTTTATTGCATTTATGCTTTTGTTGTCCTTTTGATGTTTCAATTGCTTCCATTGTTTCCCTCATCTTTTAGTCGCTTTGGATAAAAACATCTGCTAAATGTAAAATGTAAATGAAGCCACATAATCTATGCATGTGCACAAATGCAAACATAAAAGCTTTGCCAAAACATCCACTCAACAAAACAATTCAGATACAACAATGAAATCAAGAAGAATTAGAAGAGTTTGGTTCCAAGATGTTTCAAAAATCTTATTTTTATTGTGTTATCATGTTTTTATCGTGGTAGTTGTAGCTGTTTTTTGATATTTTGCCTTAAATTAAAACCAACCTACAGCAGTTTGATTGACATAAATTTGAATGTACAGTAAAAAACATGATTTTTGAACCAAACTCTTCATTTACAGAAGAAACATCTGCTTATACAGAGCAATTACCACCAACCAAGGGGTTTCTTTGAAAGATTTTTATCTTGCTTTGTTTAATCTTTATAGAAGTGATTGCTTATTATAAAGTTATTATTTCCCTTTTAAACAATGTGGTTATGTCAGTAGTTTATATTCGGCTAGGCGCCCAGGGGCGGTGAAATATTTGCTTGTTCACGATAAATCAGACTACTAAAAATTCAAATTCTTGAAAAATGCATCTGCACATTGGCTTGTCAAAACTTACTATTTAAAATTTGATTTAATAAAATTCAATAAAAGTCCACATTGCATTTGGATAACACTTAACGTAAACTACATATAGCAGATTCATATACTTAAGAGTTTACTTTTCTTTTTTAAGTTATATTTTAAGGCTTTTCCCGCCATTATTTTTTAAGGGAACGGTACACACTCGACAGGAAAATGGGGGAGAGAGGGACGCAGGATTAGCAATCAATGTCGAGCCGGTATTCAGTGCACTGCCCACAAGGCTATAGGTTCCGACCAACTTCAATCTGAAAATAAAGTACTACGATTACTAGCTAGATGATCAACAGTATAATTTCAATACTACGGAATAAAAACGGGACTTGAGGAATGTTGATGGGTTTGTGTAGGGGCACACGAGACAAAAAGCCTGGAAAACAATGATTTAAATGATCTTTCAGGTCTCAAAACATCTCTGATATTATTCAATTGCTGACACTAAAGAAAAGGTCTGTGCAGAGCACCTGAAATCTGTCGTAAACAGAACCGAACAAAATCAAGTATCTAGCGACATTGTTTACTGCATCACAAGCGCTGCACTCCATTTGCAATTTATTTCATTTTTAATAATGTATTTGAAGGTGAAGACAGCACGGCGAGTTATTACAATCTCTCAAATTAATAACCGAAAATGTTGCCGTGCTCTGCCTTGAGGATATTCATATTGCGTTGTAGGTGATGAAGAATATTGTTTTTAATATCGTCCGTGCACGCGTATCTGTATGTGCGCAAACACTGACTGTCATCTCGGAGAGCATTCGTCTCATGAGTTCCATTGTTCAAAATGAAATCCAGAGTACACAACCCACAAGGCAACCTGACTGAGCAAATACAATAATTTAATTTAGCTTTCAATTACTCAAACATCCAGACCTTCTTTTAGCATTTAATTAAACCCTTGTGACTATATCAAATTAAATCCATAACAAACAGCTATATGCTGTATGACAAGAATGCCAAAAAACAAGCGGCGTAATTGAACGGCCACCCTGAAGAAACCACAAATATCCATCAAATGATATTCAACCAAACCACACCCGAGTTTGATATCATTTGTTCAATTCCAACTGAAACCCAAATCGAAACAGATCTTATTTTACAGACGTCATCGCAATACAAATCAAATCCCCACCCGTCCCGTTCAAGATGATCGCAAACGTATTAATGCATTTCAAATCGAAAAATAAATAGATAAAAAAAATCACTTTCGTTTACCAAACAAGGACCACCTGTGGATCTAAAAAGTGTAAACACGGCAAAGCAACTAATGCGGCCGAACAAGCATCAATTATTAAAGTGACGTTGTTTATTTTCACAGAATTTGATTCGGAATTAGGACGAATGAGCCGCAAAAGGGCTGCTGGGAAGCCTGGTTGGATTTTGGCTCGCTAGCGTGTTTTCCCAGTGTGAGAGTGGTTACAACTCTCAAGCCGCTCTCTCTTTCCTCCGTAATTGCATTTTGGCAAACTCGCCTTCCGTCGGACGCAACGCCACCAGCCCTCGAAACCTCTCACGCACACGCGTGTGGACAAACCCTCTCCCCGGAAGCCTGAAACAGGTTTAGGGATCAGAGGCAATGACGGCGACAGATGTTTTCATGCACAAATCGTGTGGCCGGGAGACATTTCTAGAATGCAGCCGGTTAATTTTTGGAAAACCAAGGGAGCTCGACTAGGGACAGGGGGAACATGTCCCCCTCACTTTTCAAATCCTGTTTGTCTCCCCCTCACTTTCAAATTTGTTTGTAATGATTTTTTTATCCACACGCCGTCATCGCTAGGTACTAGGACCGAGCAGGAAAGAGAGAGTCTGTGTCAATGCACCCTTAAAATAGAAAGATTGTTTTCAATCATGTGGTATGTGGTTTTCAATTTTGGTTTTGTATTTGAATTGAATTGAATTGTGTTTTTAAAGGGTTGTTATTTCGGTAGGCTTTGTTAACCTGTTTCCTAAGAATTTACCTCTATGGGGAAGAAACGCCTAACGATTGATTTATACTTTTTTCGTTTAATGACTCGTTCTTTTAACAGCAGCTAGTGTATATGGCAAGACTTGACAGAAACGTGGGCTTCCCTGTTAAATCTCGTTAAGCATTTTAGAAAGTCATCTGGCTCATCTCTTTCTTACCGGAGATTCAGGTTTAGAAGCCATGTTTCCCTCCGTTTGTCAGTAAATACTCACGAACATCAACTTTTGCTACACAATAAAAAAACACATTTTGTTTTCAGGGTTTAATCAATTTTAACAATCAAAAACAACGCTAAACATAGGTATTTTTAATTTGTGATAGGATTCAAATCAAAAAGATATCCCCCCATTTTGTGTGCCCCCCACTTCTCAAACCAAAGTTACACGCTTACTAACACTAATGCAATTATTTGAAGAGTTTGGTTCCAAGATGAGATTTTTTTAAATTTGCCAAAATCATGTTTTTATTGTGATTAATGAATAATGTGAAAGTTAGCTGTATTTTTTTTAGTTATTATGGCTTAAATCAAAACAAACCAACCGCAGTTTGATTGATTATCATTGGAATGCACAATAAAAAAAAGATGTTTGAAACAATTTTAAAACTGAGTTATCTCACATTGGAACCAAACTCTGCATTTGCCCACTTATGAAAAGTCAGAATATTAAAAGTAATACATTTATGACAAACGCATCTGTGTCCAGGATGTCAAAATCCACCTTTTCCAAATTCCTAAAAATGTATGTATGTCTTTTGGATTTCTTTGTTCTTGAGAACACAAAGGACCAAGTGTGCACTGGCACGTACAGCTTTCTTTGTATGAAAGGTGCATTCGTGTTCCCGTGTAAACAAGCCGGAGTGATTGTTTGTATGTCAGGTCGCGTGTGTATGGGCGGGTGTGTGGGCCGTCCCTAACACGAGGCCGAGATCAATGCCGGTGGCCCGTTTGATGAAATGTCAAGGCAAGGGTGGGCGCTAATAAAAGGTAAATAAGGAAACGGAGAGGCGAGAGCACGGGCCACCGTGACCGAAGGGCGTCGACAAGGGCGAAAACTAACACAGTCAGCTCATTTGATATGGAAGCCGCTTTTTCCGACCGGCCTTGGAGGAAATGGGAAGGTTCACGTTAAAGGTTACAATAAAATGAACAGCTGAGGGCCGACACGTGACAGGGGGTTGTGGATAATTCTGTGAGTATCACAGAGGTTCTGGATGCGTGGATGACTTTGAGACGTTATGTATTGAAATGAATTTAAAACGGATGAGGAAATGAAATGTGTGTTCCATGAAATGAAACAAACACAAAGTAATAATGAAGTCCGACCCGGGCTTCATCAACAAGAAAGTGTTGCACTTGACATAAATATACATGAGTTTACTGCAATTAAAAACTTGTCAGAAATGCATTGCAGGAAAACAATGACACCGGCGCAGCTATGGGCCATCTATTGGAATGGAGATGTAATTTCTTCGCACCCGTCTTTCTCTGAGTTTATTGCTTCGCTAATTAAACTTTATTCTCGCTTCTCGCCAAACCGAGCGCCGGGCGCAGCTCGGGATGAGCGAACGTGTCTCCACATACACCAAACGCGCCCCGTCCCAAAATACCCTCGACTCGCTGAAGGCCGCGACAAAGTTATTTATCAATATGGGAACGCGTGGCGCAGCTTGCCGGGCGAAAAACAATTAGAAACACTTCGACAAAACTAATCTTCATGCTGAATACATGTTGTTGTTATCTTTTAATTTATGGGCGATGGAGAAACTGCAATAATGCATTCATTTTATCAAAGCTCCCCAAAGATGAGGTAGAGAGAGAGCGACGGAGAGAGAGGCTTTGACCCACTCTCTCTCTCTTTAACAAGCAGGATGTCAGATGATTAGCATGCTAAAAGGCTCATCAAGGGCTGCTAAAGTCGCTGCAGTATCTGCCTCGTAAAGGCTCGTAAAATAAAGAGCCGGTGATATTCAAACCCTCGCTCGCACGCACGCCCACAGTCTTTCTGCTGCCTGACAACCTGGCGGACCTCACAGAACAATCTGCTCACTATTGTTTCCCAGATGAAGAAAAACAGCCTTGAGGAGGAATGAAGTCCTTTAAACTGTATTGTGTAATCAAGAGACAAAAGAAAGTAAATGCATGTTTGCTTCAGTTACATTAAGAAGACTAGCGGTTGATCATTTAAAGGGACAGTTCACACAAAAATAAACATTTGGTCAGTATTGATTCACCTTCACAGCATTCAAAACCTGTATATGACTCTTTTTTCTGCAGAATAAAAACAGATGACATTTTGAGAAATGTCTCCATTGGTCTTGCGTTCATACAATATATGTCAATGGGGGTCAATGTTGTTTGGTTACCAATATTCATTAAAATATCTTCTTTTGTGTTCTGCAGAAGAAAGTCATTCAGATTTGAAATGACATGAGGATGAGTAAATGCCGAAAGAATTCATTTTTGGGTAAAAATAACGTTTTTCAAAAATTTTCGTAAAATGAATGGAGACTTTAATGTCCATTGATTTATTGTAATATTATAATTCAAGGTTCAGATAATAATCTGTTTGGGGTTATTTCGAAAAAACTATTAAACTAGAAACGGAGTAAAATATCACTGTATGAATTGCAAAATTATTTAGAGATGAAAGATATTTGAAAGAATGCTTGTAACCAAACAGATCTCGACCCCCATTTACTCCCATAGTAGGAAATTTTACTTAATCATTGTTTTCGTTCAGTTGAACACAAAAGAAGATATTTTGAAGAATGTATGACAGCAAACAGTTCTGGGGCACTTTTGACCACCATTGTATTCTTTCCTACTATGGGAGTCAATGGGGGTCGAGATCTGTCTTGTTATAAGCATTCTTCCAAATATCTTTCTCTGTGTTCATCAGAACAAACACATTTATACAGATTTTGAAACAATGACAGACTTTTCTTTTTTTGTTGAACTAAATTAGCTTTATCAGAGATCTCATTACTGATTGTTCTTATAATATCTTAGTTCATCAATCTTTATTTTATGGGTAAACACATATACTTGAGGCACTGATGGGAAGTCAGACAATAAATCCTGACCCAGAGATCAGATTCCCCCCTCTACTGGTCCTGAATGGTATGAGAGCAGAAACAGTGTGTGAGTGTGTGTGTGAGCAGCGTATGGCACGTTCAAAACTGATCTGCCTGCTTTTGTTTAACAGCTGACCTCCAGACAGGAAAAAACCTTTAACATCTGTTGGACTTCGAGACTAGTTCCATCTGTTTTCAGCTGTATTCTGAGGCGGGGAAACATTGAGTGACTCAGACAAAAACACAATAATTTAAGCTGCGAAACACAGGCATAAGCTACAAATACATAAACAAATAAATAAAACATCTCTCCTGGAATAATACACAATAATGAAGAAAAGCAAGAACTCCGCTCTCGGGTCTCTCATTAGTGATATCTTGTTTTTTCCTTGCCAGGTTAAGCGATACAACACCATACACTAAGCACATATGTCTCAGCTTTTACACACATAACACCCTCACCGTCGGTATCTGTTCCAACATCAAGTCACACGATATAACAACTGACGCCTATACGCTTTATTCCCGACTCAAATAATGTTCATACTTGAAGAACTGGGTGACGTGAAATGTAGTGGTTTAGGAACTAGATAAAAACAACAGAAGGACTCATATTTTATTGAGGAAGATGAGGAAAAGGTGAGCTGAAGGATCACAAAGATCCCACAATGCACACAAAAAGGAGAACAATGTATCATTGTTTCCTCACATTAAAGGGAAAGTTCATTCAAAAATGAAACGTCTGTGTTGATTTGCTCATCCTCTCGTCATTTCAAACCTGCATGGCTTTCTTTCATCTACAGAACACAAAAGAAGATATTTGGAAGAATGTCTGAAACCGAACAATATCCCACCGTTTTACTTTCATTGGTTTTGCGATAATACAATAAAAGTGAATGTGTACTGCAAATCGGTTCTTCGAAATATCTTCCTTTGTGTTCTTTTGTACCTTTTATTCAGAAAAACATTTAGTTAATGTTTACGTAATCACATAATCTGTTGCTTTTCTCTTTTCGATTTTATGTTTTGCTTCCCTCCTAAAAGCTGCTACAAGACTTAGAAGGCCCATAAACCTGCTCTTTTAGTGTGAACACTGAAAGTCACCTCAGATCAGAGTAAAATTTCATTGTGATTTGGAGGGGGTGGGGATTACTATGCCGTTTTTATGGCGCTTCGATATTAGGCAGTTAAACAGATCGCTAAACCCACACGCTCGGCGGCCCGCTCAAGGCGGATTTTAGGCTCGCTGTAATCTTACTTTACGCGCCGCTCTGACCTTGCTGTCGTTCGTAATACTCCGAGCAATAACACCGAGATGACTCGATTCAAATACAACACAACACTTTTCTTTTATAAACAACTAAATTGTTGTGCTGACTGAGTGACAACTTCTATCATGTTAAAACAATCCGATTCTGCCGTACGATGCCTCTCTCGAAGGCACGGTAAAAATTCAACAAACTGCAACAGGATTGTAAAAATGGAGGTGGAGAGAGATGACATGTCACTCCCCCGCTGTCAGTGATCGGGGTCTGTTTCAAACCTCGGCAGGCCCGCTGATGGATGCAAAGGTCTGCCGGGCTAAAAGACAGCACATATAAATCACAGGTGTACAGCAGAACGCTGTGTTTTACATCTGTAGAAAAGAGCATTACTCTTGACTAAATTTAATGTATGAGGAACACCTGTAATATTTTTAATATATCCACGGACACTTCAGCCATTTATCAATATCACAGTCTCACTGCAAAGTTTGCTTATTTACATTTACATATTCGGCAGACTCTGAATACAGACGTTTCAGGGGCAACAACACTCTAAAGGAAATTAGCTAAAGGAAAAATTTGAATAATTTTAAAGCACTAAAATTATAACAATAGACAAAAACTAAAATAAAACTAAAATAGAAATATTATATAGCAACATAAAATGTCAAATACATTATAACATGAAAAAAGCATTTGACAAAATGGACTAAAAAATGAACAAGATCTCAAAAATAAAAGCTAATTTAAAATATTTTATCTACAATATATAAAACTAAAATTAAAACTATAATAAATCTGGTTCTATTAAGCACCTTTAACATCTGAAGAACCTATTTGTTTCACGAAAAGTTTTTTGTTCTTCCGATAATAAAAAGTAGGTTCTTTGTGGAACCAAAAATGGTTGGTATATGGCATCGCTGTAGAACCGCAGCCCAAACCTAACTCCTGGTTGACCTCCGTAAAAATCAATAACTGTTGAGTAGTTTTAATTTAATACAATGTATACAGTATAGAATAAAATAAAATACTTTAAAATAATTCAAATTCAATATAAAATAAATTGTTATATTATAACCAAAGACACACCGGAAGGCGTATGCGTCCGATGAATCAGTCTTTACGAAATTCATGTGCTCAGTGGTTAGAGCATGGCGCTAGCAACGCCAATGTCATAGGTTCGATCCCAGGGGATTGCATATTGTCAGAAGCAAATGTATAGTACAATGCAGTGTACAGTAAGTCAAAGCATCTGCCAAATGCATTAATGTAAATGTAAATATGATCGTGTAACCGCCACATTTGTATGTTATCAAACTGAGCAACTTTGTATTTTGTTTCTGAGACACAGCAAGCTTGTGTAATTAACATGTCTTTTTAGTGCTGTAGATAGGTAATGAGACAAGAGATAAAGATTTCATCATTTTAACGTAAGTAATTCAAAGGAACGAAACAGGCTTCTCTGAAAGTGTGGAAGAAAACGTTCCACGCCAAAGCCCTCTGAGAGTAGCTCCACGTCTACATTCATGCCCTTTAAAGCGCCATTACGGCAATCAAAGCAGCTCTTGTTGAAGAAATGTATCTTCAACAATATATTTCATGACAAAATGCTTCTCACCTGCAGTGAGAAACATTTATTTTAAATGAAAAGGAAATTTCGTGCAAGAAAAACTAACAATATTTACCCTAATTTGTAGGATGTCTGTCAGGCAGCGTCTGGTGACAGAAAATGACGAAAGGCTTTTCTACAGGGACGGTGCACGCAGAAATAAACATTCTGCCATCCTTTATTCAAAACATGTATATCACGTTTATAAAACGTGTGTTGTTTTTCTGTGGAGCACAAAAGACAATATTTTGAGAAATGTCTCAGTGGTTTTGTGTTCATACAATTGAAGTCCATGGGGGTCAGTGTTGTTTGTTTCCCAACATTCTTCAAAATATCTTCTTTTGTGTTTTGGTGAAGAAAGAAAGTCACACAGGTTTGGAATGAAACGAGGAGGGAAAAATGCTCAAATAATCTCATTTTAGAGTGAACTTTCCCTTTAAGACAGACATTGCAGTAGAAGTTTAAAATATATTGCTAATAATGCAGCTGCTTTTAGAAAAGTTTGGTGTATAATTTTCACACTGTGTGAACGAACTAAACTCTGACAACCAGGCTGTGCCAAAAAACTAGCGTGAAAACAACTTTAAATTGCATTAAATTGCATATAATAACCAATGTAAATGTGAAAAAAAAACATTGTTCTTGTTTTGGTGTTTGTTTTAGAGCAACCCCACAAAATGTTAAGTGACTAGAGAATATAACACGCCGTTTCAATATGTTCTGCAAAACATATGCTATATTTGAGAAATCCTGACGCATATGAGCAGACCTGATCTGTGCTTAAGAATTGGAATCAATTAACAGTCTCTAAACGCTGCGAGACGAGCACATATGCTTAACTGTTTCAAAAGTTTCATTGCAATTACAAAAATCATAAGAAACATTGCTAAATTGCTGGATTTACAAAGGAAAATATATTGCATTGTTCCATTTAGTTAAGCAAACAAAGCAGTCGTTTGCTAAATTGTGCAATTAAGTGAAGTGCACAAAAACCAAAACACTGCAATTAGCACTGAACATGGGCGGAGCAAATTAACACAATTTACCTCGAGCAAAAAACGCAACAAAAACGATTAGCGTGGGCGGCAGATAACAGCTTATGCTTAATAACATAATACAAATATTTGTATTAAAACCACTACATGTGATGCTCAAATGAAAGCCAACAATAAAAATCTTCGACACTGTGCAATGTACAAACACGTTCGACCAAACAGCGAACTTCACGCGTAATGAAATTATTAAAAAAGCTGAATCATTTCATACCGTACAGCTAATTGTTAATTGTCAAGGTAACACAAAGCTAACAGTATCTCCAATGTGTGACATGACAATTCATGCTCTGAGAGACGAGGTGCGGGATCAACCACGTGTGATGTGTCGTTCTGAACAATCTGGTTCTTCACATCACATTAAGGGTGTGATTTATGTGAAAAACAGGACTGCCTTCCGGGAAAAGTGAGAGTACAAAATGACACCTGCCTGGGTTGATAAGACCCTTCATCCCACCATACACACACACACACACACACACGCCAGACACTTTAAAGCAGACCTGCCGATTTCTAGAACAAAGGCAATAAAGGTCATAAATAATCCACTGTTGGAAAGTATGGGTGGGCAAACCTGAGGAAAGACATCCGGGCAATCTTAGAGATGCTAGCGTAGCGCTTCAGTCTCTGTTTTATAGCATCTCCAAACACTTGCCCAGAATTTTCCTCTCACTGTTATGAATGAGCTCAAACTGAGCTGGTTCAGCAAATTCAACAAAATTCAAAGTGCTTTGTCTTCAAAACCCCAAAAAAACAAATCGGCAAATATAGTATTCATTTTTAAAATTGTTTCACTGCTAGAACCGTAAGACAAACTTGCGGGTCTTGCAGTCACAACATTTGACCTCATGGAGGCAGGACCTTTAAACAACATTTATTAGCAAACCCAAGAAATCGTTCTCTTAATAAACTGTTACTTTTGGGACGGCTGCTCTTTACTTAGGTGGTAAGAGGGCATATCTGTATCACATGACCCCAAAAAAGCCCAGGTATTGAATTCCACGTTAGAAGCGAGAGATTACAAAAGTCAGTTAGTGGAAATGCACGAGAGATGCATTGAGGAAGGCGAACTAATAACTCACGCAGCTAGAGAATAACTCCAGATTATGGCAATTTATTGCAGGTAATTCATTTGGGGTGTTGGGGGTCTCAGATGGGTGCAGGTATTAACACTATCTACTGTAATACTAAAGATTGGCTTAACAAACAGCACTAAACATAAAATCTCATCAGACATTCAACAACGCTCTCTACATTACATAAAGACCTTTTTGTGTACCTCCGATGAAAGCTCTTTATTGAGAATTTTCTATTCTCATACACTGTAATGAATATTCCTTCTTAGTAACCTGGATCGTAGAGGTACATAATCAAATTTGTATTTTCTCACTGAGTCCCGCAGAGGCCCAAGACGCTCCACAGCTGTGAAAAAACCCAGTTTCGTAGTTATGAATTCCTCCAAGTAAAGGCATTACAGATATCAAGCTACCACTTCCTCTCCATTATATTGACTGTGGTCCATTGGCCTGTGCGCTCTGAGCTTTTAATCCATTTCCTGAGTCAAGTTACTAAATACACACATTATCATCAGACAAAGGTTATTGATTGAAGCGGCACAGGCGTTGCTATTCTGAAATAGAAGGACACTTTCTTTACACTTGGTGTAATTACCTTTTCTTTCTAATTGAGGGAACAGCTAGGAAATATGCCGAACAAAGCAGAGAATCAATATTAGAACGCTTAAAAGAAGTTTTAGCTCAATTTGGTGCCGGAACAGGAAAAAGGAGGGATTAGAGGAATTGCGGCAGAAATATGAGCCGGCGATGATGATGTGTGTGTAACACTGTTAGTCAGCAGAGATCTCATAGTTTTACAGATAGAAGACACAGTGTTTTATTAGCAGACCCGCACCAGTTTTCAAATTTTTCGAGTTTTCAGCACTGTTTGTAAAAAACGAATTTGTGAAATTTCCTTAAAAACAAAAAGTAGGCTTGTTAACTCGTTATTATCACTTTAATTAATTAACGCAGATTTTTTTTTATTGCGCATCAATGCAGTGTTTTAAATTTTATTTAATTTTGAAAGTCAGTTGCTCACTGGCTCTAAAATGTACAGACAAACCATGGGTCACAGAAGGGGTGGGATGTTTGTCGGTACTGGCTTGGGATGGGCATCATTACGCGTTTCGACCAATGAGAGCATTTGGGGGTTGGCCTAAGACTGTTGAAGTGTGCACATGAACCAGGAACACCAGAACTGAATTTTATTTTTTTAAATCTCTTACAGACGGCCGAGTTGATAGAGCAGAAACTATCAAAGGCTCTACACTCCGACCAACAACAAACATTTCTTTTAAAATACTTTTAAAATAAAATTGCACAATACAATACTTTTGAATTCATTATTAAATGTTACGCTTAACAATGCGATTATAATTCCAGAAAAAGCATGCGATTAATATGCTTAAAAATGCAATAGTTGCCCAGCACTATTATTGTCACTTTAATTTGTATATTATTACTAAAAGTAAGATGTGTCTTTGTTATACCCTTTGTTTTACATTGTTTAACTTTTTTACAGTGTTTGTTGTTGTACTATGGTCCTATCAGAGACAATGTGTTTTATTTCTCTATTCGATAGGATATGAAACCACTATAACAACACTTTGACTTTATAACATATTATATCCCTGCTGCTGTCCCTCTGACACCTAGTTTCTCCATATTTCATGATTTTTCATTATTATTGGACGCCCTTTATGTTTGTCATTAGTTTTTTTGCAATTCAATATTAGGCAGCCCTAAAACTGCCTAATATTGAAAAAAACAATCACTCCACCTCCATATCTTTATGGTAATATTGGAAATTTTCCAATATAAATATTATTACACATAAATTGTCAGGTATTCTTTTAAAAATGATGGGTTTCATTGTTGCATAACAAAAAATGGCTTATACAATAACAACAACAATGTTTGTTTACGAGTTCATGCCGTGACCGTCAACTACTTTTAAGAATTAAGAGTTTAGTCGATCGTGATGAATTCTTTGCAACTGATGTAAACACATCAGCTTCTTCGATCAGATAGCTTTGTGTTGTTTCCAGGCGGACTGTTACCGCGACACGCACGTGTCCTGGAAATACTGTAGAATTCAGATGACGACTTTGAATGTGCTGAATTGTTTCCAAGAAACTGTGCCTTATTCATCAGACGTTCAGCCAACGGTCCATGGGCGCAACGCTTGAGATTTGTCTCAATGATGGGCTGAAACAATCCCACATTTTTTCAAAAAGTGTATTTACAATCCACATGACCACTAACAATCTGTCAAATGAAAAATTTGATTAAACCGTCTGAATACACAAAAAGTGACAGAAATAGGACCGAATTTTTTTATTAGTCACTCTGTATGTTTGTCACTGGGTTTTGCAAATAACTAACCAATAAAAAGTATTAAAAACACCTTTTATTTTTTAAAAAAGAAAGAAACACATTTCTTCTCATTTTCTTACATACTCCACTGATGGAATATGTAGATGCAACCTCATGTTTAAACAGCTTTTACTTTGCTAATTTGGTTATTTTTTAAAATACGTGATCCAAGTGTTTCATTAAAGCATGATTTCCAATAAATCTATTCATTTACCCACTGTGACTAAACACAGCTACACTAGAGCTTATGAATCAAACTACAAACACCATGCAGTAACCACTACTTTGCCCCAAAGGTAAGGGTCAAAGTAATGAAGTGTGTGTCTGTGTGTGCTCTTATACGAGAAGAATATTATGACCGATAGAGCACAGATGGCAAGTGGACTCGCACTTACCCCTCTCTCCTTTGCTTCCATCTGGATGCTTATCCAGGTAGAGAGCAAAACAGTGCCACAAAAGCAGACCCACATCAAAGAAAGAAACAATATGGCCGCTCATGAAAGGCGGGCAGTGATTTAACTTAAGCCACGGTCAAGAGGGAATACTTCCTTCTGTTTCCTAGCCAAGACGCCTGTGTTCTCAACCGCACAGAGATGAATAAAAGAGAGACACACACACAAAACGAAAAAAAAAAAAACATTTCGGAACCAAGCGAGACACGCTGAGAATGACAGAGAGGAATTGAACGAGAAAAACATGAACAAGGAAAGATCTGCTTTGAGACACTCAGAGATCTCGGCGTAAGACAATCCTCCAGAAAGCTGAAGGGGGAAGATTACAGTGCGCGTCTCCGTTTACTTTGCATCCACGCAAAAGCATTTTGTTATCAAAAGCTGAACCATATCACTATAGTTTGCAAACTCAGCGCGAGGTAAAGCATTACTCCGACCCTCAGAATCCAATATTTCATTGAAAACCCAGCGCTCACCATCGACCGTGGAGGAAATGGATAATGGAGGGCCAAATTTTACAGGCCATCTGGGATTTGGAGAGGAAATGTAGTGAGACAGATTTCTAATTTAATACATGTCACAAAAGATGGCTGACGTGACTTTACATTATCTCATCAAAGTGCCGTTAATGACATATGTCATAACACGCACAATAACTCGAGATTTACAGACTGCGGGCGGATGAGGAGGATGTCAAAACCAAGTCTTCAAACACAAGACGATGTGTTATCTGTCATTTAACAGATGCCTTCCATGAGACTCAACAGTGTGCTAATTGCAGAAATGTGACAGTTTTGAGCAACCTGGGATTAAGTGATATGCTTGAAGGCAAATTGTAAATAACGGTAATGTTTATTAGTAAAATGGTTATAGACAATATAAAGATATGGGTAATAGTTACAGTAAATATTGAACATAATAGAAACTTCTGTCCACACCCTTTTTTACCATTTCCCCCGCATGAAAGAAAAAAATATTTTTATGATTCCATAACATTGGGTAGTTCATATTGACTTCAGTACTTTGAGTATACACGCACAAATGACTGAATCCTACATCCCACAAAATATTTATTTTCTTTCCTTAAAATTAACTGAATGCCTTGACACAATTTTGTAAATGATGAATGATTTGAAACAATTATATTTATATTATATCGTTTTCAAGTAGGCCTACTCTAAATCCTGTTATGATGTACATGCCCTTCACTGTAAATTCAATAGACTGTCTAAACTGATGTCTTTGTGTTAAGGAGCAACTATTGCTTCGTCCTTAAAATGACATTTCATGTGGTGTGTAGTGTTGCTGTGGGTGAATGTAAGCCAAGTTGTAAAGCCGAAAGTGAACCCATAACAAAGTTATTGGCTTGAGAAAAAAGACTCGACTCTGATTCACGTGAACGAGTCATCTGTCATTCTTATTTCAGTTCCGGGTTTGCATCACTCCGTGTAATACCCATCTACCTTCCATTCGCGACACTACACCCGTGTGCAATAGACCAATCAGATCAGAGCAGGCTGACAGAAAGGAGAAGATAAGACGGATGAATTGGTGAACGAATCATTTGAGAGTCAGTCAAGAAGTAAGGTAACAATAACTGCCTATTATTAGAAAATTGAAGCGTTTTTACAAGTTGTCTGTTAGTAAACTTGTCATTGGACACTCTATTATGTAGGACCTTAAGGCCCGCTGGAATATTCATTAATATTAATTGGCAACATTTTTCTAGGCGCGTCGGATGGAAATAGTTCAACTATGGGCACGTATCGCGGGTCATTTGAAGATTGGTTGGTTGGCCAAGAAGCAAAAAAGAAATGCACATGCGTTTGAAATTGCACTTGTCATTTTTTCTGTTTTCCCATACTCACGCACAGACACATATATATTCTTTATTTTTTCTTTGACACGCTGTTATGTCAACGTATTTGATAGAAAATGAACAGTGACACAATACATTTCTGTAAGTGCTGTACTTGTTTGTGTGATGCCCATAGAAGTTTGTGACAGAAAAAAAAACCTATTTTTGTCGCCACATTTCTCAAGTTGCTCAATATGTTAATGTGGTGATTTCTTCTATTTTTTGCGTTATGGCATTTCTTCGAAGTCTTGGAGATGTTGGCAGGTCATTAGGACTGGTCACAAACATGAACCCTGTACGATCTATAATGTTGTGTCTTATGAACTCACTGCCATTTAATTCAATGTAATTTAATGTTATAACGCGTTTATAATTTATTGCATCGAAGCAGCTGTACAAGAAAAGCAAAATAAATCAAAGTTGAACACACACAATAAGAATAAAAAAAGTCTGATAAACGTTTACAGTAATATGGAAATTGTCATGCACTGCAACACATTTCTTCTCACTTTTCGTGTTTCGTCCATTTTCTTAACTGCTAAAGAAACTCTTACGTCTCTTAAAAGTCCTCCTCGCTACTCCTAAAATGTTGGACCTTAAGAGCTCTTGTAAGGGTTAAATTGCTTTATGAATTACTCTTTTCTTTACTAGGATATGATCTGTAATTTAAAGGGGAAACGCCCAACTTTCTAAGAATATTCTTAGAATTTTGTCACTAGGAGCAACTCTTTGAGCGAAGATTTTTAATGAATACAGGCCCTGTAAAAGAAGGGCTTTTTAGTTAAAAAGTCTTCCATAAAGAAATAATAATGCTGTGAAAAGCAAATACACTAGAAAACTGGGGGAAGGAGGTGTGCTGTATTCTCTTAATGATGGAGTTTTGTGAGAATTTGCAGAATGTCTCTTTTATTGTCTGGCCACACATTCAAGCAGTTTGAAGTCGGCAACAGCCTACATTCTCAATGGCCTTGATACCAGAGGTATTTTTCCCATTCATTTTTGTTTTTCTACAGGGATTGAATTAAAAAATAACAAAAATCTTTAGAAAACAGTTTCAAGACTTCCACCTGACCAGTTCTGATACAGCAAGCCTCAAACAAAGAAAAACAATGGCACCAAATGTGACCAAATTAGCAATAACAGTATACTCAGCTTTAAGTCTATAAGACTACTCCTAAACGTTATAGATTTGATCTGCTAGAAAGCATTACAGCTTCAATGAAAGTTCACTCAGAATGTAAGAAGCCCCGAGTCGATTCGCAGTACATTGGGAATATTATGACTCTTGTAAGTGCTATGCATGAAGGCACAGCTGTGATAGAGTATCGTCTAGAATAGGAAATTTACTCTTTACGGGTCACCGCTCCTGATATCAAAGCTGCAACTTTACCTTGCCAGTCGAGATTTTCTGGCTGCGGTGCCACCGCGGCGATGTCGGGAGGTTCATTCCAAATATCCAATATTGTCAAAAGAAACATCAGAGAGGTTTCCTTTATCTTCCATTCTTTTCAAACAGAGACGATTCGATCATCACGTCAAAAACCATCATTACGAGGCTCAAAAGCCGAGATCACAGGGAATTATACAGGTACATCTTCAATTATGAATTACAAGTAACGAGGGAGAATTTGAACATGACTCAGACGAGCATCAAAAATGCATGTGCCATGTAAGGAATACGAATATTGCTTCTTCCTTCAAGCGAGAGTCGGAGGGTACAAATGTATATTTGAGGGTGTGTTTTCAGCAACGCTTCCCTGCTCTCCATCTCTCTCTGAAGCTACGAGCACATCTACAAGAAAAAGTACTTAATGTGAGATGTTTTTAGAAAATCTTGGCGTCTGTATCTCCTCCTCTTATGAGCATTGAACAGAGGAGTTCTTCAAACGAGGCAGCGTTTGACTCCGTCTCAATGATCATGGTAACAGAAGTATTCTGCTGAGCTTTATTGCCCCATGGCCCGACGATAATGATCTGAGCAGAGGGCAGGAGGGACTATTTAACTGATGCCAATGATCTCCAAACCAGGAGAACAAGCTAAGCCTTTTACTGCTAAGTCTGGAAACACAGGACAGCTTGAGAAAGTGTGTCAACATGCAAAGGCGTTCAGGGACGGGGCACCTCGACTGTTTTCTCTCGGCTTATGTCCTATAGGAATGATTCTTTTATTATTTCTTCCGTCTGCAAGAAGATTTCTTGAGAAGCTCTGGAGGTTCTTGGTTATTTTAAGAAGCAGCACTGCTTGTGAGGAGCTAGATATTCCCAACACTGTCCAACCATTATCAGACCAGAGCTGTTTTGTGTGTTGCCGTACGACTTTTAATGCTGTATGCAAATTTGAATATAATAAGATATGTTTTTTTTGGGCTGCACACTAACACAAAACTCCACATGCTCTTAAACATGCTTATGAGAACACAGATGCTTAACAAGCAAAATGTTGCTCTGTGATGTGTTCTGCCAAAATATGTTGCATTGTGTATCTCCACAAGGGGTGCTTTGTCGCACATTAGAACATTTTATAGTCAAACTAGTACGATTCCTTCTCTGGTTGGCTTTATTTTAATATTTTGGTTCTCTGAACCACTTTGTGGTTTGTAAAAGCTGGATCTCAAACATTTTGTACTGTTTCCTGTAAAGAAATTGTCAGACATGCCTAAAATAAGCTAATTTATCTTTAGAAAAAAAACATATTTATTACTAGCTAACCGACTATTATTACACAGTGCTCTGGAATCCTTGATTGTGATTGGTCAGTCGTAACCAGATATTTTACTACCAGATAAAAATATGCCTAGGGTCAGTAGCATTGTTAACCACCACGCAATGCATAGGGCCCCCCAGGCTTGTGGGCCCCCTAATGGCTACAAGTGGTAAAATCATTTGGAGTTTGATTTAGACACTCAGATATACGCAATGAAGCACACGTATCAAAGCGGTGCTCCAAAACGAAGAGAAAGCAAAAGAAAAGAAATCGAATACTAGTTTTACGAATATAGCAAAGCAACACTATGAAATGAAGCATGAAAAAAATTTATTGCACCTTGTACTTTCTTATACTGTAGCTAAAAGCATTCTACATTATTCTGATTAAAACAAAGGACACTTTTCATCCCAAAACCGAGATGGTTTACTCTAATAACGAACTGTAAAGAATCCAGTTATATTTGTATGTTTATATGTCTCATTCATTTTATGTCCTCAATACTGCTGTGCAATTCAAACAAAAATGTTAGGCAATGTGTCTTGACTTTGGTCTTGACTTTGCTTATGGCCCCCAAAATGGTAAACTTGTCCCTGTCTAAGGTCATCCAGGTACTGTGAGTCATCTTGACAATATAATGAATTAACTTACAAATACATAAAGCATTTACATTTGTGTGTTTGTATTGTTTAAATGTTGACTTGCATCAGCTTAAAGGGATACTTGTATCATTTACTCACACTCGAAGTTGTTCCAAATCTGTATAAATGTCTTTGTTCTGTTGAACACAAAAGAAGATATTTTGAAGAATGTAGGACAGTAAACAGTTCTGGGGCACTTTTGACTACCATTGTATTTTTCATACTATGGGAGTCAATGGTGAGATCCTATACATTTTACATAGGTATTTGCAATCCCCTGGGATCGAACCCACAACCTTGCGTTGTTAGCGTCATGCTCTTACCACTGAGCTACAGGAAAGCTCAGGAGCTACAGGAAAGATCAGTCTGGTTATTAGCATTCTTCCAAATATCTTTCTCTGTGTTCATCAGAACAATGAAATTTATACACAGATTTGGAACAACCAGAGGGTGAGTAAATGATGACAGAATTTTCATTTTTGGGTGAGGTGATACTTTAAAGTCGGCAGGAAACCGCAGTAGCGATTGTCTTCTTTTCCATATCGTGACAAATATCCGAGTGAAAGCTCTTCTGAGAGTGATATAACGTACAGACACTCGGTTGTTATTAAAGAATAAACCCTGACAGGACGGTCGGGATTTCTGATAACAACCATGCTATACATTATCCTATACCATAACACAACATTTTACCCTCTTCAGTCAGTTACAACCACAGGAACACACACGAAGTATGTTCAACAGGGTCACATGTTTGCAAATGCATCTGAACCATCTGCATTTTCGAGCATGTTGGCACACACACAAAGAGATACGCTTAGCTACGAGTACTTACAGAAACGCTAATTCGTGCATCTGATGGGCCTCGCTGCCAACAGCTCTGTTTTCTTCAGGGTTTTTCCTTTTATCACGTACACACACATGATGCCTCCACTTGGAATACGGACAGAGAAATAATGAGATAAAACCAACAGATTGCAGACTCGCAATACAATTATTTTCAATTCAAATATGCTCCCTCAGGCGAAAAAAGAAATGATTTCAGAGCGCGAATGCAGACTAACAACAGCCGACGGTGCCTTCAATTACACTTTACTGAACGCTTCCGAACGCGCTGACAGGAAACTCACAGATCAAGAAGGTCATCTACCGGAGAGTAATTACAGACACACGGTTCAACTCGCTCATAATTGTCTGAACTTTATTGGTTGACAGTCTCTCGGTTATCCTCAGACGGGTCGGAGTGCAGTTACTACTTGCCCATTAGCGATGTTTACTCGAAGCACGTGTTCCCGTCAGATATCCAAAATGGGTTTAAGTCCAGTACTGACCCCATTTACCGTGTAGCTGAACCGCCAAATTATTCCAGGAGGAGGAAACTCATTTAAACAGACCTCAGGAGTGATTTTTATAAAACCTTGTTGAACTGTGAGGAATTAGGGTGTGTTATCAACGATCGGTTCTTTTAGAAAAAACCTAATCCATGGTTTAACTTTATTGTTAAAAACTAAGGAAAAATTTTTAATAATCTCCTTTCGCCAAAGAGCACCGACTTTAATAACTCATCAGACGCTATCCAGCCGTTTTACATAATGACTCCAGATATTCCTATTCGTACTGTGAAGCGGACTAAAAGTTAAAATAAATCAGGGATGAATAATGAGCGATAAAAGAAGTGAAGAAAGATCAATTGATTTTCTTAAAGAAGTAGGAGTTAAATTACTTTCCATAAAAGTGTCAAGGTTTTAAAACTCAAACCTTTAAAAAGAAAAATACCTTTAATAGCAACCTGAACTTTCCCATTAATTGGAAAATCTAGAAGAAAAATGGAAATCAAGTTACAAAAGAAGAACAATGAAGTGAGAAGTGGCCGCTAAATAGTCTGAGATTGATTCATTCTTTTTTATTTATGGATAAATAGCTTCTTGCTTAAAACGAAAACAATGTCAATGTTTTGTTCTTAATGTAAAGTCCTTTTCCGTCCATATATAGAGTGGGACACAGTTGTACTTCACGCGACTCACATGCGCCCCCGGTGGCCACTTGTGTTCTGTAGATTTCAGTGTTTAGTAAAAAAGAGACTTTACATTTACAGTGTGCCACTGCATGCAGATGTCAAGCATACATAACACATTTCACGATGTCTTGCACATCCCCTATATGCATGGCTTTATCAAACCGATAATTAATAAGCTTTAACGTGGTTTAAAAGTAATCCAAAATAAGAGCAAGTAAATAAAAAACAGTGCTACATTCTTAGCCAATTCGCATTGCTGAACTCAAAGAGAGTTTCATTGGACACGCCCACCTGGCCTCAGGTAAGATCCGTTTTGTGTTTGGCTAGTGTCTAATTATATAACAATTGAATATAATGTATGTGAATATTAATTAATATCATTATTTTATTGTATCATAATTTTATTAAATAAATGATTGATTGAATTTTGTTGTTTTTCATTTTTGTAAAAAAGTTGTTAAATGAATGCGTGCATGCGCAGTAGTGTTTGTTTCGGGTTGTTCCTTTGAAACTGTCTATAATGATTTATATTCACAGGAAAGATAACTATACGTAAAACCAGAAAAGGAATTAGAAGCAATACAGAGGCAAAAGATACAAATCGCAGATTTACCAAAAATATTAGGGTGCTAAAGATATATCTTTTACTGCATACTATTTCGTCCACATGATTTTAATAACAGTGAACATATGTGGGATGAAAGCTGGTTTCATAAATCATCACAAGATATCATGTATCAGATATCACATCATCAGTCATGAACCACATTAGGAGTCACTGCTGTCTTTAACCCATCACACATCACGCAGCTTTCTAAGGCGCCAGGATTCCTATAATAATACATCTGGACCTGTGGATTTGGAGTTGCAGGTCGCTTTTGCAAACCAGACATGTCAATGTAAATTAGCATTCGTGAAGCATGTGTGTTTCTAGACAAACATTGATCCTGATAAGACTTGAGGATGTTTTTGATATATGATCTCGATTAAAGCTACAGATATAAAACACCTGTCAGGTAGGCTAACACAACTGAATGCCAAAAGAGTTGAATGATTACCATATTCATGTACCATGTGCCAAGTACCTTGAAGATCATATCCTGTCTCTCCAACAAGGGGAAATTGATATGACCTACATAATTGTGAAAAGCACCACAGATGAGTTGGTCAGATCAGTACAACAATACACCACACATCTTATATTCACAAACATTCAAATGGCTTCTGTAGCTCAACTGGTAAAGATTGATGCTAGCAACCCCGTGTCCTGAGTTTGATTCAATGTCAAGGAATGACCTAATATGCTGTGCAAGTCCTTCTGCATTGCTTTCTTAAACACCAAACCTGAGAAACTTCAATATCAGTCTCCAACCCCCCCCCCCCGCTTCATATTTAACATGATCTTTTTTTTGCATTTTAAGTCAGATGTTTTCAGTGGAAAAGTGACTAGATTCACCTTCGTTTAATTTCTTTCCCTCTGACAGATTCTGTAAGAGGCTGAACATATGCTTTTGTGATGCTTGCAGTAAACAGAGACATTTATGCTGGATTAGACATCAAATTGGGAAATTGCTCACCGGGGCTGATTTTAGGTCAGATGGGAATCTATAATTCATCAACGAGGAACCTATTACAAAAGCCGTGCTTTGAATCCTGTAAATAATGCTTGTACTGTTGCATCACCCAACTGTTGTTGAGCTTCAATTGACAATTACATGGCTTTACATATATTTATCATCACCTGTAAAATGTCCTGGTAAACAGTGATGACATTAAATTGCCAAGGATCTCATGTAATAAAGCAGCATCAAACTCTGATGGCCATTCACAAATGGGGCGATGATATGATGATGGGTCCTTAGTACCTTTTTCACCATACAGCTCAATGTTGACTTTCGTCTGCCTACAAAGAATATTGTGACTCATTCTCTGTTTGCGATACTGTTCCATCTGTCCCCATGCCTGTTTTCTCCTGTGTTCATTTAACAATAAACAGTATTTCAAAATATCAACATGTCATTTTAAAACCAACAAATATGCTATAATAATAACCAAGCAACAGGAACTTAATATATGATTTGTGACTTCCTGGCTGATGCTGATTTTTTGTGTTTTTAAGCTGGATGAAACGCATTATAATTTGTTTCTACCAACTTGATTTTGATTTGTGTCCAGTTATGCGCACAGACTCACATTGAAGCGTAGCATGACGCTTTCATTCAAAGAAACTTACAAAGTTGATTAACAGTTGTTTCGAGAAATAAGAGCTTGAAGAGGGACAGACCGAATATAGGAGAATTTTTTATCCGAATTTAATGTGATCTGATTGACAGTGAAGTTGGAACAGGAAATATTGCGTGGGATTTTCTTTTTTTCAGTATGCAAAAACGGAAACACCCGGATGGTATTCTACTTCCGCCGAGATTCGTGAGTGTGTATCAGATGAACACTTATCTATCCTCATGAGGCCATGGGAGCTGAGCAACGTTCAAATTTCTAAAGTAAATCAAATAAATATAGCAGAAAACTTAAGCCCGTTTTTAATTGAAGTTCAAATAAATTAATTTCTCGTGACTAAATGATGTTCTTATCAACGCTTACGTGTAGGTTGTTTAAGAACATAGGTCATAAGAACATAGGTTTCACATGACCATTAAACATGGCAGACGCAGTTTATCCGAAATGTATTCATCCTACACCCACTCAAACTATATAGAACGTACTGTTTAACAGCCGATAGGCAAGTCATTTTAAAAATTCAGTACGTACTGTCACAGTATGTGATTTCGGATGCAACCACAGTCTTTTCTTGTTCTCGTTGTCCGATCTCTGTTTTGTAGTGCTTAAAGTATAGTGTTCTAGTTGTTTAACATAGCTCTATTTGATCTGCATCTGCTGTTCTCTGTGGCGTTCCCTGACAGATACCTTAGATTTAGGATGTTATCCACCTTAACCCATACATAACTCAGCCGTACTAAAAAGTACTTATTTTAATGTTACTAATTCAAGATGTTACTTCCGGGTTTGTGGTGGGTTAATATCTCAAATTTGAGATGTCTTGAACGCAGCATTATTTACACCTAATAAAAGTTTCACAGTGAAATCTTGACAACCACAATAACACTTCAAATGTCAAATCTTGCGTATTTTGCGCAACTAACATGATGAAGTGTAGTGGTGGCTGACATGATATTACGGTGAAATTTTAAGTTGCAAAGAAAGAAATTTTTTTGTGTTCTACGGAAATGTGACTCTGCTTCTGAAATCCAGGAAAATCTTAAAATTAAAGGTGCTTCATGAACCTTTTTAGTCTGGATGGTTCCATAAAGAAATTTTTGTTTCACATAAGATTCTTTGTGGCGAGAAAGGTTTTTCAGATTATAAATAGGTAAGAAAGATTTGGTTCTTCAAAAAACCTTTGACTGAATGGTTATTTGTGGAACCAAAAATATTTATTTTACACACTTAAAAATAAAGGTGCCTAAAAGGTTTTTGGTTCCACAAAGAACCATTCAGTCAAAGGTACTTTAGAGATCATCTCTTTCTTACTTTTTATCTGAAGAACCTTGTTCTTTAGATGTTCAGGTTCTTTATGTAACCAAAAGGTTCTTCTATGGCATCGAAGAACCTTTTAACCACATTTATTTTTAAGAGTGCATGTAATGTGTGTTTATTGCTGTAAATGATAGATTATGTGATATTAATGTGAAAAACACTTTTGATTATTATCTGTATATCCTGAAATGAATGATTTTATGAAACTCTGTTTTATGATTTGGCAATAAAAAAAATACAAAATAAGTTCATGGCCTTACTCAGTCAATATTGAAGATATCAAGGCTATTTTTCACAGAATGGTCTTTCCATTATGTATGACGAAATAGTGAAGAAAACACTAATACACAAAAATGACTTTAGCTGCGTTTTCACAGGCAGGGTCACAAATAATATGCTGCTCTGCTCAGCACATTCGATCTTGCCTCATTGACTAAAGTTCAAGATCACCTCTGACTCCAGTTCATACTGTACTTTGACCACCCTACACCGTGTAAACTGTCTGCTCAAAAAATAAAGAAAAACATATTGTTTGTTATTTTTTGAGAGGTCTATAATTGTAAACTAGTAAATGAGATCAAATTAGTGACCGGTTTATGTACCATCTATCATCCGTCTATTTGAATAAGCATGTCCACCTGACTGAAAAACGACAAAAGGCGAAGAGCGAGCAGCCCCTGTTTAATACTCAAAAACAAAACAACAGAAATAGTATTTCATTCTCTTAAGCCCACGTACCACAGTCTCCTGAGAATAAAGCAATACATGCTGCTCTCAGAACACCTGATAAGTCTCTGCGTAGAACGGCCGAAGTCTAAATGAACAAACCGTAACACAAACAGCGACAGCATCCAGAAACATCTGCTGGGCTCATTTACTGCTCCTCACCTCTAACAAGCCATTCGTCTAGCGTGTGCTACCGCTTCTCCTACTTGTTTTATCTGTAATCAACTGGCTTACAAGTCCCTCAAATAAAAAAGCAGCGAGGAGAAGAAAAAAATCAATGGACCCAACTGATTTCATTGTCAAACCCATGCAATAAATACACTTACCTTCAGTTTTTGCTCGGCTCGTGCGATTAATGAGGAGGGAGAATCTAAAACACACAGAAATGAAACAACACAGTGTTAACCAGAACAACTCTGTTCATTATTAGTCCGTCAATACGCCCGTGTAGTTGTGGTAACGTACCCGCGCATTCGATTTCTATATCGTAAAAGAGAACAAAGTTAGGAAAGCTTTACGCAAAATCTTCCCTGATAGCACACACCATCTGGCTTACGTTTATTTGACGTCTGCATATACACCTGCAAGACAACTGCAATATATAGTTCGCTCATATGCAATACGTCTCGGGGACGTCTGTAATACGTCTGCTAAAGATCTGGACATCTGAAAAATATCTGCGGTGTAAAAACATCTGCTGAACATCTTAGAAAGAGCAGTTCATTCTAAATCATAAACATCTTACAGACATCTTCAAGATGTCTATATGACTTATGACAGCAAACGTCTCCGAGACGTATTGCAGATGAGAAAACTATTTAGTGCAGATGTTAATGCAGACGTCAAAAGCCTGATGGATGACATGATTTGATGGTTACATAAGTGTACTTGAAAGAACTTTATACAAACCCTTTTAATCATTTTAAACAGACATTGAAACGCCACAAAGCATGTTTTATGCAGGGTCGCTGATGGCAGGTTATAGCTGTTTTGTTTTCCATGCACAATAATTACACCCACCGTTCTCTCAAACATCAGCTTGAATGCTGCATCTCTGACCTTTAACGTCTGTTATTTTGAAACGTTTTAATTTTTGAACGTGGGCTGAACATCTTAAACAATTAAAACTGAATCCATCTCCACTGCAAGGCGAATCAAATATTTATGAGTCGACTACCTTAATGTTTTCTGGGATCTCGGCGGTGTCAGAGACGGCCAAATGTGATACGACAGAGCTGAGAAAAGCTGTCCTTACGTGAGGAACTTTTACAGACAAGGAGAGACAACTTTAAAACGTGTTTTGTGCCTTCTAATGAGTCTGTCATTCTCGCAATTGCGAACAAAATATAACAACGCAAAACAATGCAAGAAAAATTTCTGAAGGACAGTGTGATGGCTGAGAGATATTTCACAGGCAAAATACTTTCCTAGCCAAAAGAAAGCTATACACTCTCAAAAATAATGCTGCTACAAAAGGCTTTTCGCAGCGAGGCCATACATGAAACATTTTCACTTTTATGAAACAGAAAGGTTTTTTTGGATGTTAAACATTCTTTATTTAACTATTCAGCCAAAAACTTCTGTGGCGGCATGAGCACCTTTTTGAGTGTTGTCGAGTTCATTTTGGACACACAAATCACTGGAATCGCAATGCATCGCGTCTCTTAGAACACATTCTTAAAGAGGCCTTGGTGCAAAATATAGAATAAAATGCTGCATGCAAAAAAAAGCTTATTTCAGCAGAATACACTACACTACATACTACTTTTAAATGGCTTTTGACATCAATCTCAAGCTATAAATAGCCAAACCCCCGATCCAAAATGTTATCTTTTTTGCTGTTTACCAACTCTGATTGATGTCACTTATGTCACTGAAATAACATGCTTAAATCCGATATGATCAAAAATAAGAGTGCACCTCAAAAAGTCAATGTGCGAGTAAATCTAGACATGGGACTTTTATAATAGCAATGCATAATGCATCATTACAGGGAAACCTGAGCGAATCTAAGCTATGTGTTTGTTTGACCCTGAGGATGCGACTAAGGGTTGATGGAACATAAGCCCAAGCGTCCTCGCCCCAGCGCATCTTAAAAGGACACATTCGAGTCAAGGCAAAAATCCATTTATCAAGACAACGTAGGAGACACCCGGCGGGATGGCGGAGACGCGAGCTGGCAATAGATCTGACTGACTGGCAGAGGCCGGCTATTATAGACCCTGTTCCAAGACCCGAGGGAAGACAACAACCTTTTTTTGGTATCCGTTTTTTTGTTTTTCTCTACTGCAGGGTGTCCCGAAGGTGACAACTGAGGGAACTCGAGGCGACCGAAATCGTCAGTAATTAAAAGTGTTGATTAAACTGACGGAAAGAGGACAAGCAAAGAGATGAAATCAAGGTTTGGGAGGATGAACAGTGGTGGAAACGCAACACGTACGTCTGAAAGACTCTGAAGACACAGCAAGACATTTATGTCACGGAAGAAACGACTGCCTCCGCTTTTATGGCATGTTATGACACAAGCTTTCATATAATCGAGAAGACTTTGAATGTCCCTGAAATATACTGTATGAGGTGCATGTATTTTACAGGCTGTTGAGGAGCTCAGATATCACTATAGCAAAGAAAAGGTTACTGCTTAAAAAGAACTTGTATTTATACAACCTGCTTTTAGGAACAATATTGATCTGAGTATTTGTAATCTCAGAGTCCAAGCCTACAGGCTATTAAACTTCAAAAAAAACATGTAACCTCTGATTTTGTGTTGGATAAACTCAGCTAAAAACAACTCTGCACTGCCTTCTTTCCTTTGCTAACGGTTTTCATTTAGCCCCAGCACAATCACAAAAAGTCTCAAGAGGTTTCTATACGCTTGATTTTTTTTGTCATGCGTTTACACATAATGCGGAATATTTTAAATGCCTTGAGCCTTTTATATAGCCAACAATTTTTAAGCACACTTCATTTTAGTCCTCCAACACTTACGTTGTGCTTACAACTCACTCACTCTATATTACTTGAGGGTTTTATTCGCATGAATGATGCGTTAAACATTACGCAACAACGAGTTTCTTCCAGATGTGTCAATCAGCTCTTCATGCAAATTTCACTGCGCGGAAAACCCTAGTGACGCAAATAAAGCACGTTGGCAATCTTGGCGCACAATTCGGATCGCCCGGCAAGCATACATGTAAATTAGCGTCTATATCATTTAATTGCGCAAATAGTATAATTTGCTGTTGGCGTGAACGCACAGTCATTGCGTAATTAAGTAGGTCCATTAAAACTCCAAACTTACCAAAAGAAGTTGTGTTTGAAAAAAGGTTATCTGATGTGAAAAGCTGTATGTAAAAAAACGTTACAACACTACAGAGACATAAACATTCTCGTGCCCTTTTTTTGTTTAACAAAAGCAACAACATATTCAAGGCGGACTTACCATTGGGCTTGACTGGGCTTCACCCCATGCCCCGGCCTTTCGAGGGCCTCGCGAGCTCTCATTTCTTTGATTTGTTTGGTTATATGCCAGTCATTTATTTTCCATTAAAAGATTGTTCATTGGTCTACCACGACTTAATAGTACCGCCTTATGTACGGAACGATGTTGTTTAATTGGCCAAACTATCCGTCAGTCATGTTGGTGTTTCATGGTTGGTTACTGGTGGGTCCTGTCTGTCATGTTTGCCGCTGTTGAAATCTGTCTGTATTAACTGTGTGTTCAGACCAAACTCGACTTGCGCGAATGAATTATTGCTCATTTTTGGTTTTATGTTCATGCAGGGGTTCCCAAATCTCCAATTCGACAGGTACAATCTCTCAAGATCTACCAGAAATAAAGAGAAAAAACACAGATCCGCTTTTTTTGTAAGAATGCCTGCACTGTCAAAGCAAGAGCTATAAAGGTGTTAACCGATGAACAAGTGTCATGCTTAGTCATTGGAAAAGGCATCGCCATTTACAAATGCTAACAGACACATGTAACAAATGATTCCATTTAGACAGTATGGGGGCCGAAAACAACTCAAGCCCAAGGGCCCCCACCTCCCTAAGTCCACCCCTGAACATAAAGCAAATCTACGAAGGAACACAAAATATAGAATGCTTCGGTTGGTTGAATCATTACTTATATAAATGTTTCCCTTTTTCGTTTCACGACTTAAAGGTTCATTATCCGCTGTAAGCTTTGACTGCATTAAGCTCTGCCTCTTTTCTGGACAGCGAATAAGAGGAGGCGATAAAACTGAACACAGAAAGGAATGAACTCAAAAATGGCTCCACCACACATTTAAGAAGCTTTTGACAGAGTGCTGGAGTTGAGACTTACTTGAAAAGAAAGGATTAGAACAAAAAAAATTCGAACAGAAGTTGAACGACCTCGATCAAACTTTGCCGAGAATTAGATAAGTGGGTTGTATTCAGCGGTCATTTTGTACGACAGAGAAGGTTTTGTGAAGAGCTCTGGGCTTTATGGAGTGGCAGAGATTTTACCTAAAGCACAGCTTACAGCTATTTAACAATATTTCTGACAGATAAAGAGTTTTTTGCAGTTCAAGGATTTTGAACGTTATGCAAAGTAAAGCTGCAAACCCTTCTTGTGCCCTTACTGTACATACTCATTATTTTTTGTCCTAGGAAAGGGATGTGTGTGTGTGTCTAGCTTTCTTGAAAGTCCTGCAGGGTGCTTATTTTAGAATATAGTTTTACTGGTACATGACGTCACACATAGTTAACAAATGTATAAACAAGCCGAAACACTAAAACGTGTTTAGCAAAAACTGAGAAAAATGAAGGAATATGCGCTTAAATAAAAACTTCCTGACAGACAGTTTGACTGTCGGAAGAATAATGCAAACAAATGAGTCAGTCAACAGCAGTCTCAGAATGGCATATGTGGATAAATATTTCATATTCAAATAATTACATAAACATTAATCATATTACATCAAAACACCTGTTGTGGATTCATGTCAGTGTTTCCCATTATACCACCATATCATTAAATCTGAATTATAATAAAAATGTTTAAAGAAAAAGGTTTGTTAGAATCTTAAAAAAAACAATACACAAATGAACAAACAAACTAGTGAAGATGTGAACAACTCTTCTGGCTGACCTTATGGTTCACATGGAAACATCAAAGCTTTTCATTTTTATGCATATTTTTGCACTTATTTTTAACCATCTGGTGCCAAGTTTAAAGTTGTCTTGATACATTTTGTTAGCAAATACTTTTCGGAGCAGCATGTGATTATTTATTATATTTTAATTTAAAACAAATCTTTGTTTGTGAAATGCCACTTGATTTAACTTATGTAACACATAATGACATTCATACAATGTTAAAGACCCACTGCGGTCAAAATGATTTGAAAGTTTTTTTCCTTTTATTAAAAGTATATTAGTCTTAATGTCATCAATAAACTGATATGCTCTTATGCGCTGACAAAGTTCGCATTTAGAAGATATAAACTGACATGTGCGTTCAAAAAATCTAGAAATCATGCTACACTTCAAAGTTCTTCAAAGAGACCCGCCCCCTTCACTACGCAGTAGGAAAGCCGCTAAAGCAGAGCTTATTATCTCATCGTACATTTATTATATTCTTCATGGTGGATGACACATCATACACTACATAGAAGATAGGGTTTAGACAGTGTAAGCATGTTTTCCAAATAAAGTCTAATTTCGCGTCAGTGTAACTTACGCGGTGGCATGAGAGTTTTGGTTATTTTAAAAGGGGGTGGGGCCAATCGATTTTTCTCGCATCCTCTCCATTTTTAAGTTGAAATGTCGTCAACATATGAAAGGAGCCAGTTATTTGCTGTTTTTGATTATGTTTTTTAGGTGTTTAACAATGGATGTTCATGTTTCTAATCTAAAAAAACACTTTATATTTCACATATTTCAAGTATATTGTTCACTGTTTCCATCTTCTCACAAAATGACTGGATTTCTTCCGGTCGATATAAAGTCCCTCCTTTCGAAACGCTCTGATTGGTAAAATTGACCAGGTCTGTCGTGATTGTTTTCCCGCTTAAAGCATGTGTGTGAAGATGTCCCACGCATACCATATCATTGAGCTTCCGCTTCTCAGGCTGTTGTGATTGGTCTGTGCCCCTCTCACGTTTTTTCATAAACTTTGGCTTTAAATAATAACAAGTACGATGGCGTCAACTTCAATTCATCATTTAAAAACATGTGGATCGATTGAAGAGTAACATAGGTCTGCTAGTACATGTGCAAACGTCAATCTTTGTTAGAGATGAAAAAAATCCTACTATGGCCAGGGAAAGACACCGGACTGTATGGCGTCAGACGGGTTACATTAATTAACACTAATAACAGAAGTGTTAGTTTTCCCTTTTGATATTGGACCTGAGTTGGATAATAAAACAAGTAGATTGACCAGGGAGATTTGCTAGCAGGACTTCGAAGGACGATTTTAGTACTACCACACTAAAATCAACAACTTTCCTGACCCTCGTACTCTCTTTAAAACCTTTTCTGCTCTCCTTTGCCCGCCTACCCCCTCACCTCCATCAGACTTAACAGCTGACAATTTTGCATCGTTCTTTGTAAAGAAAACGAGCACCATCAGCAATCAATTCTCTGCGCCACCACCTCTTGACCACAGTCAATCCCCAGACACATGCTCGTTCCCCTCGTTCTCTCTCCTATCTGAAGAGGAAGTTTCCAAGGTAATTTCTTCTAAACACCCGACTACCTACCCTCTAGATCCCATCCCCACCCATCTCCTCCAGGCCATCTCTCCATCGGTTGTTCCCTCTCTGACTCACATTATCAACTCGTCTCTCACCACTGGCACATTTCCTACACTCTTCAAAGAGGCCCGTATTACCCCACTACTAAAGAAGCCTACTCTTAATCCTGCAGTGTTAGAAAACTACAGACCGGTATCCCTACTCCCCTTCGCTGCTAAAAATCCAGAACGTTTTGTATGTAACCAGCTCTCATACTTCCTCACCCAGAACAACCTCCTGGACAGCAACCAGTCTGGGTTCAAGAGCGGTCATTCCACTGAGACTGCGCTGCTCTCTGTTATTGAAGCCCTGAGACTAGAAAGAGCTTCCTCTAACTCATCTGTTCTCATCCTACTGGATCTATCTGCCGCCTTTGACACTGTTAACCATCACATCCTCCTGTCCACTCTCAAGGCTATGGGGGTCTCCGGAATGGTGCTACAATGGTTCAGGTCTTACCTCTCAGGTAAGTCATTTAGAGTATCTTGGAGGGGTGAGGTGTCTGAGTCCCAACATCTCGACACAGGTGTGCCTCAGGGCTCAGTGCTTGGTCCGTTGCTATTCTCTGTATACATGACATCCATTGGCTCTGTCATTAGGAAACATGGCTTTTCCTATCACTGCTATGCGGATGATACATAACCCTACCTGTCTTTTCGCCCTGACGATCCGACTGTCTCTGCACTTCCAGCTTGCACAACCAAACCTCTACAGATGATCCAGAATGCTGCGGCAAGAGTTATCTTTAATGAACCGAAGAGAGCACACGTCAATCCTCTACTCATTAAGCTACATTGGCTCCCTATAGTCGCTCGCATTAAATTCAAGACTCTGCTCCTGGCCTACAAGACCACCACTGGTTTGGCACCACCTTATCTTCACTCGCTAATGCAGACATATGTACCCGCAATATCCCTACGCTCTGCAAACGAACAGCGTCTTGTGGTGCCATCCCATAAAGGTAAAAAATCTCTCTCGCGCACCTTCTCCGGATCTGTTCCACCTATGTGGAATGATCTGCCTGCTGCTACAAGATCTGCAGATTCTGTAGCCATCTTTAAGAATCGCCTGAAAACACATCTCTTCCGTCAACATCTGACTGATCCTTATGCTGTCCTAATTGCTTCCATTACCTACACCACTTGTAAGTCGCTTTGGATAAAAGCGTCTGCTAAATGACTAAATGTAAATGTAAATGTTTCTTGGAAGTGTTTTAGAGGTAGGCTATGCGGGAACACACTCACAATATCAGTGTATTACACAGAACAGCTTTCACAGCCGATGTTAATGTCATGAAGCTGTTACTTGACCTTTGGTTATTATCTTACATGTGTGTAGCTGAATTCGCATTACCAGCTGTAGGACTGTGATGAATGTGAAAGTAGTTTAGCTCAGTCTCATGTTTACAATCTCTGAGAGCCGAACACTACTCCAGCAGCTCTTCCTCTTCTCTAAGGAAGGCATCGCCCCTTTTTGGCGTATTCCTGTGGGCGGAGGTTATTAAAAGCACTCGGAATAGTGACATCATGTACCCGGGTAGTAGAGGGCTTTAGACCAATCCAGCTGTTCTCTGTAGTCCTTGAAAGTGAATTCTGTTAAAGACAATATCTCCCTTTGCACTGAACTTTGAGCTTAATCATCTTGCAGGTATTATTTATGCTCTAACATCAACATTACACACTAACTAAAGGTTGAAAATGGGATCGCGGGGAATGTGACCTTGAAACAATGCTGCTGGATTCCAAGGTGATTCCTTCTGTCTTTCTTTCTGTCATAAAAAAATGTTAGGGTCAGTTTGTCCTCGGGTGGTAAAACCTTTATTCCTAGTCTAAAGACTCATCTCATACTGCACAATTTCACAACAAATTGTCGGCCTGTCTGTTTCAGCCTGCCATGAAAATACAACAAAATAATCTCAACTTCAAAACAGCTCTTTACCCATTAAGTGGCTGACAGGAGAAGTCTGTGAAGGGGGAATGTAGGTCCTCTAATGGAGAGAAAAGTCCCGTCACGTCACCATCAACACACCTAGCACAACACAAAACAACACACACGAACACAGTCCACGTTCACTCCTAAAGACGTATTCAATCGCTCAGGCGGAACGCTAAGAGCAACGGTATTTACTCAACACAACTGCATGGCGACCTAATTTGGTCAGATCATATTTGCGTTACATTTCAATTAATATATTATCAATATAATGAGTGTATTTTTCCATTATCGGAATAAGTAATGAATACATGCTAAGGAATGTAATTATCCAGGCTCCGCTGCATTTATTGCCAGCGGGTATGCGGTCTCGACGTGATAAAGTAAAGTGGCATTTACTTGGGTTGAAACTTCCTGTCATTGCTCACTGTGGCATGACAATGGCACCAGCTGTACGGGGTAATGCACAAATATGACAATGAAGCAGTCTGCAACCATTCAGTCTGTGAGGACACACTGTACAGACATTAAAAGCTTTGGTTTAAAAAAATTAGCCAATATAAAATGCAGATAAATAACTACAGACTACTGCATGGATCACGAAACAACTTGGAAGAAGGGAGGGTACATAATTCTAACCCACCAAACCGAAGCGTTTTATGCTTTTATGGTATACATACGCATAAATTAACATACAAAGTCTATTAGGGGGGCATATTGAGATCAAAGTAAAGGGAATAGATCTATAAATGAGTCATTTATTCTCTGTTTGCAAAGATATTAATGGTGATAAGACAAAAGTCACAAATACAACACATAGTTTATGAGATCACAAATGGTCAAAATAGGTAGAACATACATTTGACCCCTCAAAAAAGCGAGTCTCTTTCTTTGAACTGATACATTTTTTATATAAGATTTTTTTTTGCAGGACCTTACAAGCTCCATCAAGCTTGGATGGGGAACATCAGTGCACAGCCATCTTCAGATCTCTCAAGAGATGTCCAAGTCTTGACTATGGCTGAGCCACTCAAGGGCGTTCACATAGTTATCCAGTTCGCTTCAGACATGATGCTTGATATAAGCCAAAGAATTCAATCTTTGTTTCATCAGTTTCTTATGATCTGATAGTCCTTCAGATTCGTTTTGGCAGACTCCAGGTGGGCCGTCGTGTGCCTTTTATCGAGGAGTTATCGGTATCCCATTGAAGCAAAAAGAATAATGCCGCTTACGTCACCGAAACTTACTGCATCATTTGGCGGAAAAACAAGCCTCTGGTTCAAGTGCAGCCTGAGGGATAATGGATGCTAGACATTATCGTTAATAGGGTTGCCAATATGGATATTTCTCTTAAACAAACCCATCGATTTGCTTCAGAAGAACTTTTTTTAAGACCACACAGCCGTGTCTAGCAATTCTTTGATGGATGGATGCAGTTTTTCTTGGAGCTTCAAAAAATTACACACCATTTACTCCCATTCTACCGCTTGGAAGTAAAAGGGTACTTGGTCTTTTAAATCCGACTGCATTATTCTTCAAGAAGAAAGTCATATCCAGTCAGGATGCCTTGAGGGTGAGTAAAACATGGGGAAATTTAGTTTCTTGGTTATGACCACATAGAAGGGTTTCAACGGTCGGTGGAGCTAAAATGCTTAACACGTGGCTACGTGGATCTTTTTTTCCACACGGTCTCTGCTGTCAGTGATACTTCATCTGTACTGTGTGGCTCATCTGCACCGTGTTAAACACACGGTACCTGCTTCGCCTAGTGCTGCTCGTTTGAGCCTATGTACATTGTCTGCGTTTCCACTGCTTCAGGGACGTTGGTACTACTGGCATCTGCTCTGTGTAGTGTGTGTTTTGTTTTTTTATAATTTTATTTATTTTGGTAGATTTATGATTTTTCTCTAATTTGTTTTTTGTTATTTTCGTGTAGTTGCAATTTTGTATACATGAAGTGATTTATTTCCTTTTTGTCTTCAGTCCATATTACAATTTGGGAGGCAGTAAGTACTTCTACCCTTGTTACGCGAGCTGGAAGTTTTGTTTTATTTATCTATATTATTTATGTTGGATTTTGGTAACATAGTTTGAGTGTACATTTCTTTTCTTTGTTTTGCTATAGGAGTCAAGGGCCATGGCAGGAAACTAGCCAGTCTTAGCCTGTGTGGTGGGTTTCCATTCACTGAGTGCTGTGCATTGACGGTTTACTCCATTGTGTGTGTGCAGTGAGTCTTTTGCACCTGGTGTTACCTGTGTGCTACATAAATTTGAGGCTCGTTGATGGCTGCCTACCTCTGGTGACCTTGCTCTCCTCAGTGTGTGCTTGTGTAAGAGCGGGGTTTGGAACTATTGGTTGATAATGTTACCCAACTCTTTTCTTTTAATTATTTATTCCTTTATTGAATAAAATTTGTATATTTTTATAGATCCACGTCTTGTGTCCCTTGTTTAACCTGATGAACATGTGTGTCTCTTTTGTGGATAGCCATTTCCCTGTTATTAGGGTTGCGTAGTCTGCTACAATTATCGTGTCTGAACCTTTTCTCATACCACTTCGTCACACTTGCATGAAAAGCACGTACTGGTAAAGTCACTCTGGTTATTGTATGGTAATTAACCAGGATTATGTGAAGTTTGGTTTCTTAAACAAGGTCATATCTAGGACACTTTCAAGCCACTAAAATATCTATGTAATGTGCTTCAGAGAAGAGCAACAAAACAGTACGCAACTGGCAAAAAACCCTCTTCCCCTTTTTCTGCAAGAATTTACATGATTAGACGCAATATACAAAAAAATGATGCAATGCAAGAGGGCAAGAAGTCACAGCACTGAAAAAACAAGGCAGAGATATAATGATATCACACATGGTACAAAAATACACAGCCGTTCGGGCAGATTTAAAGGATTGGCTGATTCTTTCATGTCCCTTGGCAAAAGGACAAGCAAAGATTGTGGACTTCCATCATTTCCCATGTCTGCTAGTCCCTCAAGACCCTGTAATCCTTTTCACCGTGACCATCAGATCTACTATTCTCTCTCTCTCTCTCTTTCTCAGCATGTAGCTGGAGCACATATCCGTTGACTTTACCATTGGAAGAAAAAGGAGACGCATGTTGACATGATTTGGGATGGAAGCTCTTTGTATTTTGTGGGATTAAAGGAGATCTAGAGGAACACTGCAGTAAAGATGGAGCTGGTTGCCTTTGTAGCTCTGCCACTGTCTCTCCCATCCACTTAGCCTAATGCTGGGCCTGGCATCACAACAGCACATACAAAGAGCTATTAAAAGACAGCGAGTACTACAATACAGTACATTTCAAACCAACACAAAGTCCAAACAACCCCATTTACTTTTCCAAAATGTTCTCGGACTTGTTGTGCCCGATATCAATCACTTCATGCAGAGCCACAATTCAATAATCACATTCTGTGATCAAAATATTACAGCTTGACTAAGAACGTCCTTAAAGATGGGTACTGTTTCGGGAGGGGAGTAGTTCTACTACAAACTCAGGTCAGGCTTGATTCTGGTGAGGGACGCCCACTTTCACAATCAAATCAATTTCTGATTGATCAAACCAAGTCCTGCCCTGCATGGTTTTTACATTGACAATCCTGTTTTACTCAGAAATGGAAACATTATGATGTGAATAGTTTGTAAATAGGCTTGTGCCGGTATCACATTTTCATGACAATTATCATGATGTATGGTATTAACGCAAAACTGTGTTACCTCTCCATTGTTGTTTTTGGTTTTCATTCACTTTTTAACAACAAATGATATTTACAAATAATGAAAAATTACATTAAAAAAAAATCAATAATCTAAACGAATATTCAAATTATTCACAAATGAATTATGGATGATATGTCATTAGATGATTTATTCAGCAGAATATTTAAGTACACTCACTACTGATGTCATTTAGGAGAGATTATAGTACTTTTATCAAGAATTATTTATGGTACTACCGTTGACCATGGTAATAATATTGTGCAAAATGAATTATCACGGTAAAAGAAGTAACATTGAAAAGAAGTACACATTTGTTAGTGAATTGTTTCATTAGTGATTTAAGAGTGAATCTGTTGTTTAGAAGTAAATTCAGTTGTTGGCTAGATTTACTGTAAACCAGTGTTTCAAACTGATGGGGAAAATATCAGTCTTTGCTTTAGGAAACTCATTTGCCAAAAGACAAATGACTTGTCAGGTAGAAAAAACTCCAATTAATTTCAGATTAATAATACTCCTGTAATGTTTATTATTGTATGAGCCAATAAATGTGACTTGGTATAGTGTGAAATATTTGCTGTTATTCTGTTATTAAAAGCTCAAACACTGCAAAGCAGAAATGAGAGTTTTGGAGTTTTTTGCATCACTTGTGTGCAAAACGCAGAAAACTAATACTTTGAATATGTTAATATTATACTGTATGGGTTTCTTCATAACCCTTACCATATTAACATTGCTGCAATCTCTATTCATTTCTATATATGTGACCTGATGTTTTAACAGTCGTATAAAGTCATACGACCTTTCTATACAGTTGCAGTAATGCTTACCTTAGTGAACACCTCTAATGGATGATAAAAAACTGTTCCAGATGGTCATATACTTTATAGAGCAGATCTAAACTCACTTACAATACCTATCTGCCATTTCCAGAAAACTCTCTCTCCTTACTATTTGAACCTGAAAGGCAGAAATAAGCCCCGAGAGTGGGTCTTCATGTAAATGTAAGAAAGTTTGAACAGAGAGGAGTTGATATTCCAGCACAGTTGAGTTCTGCCTTTCCTCCCCTGCTGCTCCACAAGCCTGACCTTTGACCTCAGTGCCGAGAAGAAATCTCACTGTCACAGTGGCCGTTCTGATCCAGACTAGAGCTCCTGACCCTCAAGAACAAGGTGACAAAATCAGACTTTCAGGGGTGTGTACGTCCCGTCATCAATAATGAACACTCTTATTTTTGCTCTTCTCAATGTGCCCCCATCCACCACCAAGAGAGAAAAGACTGAGCAGAGCAAGCCTTTAACCTTTAAAGGTCAAGGAAAAGAAGCCCCCTATGAGCTGAAATCAAGGGGACATGCGGCTGAGAGACGGGAAACTCTGGGGAACGTCAAGGAAGATGTTAAGAAGAGAGCAACTGAAGGTGTGTGCCGTCAATCAAAGCTACACATAGTTTTGTATTAGATAGACATTATGACTTTTAAATACAATGAAAACGTCTTATGCGCCTTGGTCATTGGTTTACACAAATTATGTTTTGGGAAAACACTTTTTGAAAAGCAGTTTGTGCCGTTGTTGGTTCAAAATGTTATCGTCTCCATTGTACACTACAATAACGCAAATTTGTAAAAACAGTGACATCATGCAGATGCATATTACATGCTCAGTCTACAAACATGCTCGAGTATTTGACAAGCAAAACAAGTCATCGCTCGTCCAACATTCTTTTTTCCAAAAAAAAGAATGTTTTTGTGCAGAACTGCAGTTTTTTTACGAAATCATTTGACTTCATTTGAAAAAAATTGAAAACTTCTGGCCTGGTATAAGTAATACAACATTTTAAGCTGTTTTACCGATCGTTGTGAACGTGGATAGTTTTCACAATGTTGTCTTTCATAGAACTTAAAAAAACACATAAAGGAAAACTTTTTTAATTTTAGTACACAGTTGTTGTGTGAATGTGTTAGTAAAAATATGCCGAGTTACTTTGTTAGGACAGCTGACCTGAGACCACTTGGTGAAAAAAAGCAATAATAAACAATAAAAAAGTGCAAGTGAAATTAAAGTACAATATGTACGATTTTTGCATAAACCTGCAGAAAACACATCATCCCAAATGTTTTCAACAACCTTTAAATCGAGAGAAATACGCAATTTTAAATAGTGTTACATCCCCCCTTCTGTGTTGCCTGTCAATGGTGTCATGTTTATGTTATCTTCAGTTTTCACTTTTAGTGCTGTAGAAATCACAGGAATACGGCACAGTTTGATTTTTGTTAAATAAAAAAACATGGTGAAATTACTTTGCTTGTGTTAACATCAGACCATCAAATCCACAAACCGTTTCAATTAGGCCGTTCAAAATGTGGGTGTCTGAAACTGACGCGAGATCAACCATTTTGAGAGTAAAGTGGAACATCAAAAACAAAGTTCAAAACAGAGCCACGTCAGACATAACAGACACAAGATCTGACCTATCCGAAAGCTCCATCACGCATGATCCAATCGTCATGAACATCCAGAGGCTGAGAGCCACATACAGGATCTGTGCCTGTTCAATTATACATAAAGAAAACAGAATCAAATCAATTAGGTATTGCTGTGGCATGAATGAATGGTGCATAATTGATGCCGCACTCCTGCATTATACATATCTGTCTGCAAATCTCCACGTACCCCTCCGCGAGGGGGTCAAGGGGCACTGAGACCAAATCTCACCACTTTATTCATTTAATCCACTCATTTGCATTGAAACGACCTGGACTCCGGTTGAAAATCCTCTCTAGGGGTTTCCGGTTTTAACATTAACTAAGAACAAAAGGGTACTCCGAATCCCACAGTGTAGAAAAGGGTGGAAATTTCCATCAATGTCAAGATATTACCTACGTCATCTGAGGAACACGAGGCTGTGATCAAATTTGGGCGAGAAAACTCAATACTGGAAAAACCCTGCAAGACTGCAGGAAAGTTGACTTTTTGGAGCAGTTGGGGGACGGCGGTCATTAGTGGCCGTATGAGGGCGAGATGAGGTGAGGGAGAGACATTTTGGGGTTTATTTCTCTCTTTATATTCTCAGGGCTTCGAAACAGATGGCAGACATTAAAAGAAGGAGCCATGTGACATCTCTCAACCGCACCGCTGAGATGGAGGTAATTAAAATACATTTAATCAAGTTAGTCTAATGAAAAATGCAGCTGGACACCCTGCTCAACCTTCTGCTCCCACTCTCACACCTTTATATATGGCAACTTCTGGCTGGAAAGTTCACTCGCAATATGCTTTCTGTAGGCTATATAGGCTCTAAACATAAACATTGACTTTGGTTTTGCCAAGTAGAAAAGGATCCAATTACAGAGAAATTCTGCTTCATATTGCCATTAAGTACTTTAGGAAAATTACAACTTAAAGGCCACGTTCCCAGAAATCCCTTTTTTCAACCTTTAGTTAGTGTGTAATGTTGCTGTTAGAGCATAAATAATACCTGCAAGATGATTAAGCTCAAAGTTCAGTGCCAATCGAGTATTGTCTTAACAGAATTCACTTTCAAGGACTACAGAGAACGGCTGGATCAGACTTCAGCCCTCTACTTCCCAGTACATGATGTCTCTATTCCGAGTACTTTTAATAACCCTAACCCCAAAGGAAAACGCCAAAAAGGGGCGAGACCTTCCTCAGAGAAGAGGAATGGACCACTGGAGTAGTGTTCGGCTCTCAGAGATTGTAAACATTTGACTGAGCAACGCGCTAAACTACTTTCACATTCAACACAGTCCAACAGCCGGTAATAAGAATCCAGCTGCACACATTCTAAGATAGCCAACGGTCAAATAACAGCATCATGACTTTAACATCGGCTGTGAAAGCTGTTCTGTGTAATACACTGATATTGTTGTCTAAAACACTTCTATGAAACGTCCTCTGAAGTCCTTCCTGCAGTCTTCTAGTCAATCTGCTGGTTTTATTATCCAACTCTGTTATTAGTGATAAACGGTCTGACGCTATTCGGTCTGGTGTCATTTCCCTCGCCATAGGAGAAATAAACGCGATCTATAACAAAGATTGGCGTTTGCACATATATTAGCAAACCTCCATTACACTTCGATCGATCTGCACGTTTTTAACTGATGGCTAATATGGTATGCATGGGACATCTTCACACACACACACTCTAAGCGGGGAACCAATCACGACAGACCCGGTCAGCTTTACCAATCAGAGCGTTTCGGAAGGCGGGACTTTGAAGAACCGGAAGAAATACATTTGTCTCGTGAGAAGAGAGACAGTGGTGGACGATAGACTAGAAATATGTTAAATATAAAGGGATTTTTGAAACTAGAAACATGAACATCCATTGTTAAACACCCAAAAAACACAATCAAAGCTTCGAAAACTAGGGAAAAATTTGGGTCTTTAAGACATGCTACTTGTAAAGTACCTTTGGTTAAAAAAATGGATGCATTAATATATTTTTAATGTCTGTATTTTTGTAAATCTAAAACATGTTATATGTCAGTACAAAAAAGGGTACTGTTAAAGTCCCCGTGAACTGGAAGTTGCGATCGTTTTTACTTCCTTATTCACTGCAAAGGATGTGTAAAAACAGCTGTTGCATTGATTTAGAAATAAAACTGGCATTAGACTGACAGTTGAAGGGGAGGAGTTAACGGATGCTCCGGTCAAGCCGTCTAGATTATGTCATTTCAGAATTGGCCGGTTTGAGATTTTGACGGTGTGATAACCTTGAGAAAACTACAACTGTGTCGAGATATCACGGTATTACTATAAGATATCTACATTGTGTTATTTTTAAATAAAAAACTTTTTTTTTCAATGAAGACAACACGTTTTATTTTTAAGAAACTTTAAACAGGTCGGCTTAAATATGTCAAATTAATATTTGAGTTCTTCTTAATTAAATTTAAATAAATGCAGTCAGTTAAGTGAGCCTTAACATGTAGCTCAACAGTAATCAGAAGTTCAGAACATAAATCATTTTCTGTACAAAATCATTTTAAATGAAAGAAAATACAGTCACTTAAGTGTGCTTCAACCTGCAGCTCAACAATCAGTTCAATTTCTGTAAAAAAGCAGTCATCGAACCTGCAACTGAACAAGGTTTTTGGAAACATGCTCACTTTCTACACATTTATTTTTCAGTCCAAGTTATGATGCAGGAATGTTAGCATGATCACCTAGTTCAAACTACATCATGTTGGGCTAGTTGAATAGCCATATTAATTGCCTCGGTAGAAAGCCAAATAGTAGTTATTCTGACCTGACTTCTTTTTTGAAGCTGCTAGCATCTGTTTTACATTATAATCCTATGTAGTCCTGAGCACTTTTTTATATGTCGGCGCAGGCATCATTTTGTGCAGCTCAGAGCGTCTGTTGAGGTTGAAAAAAAGTTTAACTTTTCTGGAAAAAACACTTTTTCATAGCTAACCAATGACAGACAGCTGTCGTTTCCATAACAACACGCGAGGAACATGATTGGTGAAGGCCCAAGCTGGAAAAAATAAAATGCCCGTTGGGGCATAGTTTTCTATACATAATACGTTTAATTTTCACGTTCAACAACTTCTGATTGCATTTCTAGCGAGAAATTAGTATTCTAGTATTTAAATATGTGATTAGATATTGCAAAAAAACTCTCTGTTTGCAACTCAAATAGACTTCCGTTACGCTGCCTATCTATTCTCTGGGCTGCCTTCATGCACAGACGCAGCCTCTGAAGTCATGGCGTTCCTCTGCTATTTGTAACCACAGTGGATTTGAAAACCGAGGTATACCGTGGAACCGGTAATCGGCCCATGCCTATGGATAGTCATTTCAGGGCGGAACTGTATTTTCAGATTTCAATTAAAGATTGTGAGGGTAGATTCATTTTAAAAAGAAAATGATCCACATTGATAAGCTATTTATATAAACGCTGCAATATTTCATGAAAAATAAGAATAGTCATTTTTAATTTCACTGGGACTTTAATATTAAAACAATCTCCTAATTATGTTCAATAAACATAACTTATGAATCGCCTCCTGAATTATTAATGTCCTAAAAACAACACAGACTTTTACTATTAAATTGAATACTTTCAATAATACTACATGTTTAATATGAAATTAAATTGATGTATTAGAAAGGTCCCAGATCAAAGTAGATAATAATTTGAAACCCACATGTTAGCATAAGAGTACGTTTACAGGGTTTTATTTCAGACTTACAAAAATATAAAATTGAGAGAAATTGTTCAGCACCCTTGAAGCGCACAACAGGAAACAAAAAACCAAAGTGAGTTTCAATGGCAAAACACTATTGTGTGTCTGTGTTAATTTTTAGTGACATCTAAAAATAACAGTATATTTGTGGTAACTATGGCTTTACTACAAAGTCAAACTACAGTCTTGTTGGTTACTTCGTAAGGATAGAGTAGCCTACAAACACTTTGTGGAGGTGCGTAACATTATGACTGAAAAGTTATTAATTATTCTCTTCGACAAATGTGTTGCATACTGTAATGCCCTGTATCCTTCAAAGTCCTCAATTCAAGCGGTCTACCCTTCGTAGTGTTGAAGAGCAGATAAGAATTCGCCCAGAGCTGACATGTCACATGCGCCGAATCACTACGTTAACTGATCTTTAGGAGGCTGTTACAAAATGAATCGTTTGTATACACCAAACGCGCAGACGACATAACACATCTATCAACATAACATCTTTAACAAAAATATCGCATTGTTGACAGACAGTTGTGTGAAAGAGCGCACACTGTCAAACTGACAACCAATAGCATCAACACAGAACACATGTACTCACCTTCCGCGTCTATGAGTCAAGTGATGACGCCGCGTGGGGTTGTGGGAAACGAAGTTTTAAATCCTGCAGCTGGAGCGGTTTTTGACGGATCACTAAACTACATCCCCCAGTAGTAACTGCTGCAGCTAGCTGCAGTCGTGTTGTGAAGCTTCGTTTTATATTATATTAACTCTGGGTATATTGTTACAATACATGAGCATTAATTAAACACTTAGTCAAACCAACCAAAGACATTTTGTGCTCATTTAAAAAGAGTCAAAGATTTGGTGCTAGCAGCTGCAAGTTTTATGATGCTTTTTATAGCAATGAGTAATACGTTTGCAGTAAAGCAAATTCGTTTTTTATACCACATGAGAGTTTAAGAGCCGAAATTTAGTTAAAAAAAAATCATGTTTATCTGTTGCTCGTTCTGCACCAATGATGGTGATATTGATTTACTGTCAAACAGATGTTGGATAAATGGCACAACATCTGGATATTACAGGGTGACTTATCATAAAACTCCACTCTTATTGCTAACAGCAACTTCCTCCTCCACCAGCAGCCATTAGCTTGCCTTTGTTTTTTTACATTAATATATTAATTCAAATGGCTCCGAGAGCAACTCAAATATATGTCAACGTTTATATGGATTCCTGGAAGGCAAGCAATAAAAATAACAATTGCTGAGGAAGCATTCTTGTTTAAAATGAAAATAAATCAATTTAATGATTTTCTGACTTAGCCAAAAACATCTTAATTTAATAGTAAATAATCATTTGAAACAGTGTTTAATAAAAGAAATATCCGTTTGGGTACATATCAAAATGCTCTGCGGTGCACTTAGAGTAACTTTAAAAGAATATGGCCAATGAATTTTGACCTTAATTGTGAAAGCCAGACTGATGCTGAACTACAGTGCTGTCTGTTTGATTGAAACCAAAGAATGATCATACTAATTTCAGCTGTGTGTGGCCTGCCATGTCTGGTTAAGCATAGACGAGGTGGATTCTATAAGACAGTCCCTATTTTTCCCATGTCAAGGACATTCTTCTTTGTTTTCAGACAGTAAGTCAAACAAATTGAGCATTTATGTAAACAGCAGTGGGTTAGAAGCCTCTACAGGAAACTCTGAAAACTTCTTGAACAATAACTTTGAAATTAAATAAAAGAGTGATGAATGATGTGCTTAAAGTTGACAGTATTCCAAGGCTCTGACGCATGACAGTTTACAATATAACATGCACGATTAGTCTTTTGATAGTAAATGTTTTTGTTTAATAAATTATTGTAGTGTTACCCAAAACACAACTGTTAAATATTTGCTGTTTTTTATTATTATTTGCTTGTTTTTGAAGATTCAACTCTCCAATGACTTTGAACCGTGTTTACCAGGACTGAAATAAAAGGTTGTGTAATTGTGGTTTTTGTTAGTAATTGTGTAGGTTTCCTTTAAATAATTGATTAAAAAGGAGTGAAAAAATAATCATCTCATCCTAATATCACTCCAAACCAAAAAAGAAAAATAGGAAAAATATTGTTGACTTTACTCTTTTCAAAAGAATTGACACAATTAAGAATAAAGTAAATAAATGTAATCCATATGTAGTGTGTTCTATGATCAATATCTTCTAAAGCCAATAGGTTTGTGTGGGGCACTGAAATTCCCTGAATCTTCCTTCAGCCTCCATCACTCTTTCACATGTTCAACCACATCATGGTCCTCGATGAGAGACGCAAGAACAAATGTCATTAACGTAAAACCTGGCCTGACATCCATAAACTGTTTTGTTAAACTGCAGCAGTCTGTGTGTGTGTATGGGGGGGAGGATAGAAAAAAACATAAAAAAATGTCAAACACACACATTACATCTGTTTGGACACTTTCAGTCTATAGTCAGCACACAGTACTGCTGCAAAACCATGTCAAACTGACATGTCTATTTTCTTCTGTCGATATAATTGTTCATCTTGTTAATCTCAATTGTTTACATCTTCAAGTTCTTTTTTAATATCTATACGATGTCAATAACTACTAAGTGGATTCTACATAAAGAAATTCTTTGTAGATATTAAAGTATATTGTGTTCTGCATGGCTGGTAGACTTCAGTTCAGGATCTGTGGAGGAGGGAGCAATGGACAAGCACACAAAGGACATACTCAATTCATTAAAAATATATTGTTACTTTGTTTTTATTATTGAATATATGAAATGCAATATATAATGCTAAAAATTAATAAAAGGGAAATCAGACTTGTGTGCCAACTTGACCTTATTTGGCCTTGCCCCAAGCATAAAGCCATTCCCAACAAGAATTATGTGGCCCAAACTTAATTTCCGGTAGACCTTCGCAAAGACTAAATAACGGTTGAATAGTTTTAAATAAATGTATTATAATTATTAAAGGATAAAATTGTAATATGAAAAATAAAATAATTGGTTTATATATTGTTCATATATTATAACACAGAACGGAAGTTAACTTCAGGCCAGCGCATGCAAACCGATGAAACATCTACAGGTGTAGGCTACTCAAAACCTAAAACAAAATATTAAAACAAACAATAATATTAATGGACATTCACGTTGTTTTCAATTTCTGTCATTAATCCGTTAAACTGCGTGAAATGCATTTGAAAAAGAATGAATGACCGGATTTAGGTCCCAAAACTCATTTACCATTTACAGACAGGGCAAAGTTTACACAACTTATGCTATTCATGTATGCCTATAAAACGTTTAAAGGAATTCCATATTGCCCACCATCCACTTCTCTTCAACATTGAATGTACTTTTGAAAAAAAGTGAAAAATGAAAGAGGGACAAAAGATAGGCTAAAAAAATGTAAAGAAAAAACGAACAAAGTCTGCATGTTTTATTAATCTATACAGACAATAAAAAATATGCCCTATTAGTAGCGAAATAATGATATCTTTGGTTATAAGAGATAAAGGATAAAAAGAAAAGGCAGCGCGCATTTTTGCACATACAGACAATAGCCGCACTCGGCGCTAGGATCCAGCGGAAAGCTCGCTTACTCTCCCGCGTTCTCTCTCTCTCTCCCTCTCCCTCTTCGTCTCTCCCCCTCTCTCTCTCTCCCGAGCCTGTTTTAAAGTCTCTGCCAGACTTCGGCTCATGCGCTACTTCCTGGATGGCGGAATGGAAAGCTTCCAGAGCCGCTCCAACTCTTCTCTCTGTGTTTTCTGCCTGATGCATGGACTACCGCTTCTCTGAGATAGCTCTCCTTCTCCACACACCGACCGTCCACATGTCTCACGAAATCTTTTTCCTCTGGACTACAAGCCCAGTCTTTTAAAAGAGAGAGAGAGGGAAAAAGAAAAACTGTTTGCGTTGGCTTGGTCGAAGTTGAAAAGAAAAATCTCAACGAAGGACTCGCAAAAAGAGGCGGCCGGTCTTCGCGTGCGAGAAGTTCTTTGCGCGCATAAACGCATCTCGAGCGTTTGCGTCGCTTGTTTCGCGGGAGTTTGTCGCTCGTCGGGAGGATAACTCTGTCAACAGTTGCCTTATTTCCAGCTCTCCATGTATACAGTGTGACATGAGGAGGTTACTGCGACCGCGCTGCCGCTGCTGCTGGTGGTGGATACCGCCTCTGCTTTTCTCCGCGCTCGTGCTCCGGTGGGCGCACGGTCATCCCGGTAAGTTCATGTTGTAGTGAGAAACGAGGATTAACATTTTTGCGTGTTACATACCTGTCGATCTATCATTACGATCTGTTGATTTCACGGTGTGTGTGTGTAGATATTAAACCTATTAGTGTAAACAGCCGTGTGTCACGAGAAGACAAGAATTTCTTAAAAAATAAATCATGTTTTTTACATTCCCAAATCATTGAAGGGAAAACCAACACGATCGCGCGTCTAAGTGTCACAGAATTATTTTAAAACGCATTATGACGCGTATTAATGTGATGATTACAATGTTGCAGCTTTCACGCTGCTGTTATTTATAAGCGCGTGACACAATCCCGTTATTTCTTAACAATACGTGAACATCGTTTATTGAAAGGAAGAAATAATCGCTACCTTTCGCACGTATGCGTCTCACACTAACATATTTAAATTCAGCACATCGAAATAAAAATGCTTAGTTTAAACAACCTGACAGCATTTCGTATCTGAACGACTTTTCACGTGATTTCTCCCGGGAATGAACCGCGCACTAGTCTTGCAGGCGAAGAGGAATTCGAGTTATAAAGAAGCACATGCGTTGGAAAGACATGCACGCATATGTAACTCATCACCACAGAGAAGCTCGGTGGTTTCTGGAGTCAGTAAGGGGAAAAGAAAAATATTATTATTTATTTATTGATCATTTGAACGGGAAGAGTCAAGTTGGGATGATGCTTTGCATATGAATTCTCAGAGTGGCTCCACTATCGGTGAGAATTTCATTTTAGGGGTTCAAATAAAAGGCCAATATAGTATAAATATTTGACAGCATCTTATTGGAAATGACCTTGGGAGTGTAACTGACAGTTCTTCAGTTGTGTTGTGATGACAGACGGCAGTGGAATGAAGCTCCAAGACATTTCCAGGACGAGAGCGATTACCTTTACCTATTTTCATCAGTGTTTGTAAAGCTGAAGGTATAAAGATCGTGATGCTTTGTAGTATATGAGTCTTGAAAGCAGAACAGCTGCATAAAAATGCTTTTGTATCTATAAGAAACGACACAAATTACTAATAAAAGCAAAAGTTTTTGATAATAGTCAGTAAATGCTGAAGCCTTATTCATAAATAATAAGCTTAAGAGCTTTACATGTCCATACGAATGAAAGGTAAGAGGATCTATTATTGCATCTGAGCTCGCTATTAATTTTTAAGCGTATGTGTGCAAGCTTTTGTATGTTTGGAAATCTTATTAAACTGCCAGAACACGTCATGCCTCATCGTTCCAGCCATTCTCAGTACACGCACTGATAATACATCTCCAAATGTAAATTTACGCTATAGCTGACCTACTTCTGAGACTTGATGAGGTTTGCGTAATCAAATGTACGGCGTATTTCCCAGTTCTGCTTATGTATGAAAATTAGTTTTCGTTGATAGTCAATCGCAGTCACGGATGAACCAATATTAACACCGTGTAATACCTTTATGCTTGATGGAGCATTGGGTATCGCACATCAGTCAAAATGTACGTGCCACTAGTTTTCATCCCAGATTCTATGTGATCGGAATCGGCGCGAGCAGGGTGCTCAGGGATGCCGCGGACGTGGGGGTGAGCGCTTGTGCACCGACGGCACGAAGAACCGTCCACGTCTCTGCATCCCAAACAGGGGAGAGATTTCATCAGGGCTGTGATGGATGCTCCATGAATAACACATTGCCGCCAAAGGGCAAATGCTTGAAGGTTGTGGACATTATCGACAGTCTTTTATGTCCGTTTCTCTGTTTGCATCTCTCTGTCGTCCGTGAGTCAAAGAATGCGTTTCTGTGAGAGATAAACACGCACGCCTTTGGTTTGTTGTCGATGGTGAGAGAGAAATGAAGTTATCGTAGAACAAAGAGGAGAAGTTTAACACGCTCGCTTTCTGTCATCTGCCCTGCTCTCTTTGCTTTCTGACAGAAACGGGTCTTTTTAGTTCGGTGACATTTGTTCACTTATCTGTGTCTGATAGACCTGTTTTTAACAGAGCCGTTGCTGTGGAAAGACAAGCAGACCGTGGATCGACACCCCGGCAGCAGTGACATAAACCGACACGCTGAAAAAGGAGAACAGTGCAACTTAATTTCTTTCTTTCTGTCATGCTCGTGGGAAACAAGTGTCTGCACACTTGAGCCTCCAATAATGGCCAGTTTGCTGACTGTGCAGGAGAAGACGCTGACGAGAGGGAGGAAAGAATCTCTCTGCGGGGCGTCTGTTGGCCCCAGGCAATGCTCATCTCACTACAGTCCAGCCGAACTAACCGCTGGAGCGATGGATGACTTAAAAAAAGCGCTCTTTGGACCCGATAATAAAGAGGTTTTATGCTGAACGATAAAAATGGCAAGCATAAAATATCCTGCTTGTGCTTGCAGAGTTGGGATCTGAGAACACACAAAAATATATTTTTCTGATCATTCAAAGAAAGCACCCGAACGATGATAGCCAGGAGAGGATTTCTGCGCGGTTATTTCTGTCGCGCGATGAAAGCACCGAAAAACCACAATGGTATTCAAATCTCGTAAGAGGCCTCACGGTTCCTGGCGTTTTGATTCGCTTTTATGTGGGCGAGGAGCCATTTCTCTGTCTAATAGAAAAGGATAATTTGCAAAGCGTCCGTTCAGAATCGAGGAGCACTTAAGATGTGGGCTCGGTCTCAGGAGTGAGATAGCCGGAGCTGACATTTGGGTTGGATTGGATGCACTGGCGTCCCCTGTAACAACATTATCATCATCATCATCTCTCTCTGCTCCAGCCGTTATCTGTCCGGCTGGGTGACCAAAGCTGCCTTAATGTTCGCCAGGTCACTTTATCAGTCTCGGAGGCTGTCATCGTTGCCTGGCTCCGCTAATAGATTGATTAAAAGATAAGGCTGCGGGGACAGTTAACCGTGCGGGGGTCTGTCAGGCTGCTGCGGGGTCAGGTTCACAGTTTTCGGTGTTGTGTGTGCGCTGTGTGTAGCGTGTTAACAATGTGCGGTGCAAGGAAATGAGAACCATTTTTGCTTCGATGATACGTCCTGTTCGGTTTGTTACAGCTTGTTAGTTTCTGTATTAAATGACTTGAATGCTATTGTCATATTATATTATTATTTTATACTTTATTATATTTTCATAAAATTATAATTTAATAGTTTAATTACACTATTATAATTTAATAGTTTTTAAAGCAATTTGGTAAAACATTTGACTTATTTGAAATGTATTGGATGCAGAAAGAACAGGAAACAATCTATTGGCCTGCGGATGCAGGGTTGCCAGATCCTTTTGCATGGATAGTTTTTATTCTGTGGGTTAAATGTGGATTCATTTTATCTATCGGCTGTTGTTCATTAGTTTCCTTTGGACATAAGAGAAAGTTATTTATGAAAACAATGTGACATAAGATGAAGTTATTAAAAACAATGTGTCATAAGATGAAGGTTTTATGATAACAATGTGTTTCTAATTACTACTATATAGTAATTTGCAAGAATAGACATTTTATGTAATGCATATATTTGAAGTATGGGAGTGATATATATTTTAAGTTTGGGGAGAAATTTTGGTCCTAAAGCTAGCTTTGATACACCATTGAGGGGATTTTGTTGCAGATCTGGCAACCCACAAGCATTAAAGCACAACGTGTCAACATCGTGCGTTAACCACAAAATCTCTGTTTTTTCATTAAGATGGAGCTGGTTTGGTTTTCTAAAGCAGGGATGAAAATGAAATTCTCACAGTCCTCCCTGACCCCTCGCCTCCCAGATTGCTGACTTAATGCAACGAATGCGTTTCTATTACTGAGAATTCTGCCTTAATTGCTTCCCCCTTCTGATTCTGCTGTCAGCTCGCCGAAAAGAAACCGTTAAACCAAACAGCTGTTCTTTACATTACATCACACTGTTTCTACACAACGCTTTCGTGTGATCTGTTGTGAATGAATTGAGAGCAGTGTAGGTGCTCGGAAGTGCAAGGCGCATCGCGGTTTTCCTGAATAATCTTGTTGAGGGAGAAGTGCGCGTGTGCTTGTGGTGGTACATTCTCTGCTCATCTCCACCGGCAACCAGAATTCTCAGTGTGTGCCAAGGACTAAATGAAGTGGACGTTCATGAAGCATGCTGGTGGATGCTGTCTTCGAAATAGATGTATAAATGCTTAATGAATCCATAATGAAGATTATTTATTCCCATAGCTCGGAAGGTAGAGCGGCACTGGCAATGCCAGGATGGTGGGTTATTATGAGAAGTTTCGCATTCCTTTAACCTAACCAAACATTATCTGGGTATATTAACAACGTAATATGTCATGAAGTGATTCTTAATCAGATTTAGTGTTGCTGGTGAGAAAAAAACATCGATATGAAAAAGAAATTAAATGTCTCATTCCTACTAATGTCTTGCTGTACCATTCCTGCGAAGACAAATATGTATCTTATGTGATGCCTTTTTGCCTTTTTGTTGAAGAGCCTTTTAAAGGTAATGGTAAAGATAAAGACCTGGCATCTAGATTGGCCTTTTATCCTGTGTCATAAAATGATGTTAAATGCTTTCTGTAACGCACAACGTTCTTATTCACAGCAGCCTTCTGATGTTATCGTCCGCCACTTTTTCTTTATTAGTCCTGTCTGAATTAGACAACGCGAATAGGTTTAGTCATCGCAGTTCGGTTGTGGTCGTCGGCGTGGGACGAAAGCTGTGTACTTTGGCTGTGCTTTCTCTCAGATTTTCTTAATATTTGCTTTCGCCACTCTTTCATTGCTCTCTCTTTCTAACTCTCTCTTTCTCACAGACTGGAGGTTCTCAAAAGATTTTCATTTGGCACAGTAACGGGGGCTGGAACGGTTTGCCAGGAGACTTAAGAAACCTTGAGCCGCTGGGAGACTTAAGCACTAATTCTCCTTCCACATAACCCGGCCCCCCTCTAGCGCCTCGTACTCCTGCTTGCCCCGCATCCCTCTCTAAGGTCATAATTAGAGGAGTATATAGAAACCGACTCGAAAGTCTCTCCATTAATAACGTATAACGGCTGCAGGACCTCTACAATTTAAATGCCGGTTCTTCATCCTCACACCCACAATCCCCAGGCTTGATATGGCACGTACAGCCTTTTGAACGGACCAAAACGATGTTTAACTCTTCATTGCAAGCTGACACCTGGGCCTGTGGCATTGAAATAAAATACTGTTTGCGTTTCTTCGTATTAAAAGTAAACAAGTGATGGATGGATTAATTAGAAAGAAATTAATTACAATCTGATGAGCTGATGTGGGTGTTGCACATCCATCACGGGCAGTGCTCATTTCACCCAGACAGATGTTGCGGTCCTAGAGTATTCCAGACACGACATGACGATGTTGCTATAACGCTCATTCACTTCTTGGCCACTAGAGGGAGTGTTTGACGTGACTCCTTTTGACCATAAGAATTATACATTCGTGTTGTCTTTACGCAATGCGGACCATTCTTTAATTCCTTTACTCGAGCTTATGTGCTGCATTAATTCTGCGGTTTATCGAGCAAATCAATCAAGGCTTTTGTGGCGGAGTGCTAAACTTCATCCATCATCGTATCACTTTTCACAAACCCGCGCAATACGCCTTAAAACATTTTTTTTCCCTTTAGCCCCTCTTTATGCATTCAAGACGTTAGTTTTCAGCACTCTTGCAGCTGGCGATTCAAAAACCAAGCAATGCTTTGCAGTCTTCAGACTGAGAATGGTTTTGTACCTTGATCAAATATTAACAAAGAGAACAAAATCATGAAGCATTGATGTGCTTCATTGCTAAGGGTGTAGAAAGTGATTATTGAGAGGCAACTCGGAAACCCATCACTGTACCTCATGGGTGGACAACGGCAAACACACCTGCATGTCATTTTCAAGTAACGCAAAAGATTTGGCTAAATTCTGTTTTTTTCGTGAGGAGTAATGGCTGTGAATCAGGTTGGTGTAGTAAAGTAGGCGGGGCGAGACCGTGGTTCGAGGCCGGTAAGTAATTCTTAATTAGCGCCAGTGGTGCGCGCACCGGCCTCACATCACGGTCTCGCCCCGCCTACTTTACTACAGTTGGGTAAGATTAAATATGTCTTTGAGTGGCTGGCCGTTGGATTCTAGGCTAGCCTAAATGATGCACTTGGTCGCTTGGCCTTTGCTAGTGCAGTCATTGATATTGTAGGATCGGAACGGTGTTTCAAGTGTCTCTTGTGGCCCCTGAGCACTCTTGATTTGCATCCTTGGTTTTCAGAGCCAACTTTGATGCTAACATCTATTCGAACAAGTACCCATCAGCACAAGCGGCAAGGTGTGGTCTATGTGGAGGACGTCAAGAGCTGAGGGAACCATTTGGAACAGGGATGTGGACAAGCCTACTTCCCATATTCATTCCAGAAACAAACCAAATAATTTTTTCCACCAACATAACCATCACCACCTATATTTTGATTACATAACACTCTAAGACGCACTGAACCAGACCCTACTTGGCGCAACGATGCACCAAATAATGTTACTGGGACATGACGAGAAGGCCTACTTCTCAGCGACCAAATGGGCATGTTCTTAACATAGTTTATGTAATTTAATTAGGATTAATTCACACGTTATTTGAGGACGTGGTCACAGCGTTTCTGGGACTTGTGCCAAGATCCAAAAAATGGAACTTTACCAAGACGTCCTCAGAAACGTGTTCGCAAAGTAATCACACTGAGCAAATTAAGTCTAACAGGTGATGTCTTCATAATGTACTGGGTTGTAATAGATGAACTGTGAAGAGACATTTACCCTCAAAATTAAACCCACATCCTTGTTTGAACACAAAAGAAGATATTGTGAGTCGCAGTGGTTTTGTGTGCACGCAATGAAAGTCAATAGTGGCCAATGTCGCTGGGTTACCAATGTTTCTCAAAATATCTGATTTCGTGTCCTGCAAACAAAGTTTGAAATGACATGAGGGTGAATAAATGAAAGAATTTTTATTTTGAGGTGAACTATCCTTTTAAATTAGATCAGGCTGCCGCAGTTCAGCCTTAAAGGGGTCTTATGACACGGCTTAAACGCATATTATTGTTTGTTATAGATATACTGTAATATGTATACACAACTTAAGGTTAAAAAGCGCTGTATTTTCCACATACCGTGCATGTTTGTATCTCCTCTTTGCTCTTTACTCACTCTCTTTTTACGAATTTCATGGCTCTGAAAAGTGAGGTGTGCTATAATTGGCCAGTTAACCAGTGTGTAGTGATTGGTCGAATACTGCAAGCGTGTGATGGAAATGTAACGCCTCTTACCATATTTGAAACATCAGCTTCCAAAGCAATTGTACTGACAGGTACACCACCTTACTTGTGTAAACATTTAGGCGGTCTGAGTAAAATCGGAGCAACTTATAACACACCAAATACACAGAAAAACAGTGTTCGAGCCTTAATGATTCACGCTTTCGGGTGGTGTTTGTGTGTTCGTCACTCAGGGAATTGTGGGACTAATGGTTTCGCATGCCGGTTCATTCCCTTTGGTATGTCTAATTCTCCCAACGTAATTTAACCTCTTAAAATTGAGGTAAAACTAACCAGAAAAAGCATCAGAATGGAGCGAGGCTAACTATTAGACACCCTCCATATATCACATCAGCCTGGGAAATTGCAGACCCAAATTATTTGTTTGCGAGCCCGGTCCTACAGAGGCCATATAAATTAGGTAATGCCGTGAGGTTTCTGAGAAGCACGGCCACGTATTCAGAACACCCATTTTCACAGACACAATGCATTAGTGTTGCATTAGGGCCTCGGCCGTTCGGGCCAGACCAGTTACGGCCCCTTGATACTTCCTCTGCTTCTGCAGCGAAAAGGAAAAATAAGCACATACCAAGGAGCATTGTGTCAGTGAGCCAGTGTTAGGTCAGACTTGTGAGTCTTCTCATTAAATTTCTGCAGTGCAGTTGGTTTTTCCAGTTTAATGCTTGGGAGGACGCAGGCCGCTTCCACCGAGAGAGCAGGCGAGACGCACTCTGCGGACTGCACAGCGCTGCCCAATTTGTCTTACTTCTGGGGAAGCTGTTTAAAGTACGACGCTTTTCCAGATTTGCTCCCTCTCCCCGTTCTCAAATTGGCAAGATTCCCGATTTCTTTCCAGCACTTTAGAAATCTGTAGTGTCATCAGTCAGGCCTGTATCGAGTGCGCGTTGTAAATGGTTTGTGATCACTGTCTCCCAGTACTGATTTATTCCACTCGGAAGAGTCACTCAGGATCCGGGCAGCGGATGAGAGGATAACGTTTTATACACGCGTGATGTGCACGTGTGACCGTTCTCATCCCGTGACGGCCATTGGAGAATTCTGATAACGTGGACTTTCAGGTTTTATGTCGTTCTCAAGTGATGAACACCGAGAAAGATATTAGGAAGAATGCTGGTAACCAAACACTTCTTTGCCACCATTGACAGGGAAAAGTAGCTTTATTAAAACTATATTTTGAAGGATTTGGGAAAACAAACAGTTCTGGGCCACTTTTGACTACTACCATTGACCACCGTTTACTCCAGGGTAAACGAATAGTAAACACTCAACGTTCATTTATTTTTGTATTGATTATTCGGTCATAATAGAGGCCAAAGTGCTAAAGAGTTCACAGTATTGTAATGAGCATGTTGTAGACACATTAGGGAGCGTTCGGTTCACTTACACAACAGTTATCAGTTGTAATTGCTTTCAAATGAGGCTTCTCTATTTTCAGTTGACTGTGATAAGCATCTGCCTCGATTCGCTGCTGTTTTTAATCACGTTCCTGCCTAATTTAACTATTTCTTT